>VIBL01000262.1:0-544938 GCA_008271625.1 Lutraria rhynchaena
TTTTCTCAAAGTTTCTCAAACTAGTTTGAATGTGTCCTTTTTAAACTAAACTTACGTCAAAAACCACTGTTACAGGTTCTGGTAATCGCCGACATGCTCGATTTGTTCGATGTGTGTACAAACCTGTTTTTAACATACATAGGTATTATACATGACTAATTCAAATTAAGCAAAATTTTCGCACTTGTTGACATCATCCGTCAATAAAAACAATTAATTCATGCTGATCATCAAGTTAGACTGCGTCTTGACGCCGAAGATATGAACTGAGGGATAGGAATGTTTCATGCTGGGTTGTCTCAGAGGCAGCTAACCCGTGATCTTCGTGTGTCACAGTGCGTGGTTTCAAGGATGTGCAATCAGTTTCACATTTATGACCCGGTTGTACACTAATATAGCGATGTGAACGGTCGGCTCCCAGTTTCAGGATTGGTATATAAACTCCATGTCTTCGCTTCCAAAACACTACATCCTTGCGTAATGACTTCCATTTCTACACAACGCCAGATGTTTGGCCTAATCAGAGAGGCAGAGACATTGGCAAGCGGTTATAAATCACAATGGACATTTAAACGAATAGTTACCCTCAAAGTTACAATTTTTTATACCGTCCCGCGCTATGAAAAATGTCGAAATACTGCCATTTAGTACATGTGATCCTAATAAATTTGTACATTTTTAAGACTTAAATGAAGTATGCGTTCGATTGAAGTACCGATAAATTTACTACTGGGTGGGTTGATCGTAAGGTAAATCAATTTAGTACTTGGCAATTGATAGAAATTTTAATCAATTTAGTGCAGGACTTTGTTTGAAAGTTCAGTCAATTTAGTGGAGGACAGTTGAGGTTAATCAATTAAGTACAGGGCGGTTTGTTGAAAGTTTGAGACACATGTATGCTACAAAGAGTTCTTGTTACATTCAGGTGATAAATACCTAAAAACCTTTTGTTAGCAAGATGAAGGTTACTTACGGATTAAGTGAACAACAAGCAATGACTGCTATATTACACGGAATGTTTCACTTGAATTGAAATATCCTTTCATTTAATGTTGTTGTATCAGTAATAATATATCAAAAATCTATTATTTCAGTTGGTTCAGAATTGTGTGATCCATGTAACGTAAGTGCAGATACCTGTGACTGTGGCTTAAAATGTGGTGATTCAGGTTATTGTGTATGTGCGGAAGGGACGGTCCAGATTGGAAACAAATGTTGTGAGTATTTCTGACTTGCCAACCAGCTTGTTGTACAAAATCATTCAATACATGATATTATTTGAAATGGATACAAGGAGTGTTTTCATGAATATGCTACGATGAACATACATAAATGTATTTGACTGCTTAGGAAGAACAATAAAACAGAGCATAACCTTCATTTTGATCTTACCAACTAAACCACTGGACTGGGTCTATATATAGTATAAAAACTATGGTTTGACATTAAAGTCTAATAGTTTCTTAACACTTTTGTACATTTCAAACACTCTCAAGTATTTGTGGCGTTGTGAAATGAAGTCATTATTAAAGTGGATGTCAAATTGATTTTTTACACTTCCGTGTTAGTGACATTGCAACTTTTTAAGACAGAATGTCTTAATTTGACACGCCATTCTACCCAGTATTTTGTGTTTTGCTTAAAATTAAACAGCTAACTTATGGAAGGTTGGTGGTTCTACTCAGGTGTATACTTGGGTCTTCCTTCACCGTTAAGGCTAATATCAACAAATGACACTGGTTGTTGGTGCGACGTTACACCCCAGAGGAAAAGGAAATAAGTGATCATTGTACTGATATGTATCCGAGTGAAATGATTGCAGAATGTGGTTCTAATCTATTGTAAATTGTAATTGTCTTCATCAGATGGTAAACATGTTGGAGAAAATTGCACTACAGAATGTGACACTTGTGTTGGCAATTTTGTTGAATGTATTGCTGATACATGTGATTGTGTACATGGATATACTTTCGATGGAACCAAATGTGGTGAGAACTGTTTATATAAAAATACAGGTTTATGACAAAGGTGCTAACTAACAACATCGAACAAGTGAACTACAAGTAAATAACACCTCCATTAACTATTTCATCTCCACTGCATATGAATAATGTTATGAATGTATTATATACAATCATTTTTTTGTAGTTAACTTTATTCCTTTTTATTCAACAAACTAATAGTGCAAGATCTGTACATACATGTAATATTTATATCATTTAAAAATTGGATAGAGTGAAGCATTTTCCCCGAACACGCCACTTTCATTTCCTTGTTAAGTACGAAGTGACATAATTATGGACATAATAAAGTAATTATTGGGGTCCCCGGGTATTCACTCTTACTATGCTTTAGTGCATCCATCTAGATATTTACAGTGTATACACTATTTTGCTCTAGTTGGGGAAGGGTTACTTGACCCATGCAACATGCACTTAGACACCTGTGGTTTTGGCCTTCAATGTAGCGATTTAGGATACTGTGTGTGTAAAAGCGGAACTGTTCAGGTTGGAAATAAGTGCTGTGAGTATGTCATTTCTATAATAAGCAAGAAAACAACCATTAATTTCGTTTGTTTGAAGTTAAAAAAGTGTTTCGAACTTATTTTTAAGAAATAAAAATGTCATTTTGAAAAAATGGAACTTCCTTTGGTGGTTCGGGACCAGTCACCGATGTAAGGTCTGCTGTCTAAACGGCATATCACTAAAGTGAAATCTCTCTAATCAGAACTTGTTCAGACCAAGGAAAAGTTTCGGATTAGAAAGTTTTTCACAATTTCGTTAGTAAATTTCAACCATATGTCAGTCTTTATTGTGTAAGGTAGTGAAAACACGAATTTAACACGAATAGCACAATGGGCAGTTTATATTTTTGTAATTGTTTGTTTCTTGAACAAAAAAGATATCATTTTGATAAAATTAACTATCTGTTTTCATTTCTCAAACTTACCCAGTTGAATTGTCGAAGGTTTTTAAGTTGACAAAAATAATTTTCAGATGGTAAGCATTACTTATTAATTTAATTAAAATTAATTGTTGTTTGTTGAACAAAAAGATATCAATTTGATAAAATCAATTAACATTTTTTCATTTTAAGACTTCAAAACTTTTTTCAAACTTACCCACTCGTTTACTGTCCGAGATTTTAAGCAGAAAAAATAATGAATTAAACAAACGTTCTTATAATTTTCAGATGGAAAATATTACGGGCAGAACTGTACGGAGGATTGTGACACGTGTGTTGGAGATTATACTGAGTGTACATCCGGGATCTGTGTTTGCGAGTGTGGATATTCTTTCGATGGAACGAAATGCGGTAAGGCCTTATATTGTACTATCACTAAAATGCGTTTCAATTGAAACATTGGATCTGAACACCGGGGTTATAAAACTTGATCACAATTTCATTCATGAATATTTTTGGCTCAAAAGATAAAACTAATTTTAAAAGGCATATTCAAATCAATTAACCTAACTGAAAAATGTATCTTCGATGTCCTAATTGCCTTTTCACAATAAACTCAGAATCATCAATAGACAAAATATGAATTTGCGATTGGAGTTTTATAACCTATGACACTGACTTATACTTTTGATAAAAAAATATAAAAAAGGAAACCGATCAATTTTAACTAATGCTGACTGTCTGTTGTCTTTTACTTGGCCCTATGTAAAGACAATAACGTATATATTTCTCACCTAACGGCCCTGATGTATACTAATACGTACTGTACAACCTCGATATTAAGACTATTTTAGTGACCTTGAGATAACATTCCTTGAGATAAGAAATGTATCACTTATTTTAGTTGGATCGAAGTTTTGTGATCCATGCAGCAACAACACCTGTTCAGTGGGTCTGACATGTGGAATTGATGGCTTCTGTGGCTGCGCAGATGGAGAGTTCTCAATGAGCGGCGTCTGTAGTAAGTAAAATTATTTTTATTATTATTTTACTGACATCGGTCGAATAAAATTGTTGTCAACTTCGGTCTACCTCGGACATGAAGTATAGATGGTATTTAAGCTATGATTGTACAGTCATATTTCTGTTATTGACCTACCGTCTGCCTCTCGTTTGCAAATTGTAATCTTTTGTAAAATAAAAGTCTTGATTTATACTTTTCAGAATCATAGCATAAATAGTTGAAAATAAATAAATTAGGGGTACCATTTCATTATACCATTTTGGTAGCTTTACCTACCAATATTTACATCATAAAAACATTAGTTCTGAGACGCACGCATTTGGAATATTTTTATGGTAAGTTTTACAAATGCATTTACAAAATGGAAAAGTCTAAGTACGACCCTACAAATCATTAAAAAAGCTTCACTTTATTAAACAGTGCCATATGACAGAAAAAGACGTTCAGTTCTTTCTGAAGAATGTGCGGACGGTTTGATTATGGTCAATGGAATATGTTGTAAGTCATTATTTTCATCGAAGAAAAACATTGCCATCCTATTATCTAAAATACTAAAAATGGACTACTTAATACAACCTATTAGAACACATTTTTTCATGTTTAAATATATATAGACCGTTGATCAAGAGGTCGCGAATTTGGGGAACGGTGCTACATTCCGTTTCAATAAGGAAAATTGTTTTATGTACCATAGCCTTTGCCTGATGCCCTCGTCTTTGATTCACGCAATAAGATGGAAAGTTTAAGTCATTCATTCCTGAAGGCAGAGAGTAATAGGGATTATCCAGGAGCTCTGTCCGCCGTTCGTAACTATGCAGGGTGGACAAATGGCGTTAGTTAACTCCTATTGAAACAAGACAACAAATCATAGTTAAATGACTCAAGTAAAAAGAGCATTTTAATGTATGCAACGCACTTGTAAATGACGTTTAAAACATTATTGTTCAATAAAGTATGTCCATAAAGTTGCTCAAAGATTGTTTTTTTATGACTTCTAGCTGGCACCAATGTAGGTGATCCGTGTAATGCACTAAACGATACGTGTACAGATAATTATGCGACTTGTAAAGAATCCATTTGCACATGTGAAAGTGGATATTCCTGGGATGGTTCGATCTGTGGTAAGAACACTGGTTTAGAATAACAGTATAAAGGAAACACATAACGAAGTAATGGTTTTTTTTATTTACAAAATATCATCTGAGTCACTTATAAAATCACAAATAAGCTAATTAATTTAGAGACTCTTTGTACATATATGATGTATATGTATTCGTAATACGGACATATAGATTGCCATCTATATGTATCATGCGAAATTATTAAATAGTAATTATTTCAACTCAACTCTCGTCAGTATCAACTATAACAATGACCTGTATCATGATGAAACTATAATTTATACGAAAATCGCTAGAAATGAACATGAAATGATTGGATTTTTCATTTGTGTTTGATATTTAGCCGGCAATTCTCTTGGTGACCCATGCTCTGGTGCGGTATGTGGTGATATCTATATCTGTGTACATGGTATCTGTGAGTGCAAACCCGGTCAAGTTCAAGTCAACGGCACATGTTGTAAGCGTTCCATGCTAATGTGCAATTATTAGTACTTGTTTACTACGAAGATATAGAAATGTAAATGGATAATATAAAACCATTAAAACCACAAACCAATCATCAGCATTCGTACCAATAAACACACAGCGATAAAATATACTAAAGAACATTACATAGACTAAATAAACAAACCGACCAGCAGGACTTAAACCAGTATACACACAACAACAGAATATATTCGTACAACATTCAAAGAGAAAAAAACAAAAATATATCCATAAATTTATCAGAAAAGTGCTGTTTTACATCATTATTATTTTTACGTAAACGTATTACCTGTATATATTAATCTCACTTCCTATCGACATGTTTCAGTTTCAAAAATTATTAAAACTTCCAGTTTTCGCTATGCCTCATAAATCTTTGTGTACATGTACATATCCAATCAAATACGTGTTTTATCCAGATTCGATTCAAACAACTGTAGATATAGGCTAACAATAGGGAAAATAACATTTCTGCTCATTTTGTCTTTATTTAAAGGTATATTCCGCGTATTACAATAATGATATAATGTTACATCTTTGGTCCGTTATATTAATAAACGTGCTAAAGTTTGGCTGTTGTTCGTAATTGATTGTTAAGCCAGTTTTATTGTAATTGTTTCAGACTCAGGTTCCCATGGTGATATCTGCATATCATCACCAGATACGTGCTCCCAGAATTACACTGTTTGTCTTGATGGTGTATGTGCTTGTTTAAATCCAAGTGTCCTTGTGGTTCAAAATAATACATCGGAATGTGGTAGGTTATTATTACAAATGTCCAATCAATCATCAGTTTAAACGAAATATTGTACATGAACAATCCATCACGATATAATGTTGCAAATATTTCTTGATTGATTTTATCGACAGCTGTTGATATTTCTAACATATACCAACACAATGAAACTACGAATATCTTCCTAAATGTTGCGTTTATGTAAATGGAAAATTTATTTTCGTTCATCATGTTTTATAAGAGAATTGATTCATATGTATGAGACGTAGGATATGGGGTATGTCGGCTGAGCGCCAAGCATCAACTTTATTCGTTTGACTAATAAGAAATGTCATTTTCCTTTTTTCAGTTCTTGGTGACGTTCACGAGACGGATTCGAATTCCAATAACAAATAATCAGAAAAACGTTCTTTAACAATTTGTGAAGGGCTCTGCTCTGTCCTTATTGTGGGTTTTTAGGGTTCATAATATTGTATGTTCATTGATTTGAACGTAAGACAGCATTCTTAAACATTTGGTTGAAAAAAAAATTTATATATCATATTGTATTGTTTTCTTGACGTTTGATATTCATGTTTTTTTGAACCGAGTACACAACTTGGTATAAGGAACATAAATGAATTTTACATGATATTTACTTAATTCATGTGCTAATGTGAACATTACAAGATACTGATTACCTCCGTTAACACATCTCTGATAGTAATAGATTTTATCTGATAGTTTAGTAGAGAAGGAAATAGCCTCATTTAGTAGAAATTCATTTTTAAAATGTACGTTTCACAAATACGTTTACAAAATTAAACTAAAGAGTGTATTGTACATTTTAAAACAGAGGTGAAGGAACATAAATAATTGTCTCTTCACAATATTATTAATAACATAGTGTTCAATATCTTGTAGATACATTAAAACAAATAAAAACTATTTTATGGACATTGTTTAATGGTATATTTCATGGTTCATGTTTTATAAAATTCAATAATTCATTATTTGTTTGTATTTTCTTAGAATCTGACAATACAATTTCGCCAAAGATTAATTCAAACCTATATAAAACATACAATACCATGCAATAAAACCATATGCTTGGCCTATGATAGACGATAAGGAAATGCAAAATATGGTAAATCTCATGTTGGGACCACCTCATTTGTTATCACGACAGTCTTATTAATGCGACACATATATAACGACCGAACTTCCGTAAAATAACTAGACAGCTTCCTTCCATGTGAAATTTGATTCCGGGTGGAATTCATTAGAATCCTGGCAGACGTAATATATTTGAAAATACTGTTCCTATGTGAATATTAGCAATACTTAAACAACAAGTTAGTGTTATTATCAGTCTTGCAAAAAGTCATGTCATAATTCCTTCTAGAACTGGAATAATCTTTCAAATAATGCTTAGAGTGCTGACTTTATGCTTAAGTCTGAAAGAAACGGAAACTGTACAATCTACAAGGGGTCATCGAAAACCGGCAAATACATTATAGAAAATAAATTTAAAGAATCAGCTTGTTCTACGAAATGCATAGTTAATATTCTTTTAACCACTATTGAGTGAAAAATTCAACTTGAGTAACAATGACCTCAGTCCAGCAGATAAAAAGTACAGCATGGTTTCGTCCGGACGATGGAAGGAATATTATCAACAAGGAAAGGCCGACAACTGGAAAAATGGACTCCACTGGAATAGTCCCAAACAAGTTAAAACGAACGGAAAGCTCCAGTACTCCAAAATCTATATCAGGAAGATTTATATAGGAATATTGCTGACACTATATTATTCATGAAAACATAAAATGTTGATTCATTTTTTTAATGTAACAATATGTCCATTTTTAAAACAAATAAGAAACTTGTTTATTCTAAAAAAAATTTTTCCAGTGCGCATCGTGATGGATGGTTAACGAAAGTTTTTTATGCTATCCAGGTACTATACTTTACATCAACTGTGAATATATATTAGAAAACTTGCCATTACCATTTTCTTTTTTATACTTTTAAACAATACACATAAGCAATTAATTTTCTGTAGAACTGATATGATTAAAATGAATTTGTCACTCAAATAAATCTGCATTTCGACTTAAAATCCTCTTTTTTGCCTAGAAGTCCTCCATTTCGCTAATTTTTGCTGTAGAATCTCCATAGCGTATTTTAATCAAACCCAGGAACGACAACTGCAGATAGAGATTGTTTGCTTACGTCAGCTGTCGAGTTGGCAATATGGCGACACTAAGTGGATTTTTATTTGCAGTATTTTTGCCTGCATTTCCCGCAGCGAACGAGGAAACTCTATTATTCTTAGGTAATAAGTCTTTGCGGGAAACAATGTCAATATCACTCAGACCTCTGCACAGTAAGTCTTAGTAAAGGATATGCCTTTCATTTGTATCGTATTCACAAGTGGGTGGGGTGTTATGACATGATTTCAACGAAGAAATACAATTATTTGCTAAATCGCGGTGGTCGGGGTTAATGTTGCTGACCTCAAAATCACCTGTAGGTCATGACAAATACCTTTACAAATTCTAAGGGTTGTACACATTCTCTTATTGAATAGACAAGTGTTTAATTGTTAAGTTCATTTAACCTTGACCAGTCATTATAAACTTGACATTTGACTTAGTCATCTTAAAATCAATTGGGCTTATTTACTGGTCGAGACAAACACCCATACCAAATCCAAGAATTGTACGTTCATACGTTCACTTTGGTGAACTTTGAGTGGTCAAGGACACGATGACATTGACATTTGACCAACTGACCACAAAATCAATAGGGGTCATCTACATGCCACAACCAACTCCCTACCGATTCTGTGGGCTATAGACCAAAACATCCGTAAGTAATTGATCGGAGAAGCTTTTAATGGTCAAGGACATGGTGACCTTGGACCTTCACCAGCTTTCACCAACTTCATACCAAATGTGTGGGTCGTATGCTGAATCTTTCTCTAGAAATTGATCGGACAAACCTTTCAGTGGTCAAGGACACAGCGACCTTCGACCAACTGACCACAAAATCAAATGGGGTCATCTGAAGGTCAAAATCAACCTCCACATCGATTCGGTTTACTGTAGGCCAAAGCGTTCTCCAGTGATTGATCAGACAAACTCTTGGTGATCAAGGACATAGTGACCTTGACCTTCGACCAACTGACCACAAGTCAAATGGGGTCATCTACAGGCCACAATCAACCTCCCCACCAATTCTGTGGGCTGTAGGCCAAAACATTATCTAGTTACTGATTGGACAATCTTTAAATGGTCAAGGACATGGGGACATTGAACTTTCACTAACCTACCACAATATTTACATAGTTCATCTACAGGACGCATCCAACATCCATACCAAAATTGTGGGTCTTATGCCGAAGCTATCTCAAGTGATTGATCGGGCAAGTTTTAAGTGGTCAGGACACGGCGACCTAGACCTTCGACCAACTGACCACAAAATCAAATGGGGTCATTCTCCAGTTATTGATCGGAAAACCTCTTGGTGGTCAAGGACATGGTCAAACTCCGGTCTAAGGACGGACCAACCGACCGTCCGACCAAAAATAATTTTCACTACATTATTTTTTGTGCCTCGCGTAGGTGATACAAATGTCATCAAGCGAAACAACAGCTGCGTATAACATTGATACAAACTTTGAACCCCATATACGTCAATCTAGTACATCTATAATAGTACAATTATTGAAAGTACTGATCAAAATTCATCGTTTTAAGTATTAACGATAACGTCATATGCTCTCAAAACCTAAAAACCTGTACATTGTCATATATTTTTAGAATTTCAACCTGCTTTTTGTCGCGAACATTACATTTTTTAATTTAGTCAATGTTTGATGAATGTGATGGCTGTAATGTAAAAATTTAGCACTCACAGTATGCATTCGTTGGGTTCATTGACGTTAACGTAGAGAAAAGATACTCTTCTACTAACTCTATTTCAACAAATGCCGATGTTCCACAGAAAATTCGTAATTTAGAGCCATACTTTACAGAAAGAGCGAAGTATTGTACATTACAAATTAACAAACTGTATAAAATTTGCAGTCATTACCTCACATATACTTTGTTTGTTGTTCATAAGATTTTCCAGATGTAGTTTCAAATTACTAGTTAATTTTCAGTTAAATAAAACATTTATAAAAATGTTTTTATTCTTTGGATTTCATTTTGCTAATATCCCAATTCTTTTGAAACTGAGTGCATGTGCATCATTATATTATATCATTTTGATAGATCTTTCAACAAATATTTACGGTTTGATTATGGTCAATAGTATATGTGGTAAGTCATCACTTTTATCGATGAAAATCATTATAATAATTTTGTGCATTCAAGTGTGACTACTAAATACAACTTATTAGGATGCTTTTGCTCATGTCTTTTTATGTTTCCATCAAATACTTGTTTAGAAATTGGTTGCCTGGTACGGCGCTACACTTAACGTTTCAATTGTTTGAATCACAGTCTGGGCTTGATGCCCCTAAATTCTGCATCATACAATATGTTGGAAATTTTACAGCCAGACCTGAAGACGGAGATTACTAGGGCTAAACCAGGAGTACTGTCTGTCGTTCAGGACAAAGCACTAAGGACAATCAATTTGTAAAGGCATATATGTATATATATAGTATTTAAAGAAACATTATTGGTAGGTAAAATATGTCCATAATGTTGCTCAAAGCTTGTTCTTTTATGACTTCTAGCTGGCACCAATGTAGGTGATCCGTGTAATGCAAAACTCGATACGTGTGTAGACGTTTATTCAACGTGCAAAGAATCAATTTGCACATGTGTTAGTGGATATTCCTGGGATGGTACGAACTGTGGTAAGAACCCTGTTTTAGAATTAAAATACATGTATAAAGGGAATATATAACGAAGTAATAGTCCTTTTTAAATACACATACAAAATATCATCTGAGTCAAAATATGGAATATTTTATTTCCGTTCATCATGTTTTATAAGAGAATTGATTCATATGTATCGGACGTAGGATATGGGGTATGTCGGCTAAGCGCCAAGCATCAATTTTATTTGTTTGACTAATAAGAAATATCATTTTCCTTTTTTCAGTTCTTGATGACGGATTCGAATTCCAAGAACAAATAATCAGAAGAACGATCTTTAACAATTTGTGAAGGGCTCTGCTCTGTCCTTATTGTGGGTTTTTAGGGTTCATGATATTGTATGTTCATTGATTTGAACGTAAGACAGCATTCTTAAACATTTGGTTAAAAAAATTAATATATAATATTGTATCGTTTTCTTGACGTTTAGTATTCAAGTTTTTTAACCGAGTACACAACTTGGTATAAGGAACATAAATGAATTTTACATGATATTTACTTAATTCATGTGCAATTGTGAACATTACAAGATACTGATTACCTCCGTTAAGACATCTCTGATAGTAATAAACTTTATCTGATGGTTTAGTGGAGAAGAAAATAACCTCATTTAGTAGAAATTCATTTTTAAAATGTACGTTTCACAAATACGTTTACAAAATTAAACTAAAGAGTGTATTGTACATTTTAAAACAGAGGTGAAGGAACATAAATAATTGTCTCTTCACAATATTATTAATAACATAGTGTTCAATATCTTGTAGATACATTAAAACAAATAAAAACTATTTTATGGACATTGTTTAATGGTATATTTCATGGTTCAGTTTTAATAAAATTCACTTATTCATTATTTGTTTGTATTTTTTTTAGAATAGGTCAATAAAGTTTCATCAAAGATTAGTTCAAACCTATATAAAACATACAAAACTATGCAATAAACCATATGCTTGGCCTACGGTAGACGATAAGGATAAGCAAAATATGGTAAAACCTTATGTTGGGACCACCTCATTTATTGTCGCGACATTCATATTACTGCGACACATTATATAACGTACACCTGGGTAGAACAACCGAACTTCCGGAAACTATCTAGACAGCTTCCTTCCATGTGAAATTTGGTTCCGGGTAGAATTCATAAGAACCCTGACAGGCGTAATAATATTTGAAAATACAGTTGCAATGTGAATATTAGCAATGCTTAAACCACAAGTTAGTAATCAGTCTTGCAAAAATCATAACATAATTCCTTTCAGACCCGGAATAATCTTTCAAATAATGCTTAGAGTGCTGACCTTATACTTTAGTCTGATAAGACACGAAAACTGTAGAATCTACAAGGGGTCATCGAAACCCAGCAAGACATGATCGAAAATAAATTTAAAGAATCAGCATGTGCTACGCAATGTGTAGTTCATTTTCTTTGAACCACAATTTAGTGAAAAATTCAACTTGGGTAACAGTGACCTCAATCCAGCAGATAAAAAGTACAGCATGGCTTCGTCTGAACGATGGAAGGAATATTATCAACAAGGAAAGAAAAGACAACTGGACTCCATTGGGAATAATTGCATTGTATTAAGAAAACGCAAGATTGTTCATGAGCTAACTAATTTATAAGTAGCCGCACTGCAAAAGGTGAAAGATGATGTTTATTAAGACAATAACACAGCAAATACAAATCAAAATTTCTACATTTTTCTAGTAAAGGTGAACAAACAATAAAATTTGTGTCGTAGGCTAGTTCTACACCGGTTGGAAAATGTAGGTGGGATATAAGGCCTGCAAAGGCACAAGCGCAAAAAAAAAACAGCACTCAACACATTAGACAGCGTGTTATCTCTAATGTGTATGACAAATATTTCAAACATCTGCATTTTCTACATTTTCTTATCGTACCGGAATACGTCATTCCAAAAACTCAATGTTACTGAAACGATTCTGTAGATTAGTACTAAGATTGGAAAGTCCACTATGATTTCCAAAGACCCCCAACAATCTTTTTGATCATCAGTGAAAGAAGTTTTGCATTCTATATACAAAGGATGTGTCTTTAAAAAATGCAAACAATAAAGATATCAACTTCTAAAATATGTACATTTGCGGCTAATTAGCTACACGAAATAAGGTACGTAACAAGCAATTCAAATGTGCAAGACTCATCGATAGAATACACTTTGAGAGAATCCTGCTTCTATAACCATCGCTCTAATAACATAAATACCATCGATAGTCCAATTTAGCAGTGTTTTCTTGGTAACATATAGTACAAAGGAGCCCAGCGCCTATAAAATCATGCACATTGTCAACATCAAAATGACAGACGTAGACATTTATAAAGCAATTTGATTGAGAATGAAATGAGAGGTACAGGAGTGAATAATAATCATGTACTCACCCAATGGATGGTTCTATGTTGTCCACTTCAAAAGTAGAATATCCCATTTTACAAAAGAATTCTGTCAAATTTTCACTCCTTGAACTCTGTTTAATCATATCTCTAATTAAATCACAAGTTTTTAGCCACACTGCAAATAACAGTACAATGTATCTGTTTTCAAATCCTAATACCGTTGGCAATTAGGTAAGACCCAGTTTGTGAATTACCACAGACGCCTGTAGCACCTTCTCAATTGCTTCTTATTGCTACACGGATATATAAATCCTAATTCATATCTGCTCGTACATTTTCCGAAGAACCAATTCACTTGTAAACCACGTCAACCAAGCATTCTGCCTGAAATCCATATTCAGATTACACAGACTTCAGTGAATGGAAACACGATGTCATAGCTCCAAACAAAACAAGTGCCTTCACTTGCCAAAAACTTGAACATAAATGTTCTCATCGTAAGGCTCTGCAATCGCAGGTAAACAAATTGGAAATTGAACTTTATCGTACCTCCGATTGTCAAAACAATAAACCCTAATATGAGAACCAATTTGACAGCAGTGATCTGTGAAAAATTGTAAAGAAATGCAAGCATCGATTGCGTGTTACTGAAAACATTCTAGTAATTGAATATACAATTGTGAAATAGTAAAGCTGCAATCTTGAGAATGGCCTGGTTATTCAGCTTCAGCTGTACAATGTATAAGTTATGTATTAAATTTAGACTCTAAAACACAGAATACATTCGTACATGTGATTAGTGTAAACGCTGTGAATCATGTGGTACACGGAATTCATGCACTACATGTATATTTGCGGTGAGGAATCATTAAAAACTATATTAGTTTAAATATATAAACAATGCTTCCAATTTACTGATACTGTCAGATAAAATCGTTCATATTTAACGGCTCACTGCGTAGAACACGTGGAATAGTAACAAAATGGCTGATTTGACTGGGACTTACGTTACTTAGCAGATATCGAAAAGTTACAAAATAACGGATTTAAAAATGAATATCAGATATATTTACATTTTCTGATTGTGTTTCAATTACTGATGCGTGTAATTGCTGTATGTGCACACTCGCAAGTAAACAAACCAAAAATGGGGACTGCGGGTGGACATAGCAGGTATGGGAGATGACTGGTTCCTTTTCTGAATGATTATATTATGAAAAAGATCAATTATGCACTAGGGTATAATTATGTGATACACAAAGTACGTGCTTTCCGTCAAAGATGCCCGTATACTGTTTCTTCGGATCCAAGATATCGAAGTTTTATCAGATCTTACTCCAATGAGATTCAACAATACAGCGGCACAGACATATCTAATATAAATGTATACTTAAATCGAACTTTGAACATTCATAAAGCCGTAGGATGAAAACAATTATGTTTATTATTAGGGAAAGTTGAGGCACTTCTTGTCTTTGGAACTAAGACTTCATCTTTCTGATCACTGAACGTCTCGTTTATCTCATTTCATCATGAGCGCGGTCAGCACCTCGCTAAATTCCACTTGCAAATAAAGACTACTTGACTCTACTTTACTAGTATTCTTAGTTCGAATGTACAAGTTTGGTGTTTAATCCTCATTATAATGACCGCCTTCAATGGAGAATAATTGTTTAATCTCCCAAATATGATCTTGACACATTTTTTTTGCTATACGCGAGAAAAAATAGTAATATTAACAGTTACTTGACGAAAGAAACAAGGGATGCAGGTCGCAAAACTTTTCGATATTTTTTTCTAAATATGACTGTACTTTGAAGGTAAACAAAATGCTTTCATACGTCTGATTTCAGTGTTAAAATCTAGAGGGTGGGCGCCAAACAATAGGGTTAGTCGGATAACCATGAACATGCTATTTTGTTCATTCCCTTAAAATACGCGGCTAAATGACTTTACAGTTTTACAAAGAAATAGCCTAAGTTCAAATGTTAATAATGAAAAAATAGCTGTAGTTCGACTGCAGTGAATGAGTGATTGAATATTTCGCAGCTGATAATTGCCCACAATTTAGAAGTTGATAAAATATGGTAATATATTTTGAATTATAATTATGGTTCTAACCATAAGAATGGTTACTGTATTGGTTATATGTGTAAATTTATACAATTATAATAACTATTCTCTCAGTAAACTCTTAGATTGTATTCCTTTATATTAAAACAATTCTTCCGAGACGTCATTAAGCATTAGAAGTGGTAGTTAACAATTCGACAACACTTTGAAACAAAACAACTGTGTTTTATTGTGACATAACGTAAGCGTTGATACAGTAGGACACGGTTATAGTGAATTTCAGGTGGACCCGAGCACATGCTTCATATTTCAATATTCAAAACAAAAAATGCAGAAGAGTTTGTGCAGGGGAATAAATTCTTCACTATATTCAATTCTTCACTATATCCGAGTTCAATGTCCCACTGTGTTTATACTGACAATTTTACATGTAGTGTTAGTATCAGTATTACGGTGTATTTAATTGCATACAATACCCAAGGGTAAAAAGTAGAATAAAAGATCAGAGATAAATATTTATGGTCTTTTATGTATTGTTTCAAAGGATAAATTTTCAAATGAAAATGAGACAATAATTATTATTATTATATATGTAATTTGTGTAGCAATTGTTAAAGTAATAGAGCGAAGATCATATCAGAGCACCATACATTAATGTGACAAGAGCTGTCCATCAACCGGACAAGTATGAATTTATTTGAAAGCTTGGATAAATCACATTTATTTGTATGTTACATGCAGTTTTAATTCTCTCTTGGAAGTAACAAAATATTCCTATATTTTGTTCGAGCATGATAAACTAAGTCTTTTTTCGATTATTCTTCGATGAAGACACACTAGTTTTTGTATTGATTTTCGTTGAAGACAAACTGTTCAATACGATCGTCTAGGTCAGTGATGTTTATGTGCCGGCAAGACTGCATTAAGACCAATCCAATTGTTATCAATTTGCATACACAAATATTGTTGCATCTTTTCTCTTAATGTTTGGTTTTTAAACCGGACTTTTGTGTCCTTTTATATGCCGCATGTCCAACTTTCTGACTTATCGATATTTTTGCCAGATTTAATCTGTTTTTATTCCATGCAATAAAGTACTAGCGATAGACGTTTATGGCATTGACTGATCACCATCGACTTGGATAAGCTGTGCGTACGGGGCTATGTGGATTGTTAAACGTTTTGAAAATATTTGTACCAGTTATAGAGGCGTAAATACATTAAAATGAAAACGCATGTAGAAATATACATGTATATTCATGAAAGTTGATGTATAATCTAAAATTTATACTTAACATGAAATCAAATGCTATTTTGAAGTTCGGGTATAAACATGAGATATGGCATATGTGATATAAATTAATATTATGAATTATCTGTGACATTAATTCCTATTTGTGAACTATGTGTGATATGAATTAATATTATGAATTATCTGTGACATTAATTCGTATTTGTGAACTATGTGTGATATGAATTCATCATTAAATGTGGATACGAGTTACCTACTTTAATAATTGGATAATAGAAAAAAAACTTTGAATAAATACACAGGACTGCTTACTGCATCTTCAGTGTCATTTTTGTTTAGGTGAAAATAATTCAGCCTTAATTGTGGATATATGCAGTTACAATTGTCTGAACTCGGTTATATTAATTATCAGAATTATCTCAAGTTTATCTCATCATTTCTGATAATAAATGATACGTTTGGAGAATGATATTAAACATAACATATTATTGAGCCGGCATTTGATATTTAAATTATGATACATTTCTATCAACGGACTGATGAGCCTGGTATCAACTTATGCTGTAAATGCGCTTTCTTGGATTACGATCTAGGGATTATTAAATTCGTTAAACGTTCATACTTCCTACAAGTTTATGGTATAATATACATTAATACTCACGGATTAACCGATCATGTTAGCAACATCTAAGTCAGTTTCAATTGCCAGTTTATTTGGAATTGCGGCTTTCTGCGGAATATCAGCATGTGTCAGCGTAAAATGGTTGGTGCAGAAATTCGAAGAATCTTCCCATCTGAAACGAATTATTGGCTTAATGAACTGCTTTTCTGGTGGAGTGTTCTTTGCCACATCTGTCATTACTCTATTACCCGAAGCAAGGGAGAGTATGGAGGAATGTTTAAATAAACTCGAGTCGGACTTAGAGTATCCGTTCACTGAACTTGCTATGAGTGTCGGCTTTCTTCTGATCATGGCATTAGAACATGTTTCGTACACATGCTGTGGCACGAAACCAAGAGCATACACGCCAGTCCCAGGAGATACAGTGTCAGCGAAAGATGAAAAGATTAAACATAAAGCGTATGCTAACAAAGTGCCTGTCGCAAGATCTCAGGCGCATCAACCAATTAGTAAGCAAAATGAGGCTGTTTTAGTGAGGGACTTCGAAGATTCATCTGGACTCGATGACGTGACGTATCAAAATTTTGGTGTGGTTGACGAATCTTTGGACAAAACTGCTCTGCGTCCGTGTTCGAGTCAGTCAAGAAACGATACTCCAAATGCAGTGGTTGTTTTCGCGGAAAGTGATCAAATCATCATCAGAAAAAGTAAAAGGGATGTGCAGAAGCCATCGCTATCAGCGAAAGACATTCTACACAATATTAAGCACGAAACTGGTGAACATCTAAAACAATCTACGATAAGGGGACTGGTGCTTCTGGTGGCTCTTTCGTTACATATGATATTCGATGGATTAGCAGTGGGATTACTTAAGTCAGATGATAAGGTGTGGTCCCTCTTTGCGGCGTTGGCGGTACATAAAGCGCTAGTTTTTATAACAGTTGGTATGCAAACTTACGAACTACTGGCTTCCATAAAGAAATCTATCGTAGTGATTATAATTCTAGCTCTTGTGAGTCCAATGGGTATTCTTATCGGCGAAAGTATAAGTTCGAGCGATGAATCTTTAACCAGGGACATGTTTTCCGCAATTCTTCAGGGTATTGCCACTGGAACGTTCCTTTTTGTGACCTTTTTCGAGATCCTGCAACATGAGCTAGGTTCAAATGACCACGATGTTCTTAAAGTTATCATGGTAATTTTAGGAGTAGTCCTTGTTGCCGGAATTCGAGTGTTAGAGCATGAAGACCATTAATGGACGTATATGTGTGGTTTTGTTTTAATGAAAACGTTCAAATCCTTGAATTACGTTTCCATAGCGTCGCCTGCTTATTCGAATGCGTCAGTTATCAAATTCCTCGGTTATTATAACACTGTTTCAATTCCAGTTTCGTTATAAGCAACCTATACTATGTAAGAAAATATAACATATTTGTCAGTGTTAACTTGTTGAAGTTGGTATGTGCTGTTTTGTTTGTTGTTGTTGTTGTTGTCGTTGTTGTTGTTGTTGTTGTTGTTGCTGCTGCTGCTGCTGCTGCTGCTGCTGCTGCTGCTGCTGCTGCTGCTTGCTTGCTGCTGCTTGCTTGCTTGCTGCTGCTGCTGCTGCTGCTGCTGCTGCTGCAAATATGAAATGTGCGTTTACAATTACCAAATAGTATCTGATCTTTTATTGGACGAGTCAAATCTGAGCTTTATCAGGCGTTATACGAGCTAACTGTAGCGTTTTTGTTGTGCCGTTTTAACGGCTGATATTCGGTCGCGTTCTCAATAGCAAATTGCAAGGCGAAAATTCCCAATTCAAACGAGAAAAAAAAACGAAAAAAAAATAATTTACAGCACTTCAAATGTTTATTGAATTTCTAAATCATCCTAATAACAAAGTTATCCATGTCTAAAAACAAAAAATAAACATAATAGTTGTTATGTCTTCGTTTTATTTGTTTATTTTAAGTTATTTTAAAATATTTGTGACTTTTTCCCAATTTTGTAAAAAACGTCGCGAAAATTCCTAATTCTGGGGGTCGGGTCATGTTCCCAAAGTGATTGTCTTTGTTTTCAGAGGTTGGCAAGAACAGTAAGACCACTTCAAGTATAAAGTGCTGCCTTCTCATGAGGGTCGTCTAATCCTCAGACTAATTTTTCTTTCATGTTTTAACTTGATAATGGGGCTATCTGTAAAGACACGATTTACTTGATGATGTGTATATTTTCATGTGTTTGTTGTGTGGAACCGGTGTACTATAATTTCCATTCTTGAAATTGTCTTTGGTTGTCTCTGTCAGTCAACATAATTATACTGTGTCCATCATGTTTACTAAATTATCAATAGTTTGGTGACGACCTTTAAAGAAAGGTTTCAAGATAAATTCTTTAAAACTTTATATATGCCATATTTTAAGTATCAAGGCATAGATAACTATATTGATATAATGATAGTGTGTATATAAATATATATACATGATGGGATAATTAAAGAAATTTAATTAACTAGGTCATCCTAAAGGACTTTAATTTCAGTTAAGCGATCCATTAAAAAATCATCCGACCCGGTTTTCTTTTTTGCGATTTTGACTTTTTTTCGTTTTTTTATTCCTGTTTTTAGTTTTCAGCAAATGCATGATGGTGTTAACAAAAGTGTCTAACTACGTACACATTGGTATAAAAATAATACTTTTTTTAAGGATGACCTTAATTAGATGTTCGAATCCTGGTCTTGGCAAGTCATACCCTTCTATGAAATTTGACGAAAATGTCGATTTTCCTCCATATGTGGAGAAGTTGCCGGTTTCTTGTGATAGGGTTAGTACTGGTCAGTATACAGTCCAGGAAAACTGGTTTGGTGAACCGGTCGCTGTATATCGCTAAAAGTTGTTGAAAAACGGCGTTAAACCCCAGTGACAATAAGTCACATAAAAAACCCAAACATAATTAGATGTTAATTTGTGTATGTCTCATTGTTTATCTTTGCAAATATGTAATACAGATATTATCTATATTATATACGATAACCATTATAATAAATTTGTGTTATCTATCACCCATTTCACTTCAACCTCGAGTACAGTAGAACACGGTTATTGTGAATTCTCGGGGACGTGAAAAATTACTTCATACCCATCTATATCCATGACGGAGAAATAAAGAAGTATGTGTACAAGGAAAAATAAATACTTCATTGTTCACCGATTTCTCATTATATCACTCGTTCACTATAACCGTATTATACTGTATTGTTGTTTGAATTTGTTAATTCTATATATTTAACAACGTGAAGCGTGAATTGTCAGTGACAAAGAAATAAAGATCGATGATCGATGTCATCTTTACCAATATCCGACACTTGAATTAAACTCAACCTGAAAATATTGTTGGTTTAATTCAACCTAAGTTTTGAAAAAAAACTTTGCCAAACTTTGACGTCAAAATTAAGTATATATCAATATGATTTTAATATGAATTTAACCTATGTTTATAGAATTGGACGCAGAATAAGCTAAACCAGAACCCAATACAATAGAAAAGTGACGTAAATAAACCATGAGCGCCAAACATTAACCGGTGAACATTAGCTGGGTTTTGTTCAACAAAGAGAACGGACAATATCTATTTCATATTCTTTTCTAAATCAGAGGTCATAACTCAAGAGTGCAAGGGGGGATTTCTCTGGTTATTAAGAACTGTCGGAGATATTATCATTGAGCGTGAACAAAATCACTGTGCACAAAATCATTGCGATGTTATATATTTCAATTTGTACACTTTATTGCGATCAGAAGCGCTTGATACTTCCAACTACTGTTCGAATTTTTGTAATGCTATATAATTCAACTTATGAACGAACCCTTAAGAGAATGGTTAAAAGTAACAGACCCAAAGTATGATTTGTTTGTGTATTTATTTATTATCCTTAAATACAGTCAGGCTTACATGGACACATTAGAAGAACTCTATTTACTAAATAATGTTTAGAGTACAAGTGTACTCTATGCACGTCCCAGAAATTTATACCATCAGCTGACAATACGGTAGAGGGTGGAGTCTATAAACTATAGTCCGCTAACCACTAGAGCACCGCCGTAGCTACATTTAAACTGGTCCCCATTCCATGTTGCAGTGCACCAAAGGTACACCAGAGTCAATGGGTACAAGTTTAAGATACATTAAGGCACACCGAGACGCGTAACTCGGTTAAATTTTGGGCAAGTAATGGGGGGTGGGTGGCAGAATTTAGTAAAAAACAAATCCGGGGAAGCATGCCCCAGGATTCCCCCAGATTGCCTCGATTCAAATATGGGTCTGGCTACTGCACTGCAAAGATATTGTCCCATAATCAGTTTGAACAATTTTGGTGATAATTGTATGGGAGCTATTCAACTTAAAATGCGCCGTCAGGACGAGCCTGTAAAAAGAAATGAAAGATTGTATATTAACCAGGGTCATGAACGAAAGAATAGACGATGTGCATGGTGTAGTTTGGCAATTTGACAAGTTTTTAACCGAACTTGATTTCCATATTATATCTGCGTAATCAAATTAGCCAATGAAATGCAAGTATATTAGATTGTACTAGTTACCTAACCAGAAGTGTCATATTTTGGAACTTACTAAAGACAGGAGTGGATAGATGATCTCATTTTAATTAGATTGTGTCGACATATATCCTAAAGATCAAAACTAGTTTAACCGGATGACATATTTCTTATAACCTGATACATTGCAAAATAACAATACTTCGTGTATTCAAGAGGTTTACAAAGCTGGTAGTATCAACATTAAGTCGTCGTGGCAACCTCACTATTAAGTTTATAAACAAATAATAGAAAACTACTAGACAATTAAAACATAGTAAGCGAACAAAGAGACCAAAAAATATTTTATTTTCTTATTTGGAGAAAACCGGATTTTCTCAGCATCATATCTAAGGAGGCTATTCGTTGCCAAAAATCCAGCCTCGGAAACTTGACAATTCATACTTCGGTTCTACTAAACAGATTTGTAAAAATATAAAAGGTTACTGGTATTTTGCGTTTTGATTATCTCGATTTAACTAGTACCATTTTTGCTTCTGACGTGTAAGCTGGTATCATACAGCGAAGATAAATTGCAAAAAAATCGCAAACTCAAATTTGCGACATGTACAAAATGTGAACGATTGGACGTACATCACGACTTGTATACATGTAATATACTGATTTTAAAGTTACCCAATCTTATCATAGTTACAAAGAATTTTGAAAACTTATAAATGAAAGCTGAGGTGAGAGACTTTTGTTTTACAGCCTTGGGCTCAGTAAACTTCCTGACCGGAAAACTGTATACACATGGTTACGAAATAGTGGTGTACGAAATAGTAGTTATATACATTACGATAAAAGAAAAATGTTAAAATTATTACTGTGGTATTTGTAACATTATCATTTTCAGTGAATTATAATATCTTTTTAGGGTTGTCGAGAGGGGTCGATGGTGCCCGGCCCTTCCGATAACAATCATTTTATTGGTATTCGCACTAAGCGCTCAATTAAGTTAATTATTAACCAGTGCATGCATGATATTTTGACTTGTAGTCAAAATTCGAATTTCACCAACAAACAAGTTGTTAGGAAACGAAATGTAAAACATGAAATCATTCCATGCGTTGGTCATGTCTATAATTTAGTGTTAGCCGGGACCATTATACGTGTGGTTTATTATCCCATTAGTTAGCAAGGCTAGACAAGAAGTCCGGTTGATACCGGCATTTGTAAACCGGATACTGGCATTTAGCACTAGTTCTACTTCCGGATTGTGATTGTATTTATCACCTGTTTTCGTGGGTATCAGGAAGATGGATACGAAGTTGAAGTGGAAGAAACGTCGTTCTTACTGTATTCTTGGGTTGTTCTACTTTATAGGTGGAGTGGAATATGGTAATTCAGTATTTTGCATCCATATATACACGTGTGTTCATAGGGTGATTACGAATTTGACTAAAATCATTGACCTGCTTTGGCCTGTTTACATTTGTGACAGGATGGATGTATATTACTCATTTACTGATAGTATTAGTAAACAATACATGTCTTAGATTTTTTCTGACTCTCTGACATTACAAATTCAAATATGAGTCAGAATCCTGCTTATAACGAGCGGTTCTTTGTCCTTGTAAGACATCAGCTGAGAATCTGAGGCCAAAATTCAGGTCATCTAATTATCAGGGCACTCTATACAAACCTTTTTAATATAGTGTTCATGGTACTACATCCCTCAAACTGCACTATTCTGATGTATCTGCTCAATGCTACACTAAAATGTTAATATCACAAAAATAGTAATTGCCCAATTATCATTATTTCTGTGATAGTTAAGTAAATTACCTCAGATACTTCTCTTTATAGTATGACACATATTGAAAATTTTGTAAGAGTTGTTGCCCTTGTTGAAAAATGGGAAGAATATTCATTTCTGTAGATATTGCTCGGTGACCTTTATTATTCTTTATCCAATTGTGTTATTTATCTTTTTTCCGAGAGTTTTCAATGACATTTTTTCTTTATCTTTGAAAAATTGCCTACTCCTATAGACTTCAATGCAAATTTAAGGGACAAGAATTCAGAGGAATGTCATTGTTTTGAAAAATCCTACTGCAAATCATTTTCTATCATTTAAGTCTATAACATATATATTTCCAAAATCTGTCCACTTCATTTTGAGATAATATTTTTTAGGCATTGGACCTTGAGTTAAACACGTCTCAGTCGATAGCTCTCCTTGATTATAACATAATAGTTTAAAAACATTTTCCTTCAGCTGTTATCCTACCAACAATATGGTTGTACATTAAAACTGAATTTGCAGCAAAGGAATACATGTTAGGAATGTTGCTCTCAGGGTACAGTCTGGCTGCCATTGTTTCTGGTCCCTTGTTGGGAAGGTAAGCAATTATTTTAATGCAATCATTTTATTATGCTCAACAGTAAGTGTGTGTAAACTTTATTGCATGATGCAAAACATATATGGTCAACAGTATACATTGACTTAAGCCTTCACTAAATATCAAAGGAATTTGACTCAACTTGAGGACCAATTATTATCTGAATTTTACCAGACCTCACAAACGTTTTGCAGAACTAAGGTCTTGACTGAATTCATACAGGCCATCTTCCTAAACTGTCTCACTGTCATTGAGAGTCTAATTAGTCAAACCACAGTTCAAGGGGTTAAAAAATTGTTCAAACTATTGTTAACCAGTAGCCAGTTACTGAAATATATATATATAAATGAGTGATAACCATGTTTGGTTGGTTTAGCAATATTACAATTGTTTTGGGCCTCATCAACGTCATCAAGCTGCTCTATATACAGTAAAACCTCATTGTGACCACCTTAGGGACCCAAAAATCAGTCATAATAATAATAAGGTGATCTCATTATCGAGTTGATTTATTGGGAAGCTATTGGAAGCCAGTCTGAAAATAAATGGTTCTCGTAACAAGGTGATCCTAATATTGAGGTGGTCACAATGTGTGGTTTTACTGTATATGATTTTTATTACAAAAACTGAAATTTGTTTTCAGATGGTCAGACAAAAGTAGAAAACCAAAAATTATTCTAGCCTTAGGTACACTGTGTCAGGTAGCGGGAAATATCATGTATTTTATGGGACTATCTGTTTGGTTCTTGCTAGCTAGCAGGCTGGTAGCAGGTATGTTACAAATTCAGTACAAATATCATTTACTTAAGAACATATTTTTTACCACATTTTGGGTCAGATACAGGTAGAGACTGAATTGGGAAAAATCATGTTGTTTCGTGGATTTTGTTCATGAATACAGTTCTGTATGATTTTTCATTGCATTAATTCATTATATGTGATAAAAGGAGTGAAAATTAGTAATTTAACAGTGTTTAACATCAAAAAATGTTTTACAGAAATGGAAGTGTTCAATTTTTTACCATTACTGAAGAATGATGAGAATTGAGTAAAATTGCATGAGTACTATCCAAACATTTCAGTTGAAAATTTGTCTTTTGTTTTGGGGAATTTTCTCCTGAAATTGGAAAAAAATGGATTCTATATTGGATTGGGAATTAGTCTGTCTACCAGTACCTGTTATACAGGTAAAAAATCCCTGTTATGTTAGCATTTAAATGTGCAGTCATATGAGTTGACAAGAATTGCTCATACCTATTCAGGTTTTCCTTAACATTTTTCCCCGGGACTCCCATCTCCCAAAATTTTAGGGGTCCATTGAGATTTTTGGGGGTCCCACACAGAAAATGCAAATTCCCAGTCGGAAGGGCTCTAGAGGATGCGGTTGTCACTCACAATTCGAGTCCCTTGGCTGAATATTGTGTCAGGAATGCAAGAAACCTGTGTCAGGGATATCCCTGCCTATTGATATGATAGACCAAATCAACCTCTGAGTAAAGCACCACTATACATGAAGGCCATGTTTCTTGTTTCCTTAGTCAGCCTTGGTTTACAAGTTAGACTGTACTTCATTTTTATACTGAAGTAAATTTTATGTTTGATAAAAAACACACAAAAACTTTTTTACAAATGTTTTTGTATGATTTTTCGAAGTTAATTTGAAGTTAAGTCCCTTTGAAACATTTTCACTGTGAGTTACCTCCCTTGTCAGGTGTTGGGGGCGGAGCTGAGGCGGTCATTATGGCCGAGGTTACACGAACAAGTGAAGAGAAGATCAGAACAGGCAGAATATCAACGCTAGTGGCTGTACGTCAACTGGGATTAATAATTGGTAAATATATCGTAGACCTAATCTTATATACTTCGGTATTACTTGATTTCACCCACATTTATTTACATGCTAAAAATGGTATTTTTTCATTACTGTAAATTTGCACATTTTCATTTTATTCAAAAGACATCCTAAGAACTAAAAGGATGGGGAGAATGTTTGCAGGGTTGTAAATTTTTTCATAGATCTTTGCAAAAATTCATCCAACTTGAATAATAATAATACCACAGTAGGTTGAGTATCTGAAGATTCAATTTACAATTAAAGTGAATTGCATGGATTTTTATTCAGACTGACCTGCCAATATTATCTGATGCTCATTTTGTGTATGTATTACCATCAATCCATACTCCAACCATAATATACCTACAAAATCAACTCTGTGTGTGTGTGTAAGTGACTTGGAATGCTTAGTCAATAGAGAAGTATAAGGTCCTTAGTCCAAAACCTGCTCACATATCAGTGTTCCCATTTATGTAAAATCTTGAGTAAATCATGCAGCAAAGTTGGAAATCTTGCAACCCATTTTGATCTGTGTGATATCTTTAGGGATGAATTACCAATTTTCTGGAAAAATCCATTACGAAACAAAAATAGTCACACTGGGATTGGTGCATTGTTGTGACATTTACGACAAACCAGGCTGGTTTCGTTTGTTCTAGATAGCGACTATGCTTTTATCTTTAAAATCAATGAGTTTACAACTTGATAGGTTTCGTGTATTTACTTCGAGATTAAGATTTGTACAAAACAATCATATAAAAAACATTGAAATCTAAATGCATCATTTGTACAATGGCACAGCTTACACTAATTCAAAAGTTATTTGTCTACTGATTATAATTCATGCATTTTTTTAAAAGAAAAGAATTTAATTTTTTATCAATGAGGATCAATAAATTAGTATTGATCGGTAACACAGAAATGTTGTCTAGTTCAACTGTGTGCTGAACATAATTGAAAAATAAATGTTATATCAAACATGTTCAAACTGATTTCTCTATGAACATTTTGTCAGGTCCTGGACTCAATTTGTTTCTACGAGAGATGAATTTCTATGTTGATGGGTTTTATGTCAACAAATATAATGTACCTGGGGTAAGTTGTGTATTTAATTGTTTCTGTACTGTGTAATGATCATCTGTATTTTAATCTGATATTATCTGATGTAGATTTGTAGAATGTTGAAATGGTACTGTAATCAGTTTGCTTTGGGCTGCTTTTAGATTCCTGTAGGTGACTGCAAATAGTTACACTTACTGATCTGTTCAAATCAATATATTTTATATATATCTATGATAAATTCTTTCTTTCAGGCTTTTATGGCTTGTATCTGGACTCTGCAATTTGTGATCTTAGTGTTTCTATATACGGATCTGCATAAACTCCTGGCTGCAGAGAAACGTTCCATTTCGAGGTGTCCGAGTTCAAGGTCAGTGGAAGTAGTTAAGAAGAATGACCCTGATAGAACTGATTATGATGAAGATATATACAAAGAAATCAGAACTGGTGCTGCAGAAACTAAATCTATAAATAGCAGAGCAAGTTCAAGGTCAGGGACAAATGATCCCGATGACCTCATGGAAACAGCTGAGGATTTTATGAATGAAGAGTCCAGAAATGCCAAAATAGTTGCCCATAGCAACGGTAGTCATAGCAACAGAAAGAAGGCTAGTTTTAATGGCTACAACGGAAGTAAAAGTAGTGCTGGAAGTATGGACCTTAATGACACTGATTATGGGACATTCGAGGATGCGTTGGCATCGTCAGCTGATGAATATCGTAGTCGAGAAGGAAGTCAAGACTATATAACAAGCACTGAGGAAGGTCTGGTGGACTATCTACATGGAAAGTCAAAACTTAGATTTATGTATCATGGTAAGTATAGTTTCAGTGTGCAAAAATACAGTTGATTTGATTTGATAAACGTAATACTTGCAATGTTTTAGTTTTATTTGTTTATTTCAAGTTATTTTATACTGTGGGACTTTTTTGTAAAAAAAGTTGCGAAAATTCCCAATTCTGGGGGTCGGGTCATGTACCCAAAATGAAAAAACCTGATTTGCAAAGTGTTCATATATATTACTCTAACAGGCAGTAGTTCACAGTATATATTGATTTACATCTTCACTTAAAATCAAAGGAATTTAATGGACATTGGGGCCAGAAATTCTGTCAATTTTACTAGACTTTTTGCTGGAGTATTGTTTCCAGTTGAGATATAGCTATGTGTTACTACATGGTTAAAAGATTTCTGGAATTTTCCAGAACCTCCGGTTTTTACGAGGTCCGGACACTATTGGTTTTAATTGTTTCCATGGTTTCGAGGTTAAGATTTTTGTTTTTTATTTTAAATTTTCAACATTCACCCATGTTACTATGACTGCCAAATATATTTTTTCTAGACATGTCTGATGGTTTTACTTATTAGTCCCCAGGCTCTATGCCATTTCTTGTCTGTACTATGCAATTGTGTGTTCAGTACAGTGTTATATTTGCTGGGTACCTGTGAAGCCATCTCTATCTGGTAGTATTCAAAAGAATGGACATGACATTAAATTATGTTACATTGAAAAGTTAGCCTATTATTGTTAGTAAAATGTGGTAATTTTCAGTACAGTAAAGCATAGTTATAGTGAACTTGGATATAGTGAAGAATAGGATACAGTAAAGTATTCATCCTTTGCCCCAAACATGCCTTTCTTTATTTCATTGTTATGGATGTAATATGTAGTGTATATTGATAAAATGAAATAATTGTTTGTGTCCCCAGGAATTCATTATAACTGGGTTCTACTGTATATAAAATTTATTTTTTAGGTGGAAGAATAATTTTATATATACTATAATGTCCTCAGATTTGATGTAAGATTGATTTTTCATACAGGTCTTTTCAAGATTAGTTTAATGTTGCTAGACAGGTTCCTCACTTAAGAAATTAGTCCAGTCCAGGGTGGAATTCGAACTCAATGCAATGGGTTTAGTGATTATTAGTCAGTGACCATAACTGCATGAACATAGAGGCCCACTCTTCTGCTTTATGAGACCACTTTATAGACCAATATCTTTGCTCATAAAAGGGGTCCTTATTGTAAGGTTTTATTGTAATAAGTTCCCTTTGAGGATCTTTGTATGTGACAAAAGAGATGGGAGTTTTGGTCATACTTTTTTATAATTATTTCAGAATATGTCAGGGAAGAAATTGTGGCTGTGATAGCTATACAGTTCAACAGTTTTTTTAACCAACTTGCTTTAGAGGTACAAACTTTATATTACTTTCCAGTGGAAAAATTCGTATAATTTTTTTGTGAAAAAAATCACATAATTTATAATTTTTTGTAACAAATTCACATTATATTTGTAACGAACTCACATCATTTTTGTAATAAATTCATATCATTTACATTACAGACGATGGTTACACCTTTATCTTTACGCCTTTTAAATTGGGGAGAACTTGAGAACAGTATAATGTATTGCTTAGCTGGTGTGGAGGTGGGTAGTTTTATATGTTTTATTAGATAAGGCCTAAAAAAGGGGTTTGTTTCCGGTTACCTGAGCGACCCAATCTTTTACTTGCTGACTCAAGTTTTTACGGCATCCGAATTCCGAGTTCACAACTCATTGATACCAGAACTTATATCAAATCTTTTATTTTCTTAGGCCTAAAATAAAATTTAGGACTTATCTATATGCTGTATGTGCAGGTCTTTTTAACACTTGAACTTGCTTGTTTTCCGGGTTTCAAGGATTTCTTCTCTTGTCCATTTGTTGATAAAAGCAAGTACCTACTTTTGCTTAAAATGTGTAATAGTTTGTTATTCGGGTGTATGAGACAACTGACTTGGAGTGCTCTATCTTACATTAAATCATCTGATAAAATACTTGTCTTAGTCTTTAAAAGTTGACCCTTTCTATCCACAGATCTGATTTCTTCTGACCTTAAAGACTGCAAGGGTGTATTGCCCATTACACACATGCAATCTAAGTTGTAAAAAAAAAAAATTTAAAAAAAAAGATCGTATGATGAGTTTTCTCTTCATGCCCCTCTGTGCATATAAACATTTCATTCTTGCCTACGCCTATGAAGTGTACCTGATTAAGAGTGATTCATATCAGTCAATCATGATGTATAGGTTTTAATCTTTGAGATATTTTTATTTTAGGTTATTGCTGTGTTTGGTTTTGTTACGTGGTTAAGTAAAAGATTGCAGGATAGGGTGCTATTAGTGATTGGAACAGTCACACTGGCTGTAGCTAACACATGGCTTATATATGTTGTTCCTGTGGCTGAACATGGTAAGCTTTGATCAGTTTTAGTTTATACTAATTTATTTTAGCTCAATTGTGAACCAAACAATTTTGCTTATATTAACCAAACTTCCTGGACACTACATCAGTACTGTGTGCAAAAAATGGGATTGTGAACTTCATGAATGAAATCCATTCGAACTTCAGGTTTAAGTACAGTTATAAGTTATCTTAACTTAAGAACATCATTAAAACATTATCATGTCCTAACTTATGAATTGTGATTGAGAACTGAATTTTTATCTCCATCAGTATTTCTATGTCTTTAAGCATACTTCTTGTTCCAAATGCCATGCAGTGAGCAAGTTATGGAAAAAGTTGAAATTCATGTTTCATTGTCAATTTCTGTTCAGGGCCTTTTCCAGCTATTTTGGGAAAAGGCCCCTGGCTTAAACTGGGAAAAATTGTGGCATGTTGCTACATTTCGGGAAATTTGAGAAATATTTTGTTAGAATAATTGTGTGACATTATACGAGAAATTCGGTGATATTAGAATATACATGTAGTGTTAAATTCCAAGTGTGTCATAACGCATATCAAGGTACTTTGCGAATTTTATAATATATAAAACTTATCAACTGGATTTTTACTGGATTTATTTACCAATTTTTTGCTGCTGTTTGGGATTTTTTTTGAAATTGGAAAAAAGAAGGGTATTTTGGATTGAAAAAAGGGCCAATATCCGACCCCTGGTGACGGGGTGAAAATGCCCTGCTGTTGATGTCCGATCATGACAGATTGTTTATTTCAGATACACCAGCGGAGAATTTATGGAAGTTTATAATTGGTGTAGTATTGGACATGTTTGCTCTACCATTCCTCGTGTCTTCGGGCATTTCCTTATATTCCAAAATCACAAGAAAAGAAACTCAGGGTATGTTTAACTATTTTGCTGCCAACATCATTGAGAGTCAACTTCCTGCTCACTGCCAGTATTGCTTTTTTTCAATGCTTGTTCCAGGAGCCAAGTAATAAACTTTAACTATTCTTTTAAAGAAAAAAATGACAAGTTACAAGTAGAAGCAGTTTGTCTCAAAAGTTTCATGTCAATAAAACTCGGGGTAAGATGGAGTGATGTTTTCACAAAACTTCTAAAATTAAGATTTTTCGCTTGTCTCATTTTTTATTTCGTATATAATGAAAGCAATGTACAACACTCAGCCTGGTCATTAATAGATATACCAGGGTCCAAGGTTATAAAACTTGATATTGGTCTCCAAGCTCAAATCTAATATTTTGTCCTTCAATGTTTCTAACTTAATTATTACTAAACAACAAAGATTTCAATCCTATTTTATTCTGCCAGGTAAAATGATCTGAAAATCCATTTAATCATTAAACTTCAATATCTTTCAAACCAGAATGTTTCGCTTACAAAATCGAGGTTTGAGCTTGGGAGACTGTTCTCAAGTTTTATAACCTCATGGCCAGTACAGCGCAACCTCTCTAGAGCTGCCCTCTCTTGAGCAACAACCTCCCATCAACAACAGCATACTTTTTCCCCACTGTACGATTTGATTATTAATTTAACCTCTCTTGAGTGGCAACCTCTCAACAACAACATAATTTTGCATCTCCCAAAAGGTGTTGCTTTGGAGAGGTTGCGCTGTAGTATTACATTAAGTAGAGCTGAATGTTTCATATCTGTAATTACAAGTTCTTGAAAATTTGACATCTTTAATTGAAATTAGCGCTTGGTTTTATAATCATTGATATTCGTAAATCATAATTTAACTGATATTTGAAAGTTTACTATAATATCATATATTTTTGAATTTGAGAATTCACTTAAATATGTGAGAATTGACAAGAATTTGAGAATTCACTTTAGTATTTGAGAATTCACTTAATCATTTCTTTGCGTACCTTTCTGTTACCAGGGTTTTAGGTAAGTCTGATGATATGAGAAAATGTTTTGTATCTATTAAAGGGTTGAGCATGGGTATAAGAAGAAGTGTGGTTGGTCTGGCCACCATCTTGGCCCCGTTATGGGCAGGGTCAACTATTACAATGCCATATTGGATGTTTGGTGCAATGCTAGGACTCCTTGTGATATCAATGGTGTGTTAATCAGTTTTTCTGGATTGTTTATGTTGTAAATAAGTTTCCCCCTTTGCCTCATAAAACGGCATTTTCCCGCATCTGAAGCAGACAACTTGTGAAAACATAGAGGCAAAAGAAGCCATTGTTTGCAACGAGTAATTGCTTTCTTTGCCACAATGTTTTCTATGCTGTCAGAGAGAAATAACTCAACTTTTTTAAGTAAATTGATGTTTTGTATATTAGCAGAGACAAGGGGTTAAGTAATTTTTTTAAACATTTTTGCGTCTACAATTACCGGCAATGGTCATCTACCAATATTAGCCAGATTCTTTGTGAGCAACTGAAATTTTTGGGGATGAATCATACCTCATATTCTCACAAAAGAAATGAAAATTTTTTTGACCTACCTACTATTAATTATTTTCACCAAGTTACCATAAACTGAATAATTTTATATCTGGCCTAATTATAAATTTGATTGTTACATTTATACATACAAAATTGATCTATTTCAGCTCATGTTGATGGCTTCCTATTCTAAACTATTACCAAAAAGTGAGCTTCCATCAAATAGGGCTGGTCTTATAACAGAATCAGAGAATGACCGTGACATTGAATCCAAACCACTGTTGTCATGACAACCGATGGACTGTGATAAATTTAAATGTTTGTTCAGAGTTTTATACATGATACATGGTAAATATGTGACCTTTTTATGCTGCTTGTCATGAATCATAGTCCAGATCATATGTAATAGGAGGCATAAAGTAAACTTCCTGATGGGGGGCTCGAACCCACAACCTTCTGCTTGCAAGCCGGCTGCTCTACCAACTGAACTAGTCCGTCTGATGGGCATACAAACTACTATATATATATATGTATATCAGAAATTTACTTTTAGGTGTCAGTTTAAAAAAAATTGATCTGTAAAAAATATTTTCTGTTTGTAGAATGTTTAAAATTATTTGTGGATAATGCACAAACATTTTTTATGTGGCCTTGTTTGTTTTATCACTGATATTGAGTTACAAAAACGCTCACTTGTTTGGATTTGTTTTATTAAAAGAGCTAACACCGTGATCATTTTGTTTATTTTTCTTCTTAAAAATCACTTACCATTAAGGGAAAAGTTGTGCGGCTGTTTTGTTGTCAGCCACCCAAACTTATGATTGTGATAATCCAACTATCTCCTTATATTATTTCATAATGCACAAATTACTGAGAACCTGTGCCATATTTTCCAGTACTTTGAAAAAAATTTTTTTGAAAATTTGTAGTCCTTGTGACCATAACAAAAGTGTCCAGTGCGGTTGAATACAAAAATGGCTTTTGTTCATATTTTAGTTGTACCCATTATCAAAGGTTTCCTGAAACCCATTTTTTTATTTCGCCCTTTTGTCCAACATTTAAACAAATGAATTACATTCAAATCTGGTTGACAGTTGTATTTCTGGATTTGACATTGTTTTTGTTCCTTATTTATTTTTTTATTAATACATTGTTATGTTGTGTTTTTATTCGAAATCTGATGGTTGTTCTGAAAAGAAGTTTGTAACTTGAGAATCTTTGGCATCTTGCTCATATTATGTCTCAGTGAAAATTGTTTTTGCATGATCTTCTTCAGTGTCTTGTCTTCTTCTTCACCATCATGGCCTCTTTCTTCTTCAGAATTTCCTCTTTCTACTTCATCATCTTCTTATTATTATTCTTAATCTTCTTATTTTCTTCGTCCTAATAGTGTCCAAGTTGTAACATTTTAAATTTTGTTGACATAAAATGCAGAACATGAGCAGTTGATATTTTGAAATGGTATCCACTCTCCAAAGTCTTTGAGCTTGTCATTTGATGCATCGGTTCAAGGTCAAATAGCTCAAGGTCCTATAAGTTCAAGGTTAAATAACTCAATGTCCCATAAGTTCAAGGTCATATAACTTGATGTACCATAGGTTCAAGGTCATATAGTTCAATATACCATATCATGCATTTTTCTAACTGAATAATCAAATTTTGAATACTTGTCTTTTATGTTAAACAAACTATATTGGACAGTTGTAGTCATGCACTTTACTTATAAGCTTCTTCTGTATAAGTTTTTTTATATAAAAATACTCCTAAAATAAACTCACATGTTTGCTTTATGTTGTATTTTTAAAACTGAGTCTGATTCTGCCTCTGTTTTATAATTTGATTGAAGTTTTTGCTGACATAGTGAAATGCAGGGTATTGGGTTTTATCTTTGGCTTTTTCAGTTTAGCATTGCAGGTCTGACCTAAAATGATTATGTTTCAGATTAATGTTGAATTATTTACACTTTACTCTGTTACTGCATTTTTTAAAACAATGTAAACATGTGTATAAAATAGTTCATTCATGTCATTTTATCCACAAAGATGTGAAAATTATTATCTTTGCCAGTATGCTAGGGGTCTGGGATTATAAAATTTGAAATTGGTCTTTTAGCTTAATCTTAATTCTGTATTTTCCACATTCTTGCACTAATTATAGGTTTATAAGTCTGAAAGAATCCTGTGTTCAAATCAGTTGAGGAAAAATACTTTATAGAAGCAGATTAGTCCGATACTGGTTGAGAAAGAAAAATGACATTTGAATCCATTGGAAACATTCTATGTTCTAATGTCTCATAGTCACCTCTGACACTCTTGAATTATGACCTTTGATTCAGCAATTAATGATGATGTACACCATGTCTACTTCCTAAGTTGAATGGTTCCCATCCAATCATCACCCCAGATGATTATGTGACCTTCAAGTTGACTTTACATGAGACAGGGAGTCGTTATTGCCAGGCCGTATAGATTGTATTTTGTGACAGTTTGGCCCGCATGTTTTTAAATCATTTTTTCCCAGATGCTGGTTATCTGTATTAAAGGTTATATCTGTCTGTCATTCACATTTGTAGTATTTTGTTGAAAGTCTTAAGATGCGCATGTTTGAATACATTATTGTGGTATTTTAATTTTTCATTGAAGTGTTCATTTTGTAAAACAAATTAATGCAGTTGTCAGAATTATTGTCTAAGTATTCTAATTTGTCAGGTTGCATTGCTTTTTGTCATATTTTAAGTGCCATAACAACATCCCATCATTTTTAAATGGGAACAACAAGATTATTGATTCATTCATAATATTTATTATTTTTTTGTGACATACATTTTTGAGTTGTGGCAATTTTCGTCGTGAAGTCGCAGATTCAATTGTGCATCTTTTTTTATTTACATTTTTTTTTGAGTTGATATTTCATGATTCCTGTGATACTAATTTGAATACTATAAAGTTGATAATGGGTTACTGTATATTCCCTAATAAACGCCCCCGGGGGTGTTACATTTTTGAAAATGTGTTTGTGTCATTCCTTGGATTTAAAAAGTCTACTTTTCTACTAATTTCTGTTGTTCATCTGGGATTAAAATAGCCTGTCAAGGTTAGTCACTTGTTATCTCTTGTTCAAAAAGGTGGGGGCGTTTATAAGGGAATATACGGTATACATAATGTACTGTGACTAATTTATATGTCATAAATGTATATCATTGTTTTTTTACATATCATATTTAACATAAGTAGCTTATTTGGGACATTTATACTTTAGCAGTACAGTAAAACCTCATTTAGCATGCACCTTAATTTTTAAGGCCACCTCAATATTACAACCATAGGTGTTAATATTGTCTCTAAATTCCAGTTTGATAATGAGAATATGTCAGAATTAAAACAGATTTGTTTGGCCCCCAAAGTTTTACTGTTTGTGACTAAAATTTGAGTAAAATACATGGATATAAGTAGCCATACTTAGGCCTACACAAAAAAAGGTTTGTTTCCAGTTACATGCCCAAAAAAATATGGGTCGGTAGGTAGAGATTTTTTTCTTCAAGTTTTTTTTTACTTATATATCTGTAACACTATTGTGGAAATTACAATATAGCATTAAGATTTGGATGCTGTGAAAACTTTTGAGTCAGCAGGTAAAAGATTGGTCTGTCGGGTTACTGGGAACAAACATATTTTTTATCCTTAATTTGATTTATGTTAGTTTTTTTCAAATATGATAATTGTAAAAAACTTGTGTAATTCAATAAAAAAGTAAAAGAAGAATTAAAATGGCTGACTCAAAATGTCTGTAACTTCTGGCTATTACTCAGACATGTCCTGTATTGAATAATACTCTTTTTGTTATTCATTAAGATATTTATTGCACTTCATTTCTTTTTTGTATTTAGATATTTATTTACGTTTTTTTCTGTTACAATATAATATTATATTACTGTTGTTATTATATTTTTTATTCCATAGTGACTTGTAGGAATCAATAAAGATATTAAAAACATCAGAAAACTTCTAATTTTGTTTGTTTTTAAACACATTGTTGGGCTGACTTTTAATCATTTGCCCCTCAATGCCATGAGCTTGAATACCAACCAGAAAATCTTTCACATTAGAAGAAGCTGTCATGACAAGGCAGTTATTCTTCCCTGGTATATGGCAGGGGCCTGACTCAACTGTTAACAGCTAGAAAAGTTGCAATATGACCTTGACTTTAGGTCCGACTTAATACCTTACAAAAACAGTAAAACCTCAAAAACTGCGACTACCTCAATATTACAACCACCTTGTCAATGACCACCTATTTTCGGATCAGCTTCCAATGATTCCCTGATAATTCAGCTTGATAATAACACCACCTCATTATTACAATCTATTTGGAGCTTAACCTTTGTTTCAAAGGTTCAAGGTGATATAGGTCAAAATTCAATACTGCACAAGTGATAATTACATGATTTATTTATGTGTGCGTATAATTACAATAATGATATATGATTGTATTAATATTTATTCAAAGAATGATTGAAATCTCACCAGAATTCAGACAATTATTACAATTAATTTTTAATCACCGCCAACGGCGACTTTTAAAGTTCATGGAAAATCACTTCTGTGGAGATATTGACAATAACAGATGTTAAATCACACAGGGACAACATTGTAAGTAAATCTGAAAGTTTCTAGCACATTTGATGGGAGAACTGGAAATATTAATAAGTTTGAAACACACACAAGTGATAAACTTGCATTGTTGGAGTTTTCCAGGTAGGCGGTTAATAGGTTTTAGTTTTATGAATCTTCGGAAAGCGTTCATTAGATTTGGAGCTGTTGTGTTGAGAACAGGGGAAGTTTCATCAGGTATAGTACAATTTTCTGGCAGTGTTTTTTTTTCTACTTTTAAGGATAAGGTATCGGGACTTAGAGAAAAAAGGACAATAGCATGATAAGGGGGAAATGACAATGCATATACAGTCTACTACGCTTACAACAAGACCATGGGACCACGGTGAGTGCCTCGTTATAACCGGGTCTCGTTGTAAGCGATATGGGACCAAAGTTTACACCATAAAAGGGCTAGATAGAGGCAAAAAGTAATATATAGTGAAAATCAAAACAATTTACTTGTATCTCCGAATTATCGGATAACCTATATTTGGAAAAAAGATACTCTGGCTACAGATTGAATTATTTAGTTTTACAGGCATCGTCATTGCTTATTACTATTTTTTCCTTGTACAATATCAGTGTGAGGTTTTTTCAATGAATAAGAGTACACCCACTTTTCACAGTAGGAAATTAATGGGACCAAATTTCGGAACCAAATCAGCCTGAAAAGGACACAGTCCGTGATTTAGTTATTGTGGTATATTTTAATGTTCAGAGTTTGTTCAATAATGCTTGTTTTATTTCATGAAAGGTTTATTTAATGATATTACTTCAAGTTGCAGTTTTAGAAAGTGTCTCTCGTCTTCTATATACAAGTTATTACAAATATGGGATAATTAGTAATGTTCCCGAACAATCTTAAGTTCAACTTGTATTCATATTTTAATTCTTGAAAATGATAAATATACAAATAATAAGTTGTTTATTTTAAAGTCGGATAGTATTGTAGCGTGTATTCGTCAACACTTATTTAAATAATTTTGCTCTGGCCAACTTTGGCTTTAATAATTGTGCAAATAATCTGAAAATAATTGAGTGTTCAATATATTTACAGTAACTTAATGTTGATGAACAAGGTTTCAAATTATTACTATGATACAACAGAGTTTGGTCTCAGCTGACAATAATTATAAACGTTCAATGATTAATTATTTCAATGGACACTAATCATTGATCATACTTACAGGCAATTACTGTTATGAGATGTCGAGCTGACCTAGTGAAATGGTACAGTAATATAGTTAATTAACAGCATATATTACTATACTATTTCACTGCATTGTTTTTAAATCTATCTGAGAAACAGAAGTGCGACCAGGTTCTGGTCCTGTAAGTAAAGTTTATCCGACTCTGTAGACAACCTAGCGGTCTCACAGAGTACTTTTGAATAAACTGATGCGAACACAAAGTCCCAAATAAAGTTTTATATCTCAGAACATTTCCAGATGTATGAAAAGTCAAATCTCCCCTTCTAGTCTTACTGTTGCCTCTTTTTTACTCAGCTGGATTTATTGGTTGGTAAACTCACCTTGATTGGTTGCCAAAGCTTGCAAATGATTGGTTATGAATTGAAGAAAAATATTGATCAGTCTCTTATTATTCTAGACATATCATTTGTCCGTAAATCTGATCATTTGATTGGTCTATTGTTTTATCCGAAAAGTGTATTGACATATACAAATTGAGTATTCAAAAGTAATGAAAGCCATTTCGTTTCAGTATAACTTAGTTCGTTACAGATTGCATTTTAACCTGGATCACATGTATTGGTACTGTCTTCGTTATATACGGAGACGTTTTCAATTGAGGACAGACGTATCGGTATATGATAACATATGACGTTATAGTATAAATGAGAGAAATAATAAGATTAATTTTATGCATGAAATGATGCTAAAAATTCGGTATATTTTTTACAAAAAAACTTGTACATTTGCAGATGACCAATTTGATGCAAAAAGGAAGATCTTTGAAGCTTTTTGAAGTAATAAGACAATAATTTCTAGCCTATTTTGTTACAGATCGCGTTTGGACTGGATCACATGCATTTGCACGGTCTTAGTTGTATAAGGAGGCCTTTTAGAATGAGACAAACGTAACAGTATATGATAAAATGTAATAATACTAGTATATGAAGAAATGTGGTTTGAAGAATTTTGATTAGCCTCATTTTACATTGAGAATCATCAATTTCATATGTGCTCGATTTCGCCGATTGTCAAATTTAAAACCATTGTAGACAAATTATTCCATAGATTTTTTGCATTTATTTATTAGTTTCAAAAAAGATTATTTTAGGCATGAATTAATGCTAACAAATCGGCATAAATGTATTTTTGTAGATTGAGCAATTTGATGTAAAAATGGAAGATCGTATCAAACTTGATGTCAGTGGACAGATCTTTATGATTGCACAAAAGCAATTGGACAATGGTCCTCCATCAAAATTGGTATCTATATGCAGATCAGATAAACCTACGATCATCATAGATCGACCTTCAGACAGCTTCTCGGCAATTCATGGTCTATACCAGACAGGAGAGTTGCACATGCCGCCATCTTTGTGTCCAGCGTCCTTATTGAATGAATTAGAATATTGGAACATATCGCCGAATTTGATTTCTAGTTGCTGTTTTGACAGGTAATTCTCATCTTTCCTTTATCACCAAGACGCCTGAGTCCTACAACACACCGCATTAGACTCACAAGGACATACAGACGCATTACGAACAAAATAAGTGTCTTTTTATATCTATGACACTGAAAACAATATCTATGAGTGTCTTTGCTAGTCTTTTGCAACGTTTTATAGGTCCCGAATGCGCACACTTCATTGAAGGTAATCGCAAGCGTTTGTACGATATAAACTTATTTACATGAGGTTATTATGGATGTGGAGCGTTATCATTTCATGAATTGCAACATTCAATGATTTGAAATTAACAATCTAATGTCGCTGAATAACCGCATGCAGGATTGGTACAACATTCTATTAACTTTACCATTGAACATTGCTTGCACACTGCGTTACCTTCAAGTACTAACTTGTGCCTCTAGCGTTCCAGAAGCAACTGGTTGCGTCCAATATGGCTTATGAAGGAGGTCAGGAGCTGATAACATTAGATGTATTTATTTTTCGTGGATGTACCAATTATCCGACCTGATAAAAATCAGCAAGTCCTACAACTATCAATGATATAGAATTTTACAAAATCATGGTTTTGAAAAAGATAGATTCTAGTACCATTAAGCATCAATCCATCGTTTGAATCAACAATATTTTATTTTGCATCAACTGTATGCTATTTTACAACAACAGTTTGCTATTTTACAACAACAGTATGCCATTTTACAACAACAGTATGTTATTTTACATGTTTGAACATTGCACTTTCATGACCTGCGTGTCGGGTCCAGTGACTTTTTGCACCACTTGGATAAGATAAAGAACGAAGTACTGTTTGAGTTAATCTGTTTTAACTGGCTGCATGAAGGCCGCTGTTATCTTTTTATCTAAAATATCTAACAATATCAAAAACAATGTCAAAATCATTTCTTTGGCAGGTTGGAGGTTTTTTTGAACGAACAAGAAGCTATACGAAATTTTAGAAAATATCGTGAGGAACGAACACCGATCTTCAACCTTCTGCCTTGTAATAAAATAAGCTCGTTCCGGTCCAAGGTGTGGTCTGTTGTAGAATATACAAAGCCGACTATCTTAGGAACGGTACTTGCTAACTTTTATCTATTATTATTAAAAATCATCCGGAAAACCTCACTCCATCTCGTTGGAAACACTAATGGAATGACGCGAAGTGTTCCGCATCAAGAAAAAGTGTCTTCCATGTTTATCGTCACCTCCCAATTCAGTTGCTAAAGAAAATATCAATTCATCTAGTTAATTTACTGAAAATCTCAATAAGTTCGTATTGTTTACAGAACGCAAAACCACGCCTTCCCATTGGACTTATAATAACTAATTAAACAAATATTGCCTGGAATTCCGATTTGCCAAGATTTATGTCCACTGTTGCCAATATCGACACGTGATGGAGATATAAATAGCGCATGCCGAGAAATACACATATCAGAGCAATTTCAAACTGCTTCCAGGAGCTCCTGAAAAGGATCATACATGCAACAGTTCAGTCGTACGGAAAATAATTATATTTACGCTCATAGATTTGCCAATAATACACACTGTATGATTTATATCGTACATGTAATTACTTTTGTTACTTTTCCTTTTAGATATACTTCGTTGTTTCGCTGATGATGATTTTGGCATCAATTCTGGCTTTAGCTTACAGCACGGATCCAAATTTTACCCGCAGCATGACAGCGTGTGAAAGCATCGACTTTTTGTTGGCCACAGATAAAAATATCAGTGATACATTTAAGATCAACATGGAACGGTTTTGTGCTGGAAATCCAAATTATTCAAAACTAATCATTACTGAAACCCCTGAGGGATTATTGGACATACATTTTACTTTCCTGCACTTTGTCGATATAGCCGTACCTGAAAGTGAATCTTTAAAACCAGAAAATACATCAGTTCCTGAAATTATAGCTTTATTTGATAACAATCATAACGCATCTACAAGTGAAGAGACCACTGATAATCTAACAATTAATGGACCTGAATCAGCATCTCGAGATTATGATGCAGATATAACAACAGAAAAATCGCTGTGGAATCTTGCAAGTTCTGTTTTGCCAAAGAAAGAAAATCATTCCCTGGAGGACAATGCTGCCATGTGGTATACAACGGTCGCCACCATGCTACGATCAGATAACGCCGTTTCATCTGAAGAAAATTCCCATGAAACTAATTTAAATAAGACGTTTCATAATGCTAGTATTATTAGTGATGTTACAAATGCTACCATTGAAAACCCTAATTTTAAAATACCTCAACCTCTTCTTACGCTTGAATACCTTACAAAAGAAATTCCACAGATTAAAATCAAAGTTTATTCTCTGGTTATATGTGGCTTCGTAACAACCGTGTTTTTCACCCTTGACTTCATTCTCCGTCTACTATGTTGTCCTTGTGTTGTACGCTACTTCACATCCTTTATAAATATTATGGATATGATAGCGTTGGCAAGCACTTATCTCCACATGTTCTTGATATTTCTATACCAGTATCAACAATACAACATAACATGGTTGGGTTTTCTGGAGTACACACAAATGGCGCGAGCATTTCGGCTGTTCCGTACTATCGCTAATGTACGTGCCGGAAAGATTTTATCCTATACAATCCTGAAGAACGGAAAGGACTTGCTGACAATTGCACTTTTCTTAATTGCTGGTATGTGTATATATGCCAGCTGTTTCTACCTTTCGGAAGATAATAAGGATATTCCAACTCTTCCGGACGCGTGGTATTGGGCAATCATTACCATGACAACGGTTGGATACGGTGACATAGCTCCGAAAACATTTCTTGGTCGCATGTTTGCATCATTAACTGCTGTTACTGGCATCTTGTTATTAGCACTTATTGTGCCGATATTCGCGAACAACTTCATGACTCTGTACAATCATGTGGACCTGAGAGATACGAGTAAAAAGATAGAACAGTGGAGGAGGAACACTCTGAAAGGTCACGATGCTAAACAAACAAATGTTCAGACATTAAATGGTCGTGACCACACTGATTTATCCAATGGAAGAAAACGGTCTTTGACGCAGATCATTCGCGAAACGATAAATGCTTAGCACCAAAATCACGAATCAACAAAATCAGCTTGAGTGAGATAACAGTTACCAGAACTGGCATCATAAAAGCTGCTTCATCGGTTTCCTACCGGTACTAATATAGATTCGGCGGAATATAGAGATTGTCAAAATCCGTATAAGGCCATTTGAACATTTGTTATTTGGATGCGGCGCTTTTACAATGAAGCGAACAATTTAGAGGAGTTTCCAATGAAAGTTAACCATTAAGTAAATTACATTGACATTTGTGTCTTATGACCCATTAATTAATTGGAAATAAACGCGATGTAAAAATACTGTTTTCACTATGAATGCTTGTGTTTGGTATGGTTTATTTTTCTTTTTAATATATTTTTATGTAAATGTTGTGAAATACGTTTTATGTTTGTGATATGTTTTTGAAAGGTATTGATGTATTGTTTTCATTATAATCTAGTAATTTAGATACACTCGGTATTAAGACAACATTTGGGACTGCAAATGGTCTTTGTACTGAAGTGTTTTCATAAACAATATGAAGTAAAGAAGAAAGATGGAAAATCAGTCCAAAACTAAGCAGTCTTTATTATAAGATGATCTTGATACTTAAGTGGTTTCAAACTGAGCTATCATTGCATTTTATAGTTTTGTTTTCATTTTAGAAACATTGACATGATTCAGTTTGGTGAAAATGACATTAGTCTCTGTGCATCTTTATTATACGGTTGTTATTCGGATTGACCTCCATAACGTTCATCTTTTACATGTTCTTCTTCATCGGCCATTCCTGAATTTACCTCGTATCTATATTTCAAAATAAATACTATATACTCAAAACAATGCGTTTCTTAATGTTGATCAGTATCTTCACGTAGTTCATTGTCTAATACAAACATCCTGTAAAATTCCTTAAGTTGTTAATTGATTCATGTCATCGAATCCTTTGGGAGTTTGAAATCCAATAGATATGGCTTTAGATAAACTACGAAGTCCTCGTACGTAATGAATTATGTATGGTTTAATGTCAGTTATTGTTCAATGCTTTAAGGCTTCAATTAGATGGTCAATATCTCGGATTTATTTCTCTAGTTAACTCAACAAATGTTCACAAACAATTTTAACATAGTCGGCATCATTTTCATTAAAGAGACAAAGAAAACTAAAGCCATAAATTGACTGACGGTTCCATTTTTCCAATTTCTTCGTTAAATATAACCATTAAGATATTTGTAATAACCAAAACTTGTTTTCCACAGAAAACGTGTTTTAATGCGTAGGAGTGATTAAGCAAGAGACATCTGAAAATAAAGTCCTTAGGGGTTTTTGAAGGAGAAAGTATGTACATGTATATATGCAGATATATTTTAGTTAGGATCGGAATAGTAACTGACAAATATTTAAATAAGTTTTGTCGGTTAATAAATGGTGGGAACACACATGTACTTGCCATTTCTTAGGTAACATATACATACGTTTCTTTTGGTTCAATATAACAATGGAGACTCGGCATCGATATCTTTCTAGTATAGTCACTTTAATCTGTACAAATAAGTACGTCGTGATTTCGTCCTTTTAGTAAGACATAAATATTGACATGGGGGTGATGCTTAAAAATACATCAACATTATCTGCTGTCTGAAACCAGTGATGTTTTTATACCATAAAATATAAATATTCCTTTGGTCAAATGGAAAGTAGTTCTATTCTTGCAAAGGTTTCATCTACACTGTACACATCATTTCTGATTAACAATGTATGTAAGTAAACAATTCAGTCTGGCGCTACAACGAATGTTATAGGTTATAAAAAATGAATGTATAATGTTCCATGTAATGATTCAAAATATGACATATCTTTAGTTCGCATGTGTTAACAATCAGACACTTTGCTCATTTCAATGCACATCAATGTACTATTGAAACATACAAATAAGGTTTTAAGCCTGTTTTGAACAGCATTTCAGTTATATACCGACAGGCATTGTCCCAAATGCTGTGCTTGTATAAACCTAGTTCTTCGCAACTTTACATGAATGAAAACAGTCGATTTTCCTCTATATGTGGAAAAGTTGCCGGCTCCTTGTGGAAGGGCAAGTAAGTACTGGTTAGTATACAGTCCAGGAAAACTGGCTAGGTGAACCGGTCGCTGTGTATAACTGAAAAAATTGTGGTAAAACGGCGTTAAACCCCAGTGACAATGTCACATAAAAACAAAACAAACAAGTATAAACGAATCACGCCATCAATCGTTGAGTACGAATTTCTTTAAACGAAATGTTGTGCACAGAGAACACGTGTCCCACCCTGGGTTTGAACTCACAAACCAAAGGTCTGTTGCCTCAACGCACTATAAGCTGAGCTAAGCGGGCGGGCTACAAGTTTATCAATTTGATGTCAAACAAACCGAATGATGGAACGTCTAGACAGCGACACCTGATTTATAACATCTAATCACTGAATAATGTCAATTAAATTAATTTTTCAAAAATGAAATAATTACGTGACTCTTGTTGATATGTGTGTGCCTTGACAATGCAGCTAGTGCGATTTTTATGAAATAATTGAAATTTAGGTGACCGATTACAGAAGTTGAACTGTGTACAAGTACTAGCAATTAATCACTAAAAAACTTTTGGCGTATTAATTTGCAAAAGTTTCTTCGGACCCATGATTTTTTCCCTCAACCGCCACTTTGGATTTGAATTTAGTGATCTCTTCCCATTAATCCGTTTTTGCGATGATTGATTTTGTATGGCCATTGGTACGAGGGTATGGGTGTAGGCGAAATTTGCAGGTTCGTGGGTTTGTGTTTTTGCCGTGATGATTAATTTTAGTCTTCGTGTTCTAAGTGAATTGATGGATATTTTTTTTATCTTGCCATGATTCTTGCGATTTCGTTCTTGTAATTTAATAAATAAAAAGAAATGTATACATAAAGAATAATTCTTAAACTTCGAATTATTTATTAAGAAAATTCGAACTACAATTGTGGTTAAAAACGGGGTTGTAGAGCAAAAATATTTTGATATCATTTTAGCCTCGGGATTAACATAGAAATCGTATATCGGTTGATTCAAAGAAGAATATCAGCGAGTCACCCTTTTCCACATTTAAAGCAAAGGTAACTGCTTAGCGACTCGTATGACTCCTATAAAAGACTATAAACTTCAACTTCACAAATATGGAAAAATTCTGTCACGAAAAGTTGAAGCTTTACATAACGTCCTTGACAATTTGTGGGCGCTCTAATTGTACAATCTTGACCTATGACATCAGGGTGATCTATGCACACGCTCAAATTGTTAACGTCATTGCCAACAAGTATCTTCAAATCATGTAATCGATTCCCTGAAATACAATCGCGATAATTGATTATTGCTAACAACTGGTGATGTACAGCTATTGTAGACCGCACCAATCTGTCACCAATCTCCTACATAAAAGACATGTTTTGCAAAAGAGGCTTTTCTTGAAATAGTTTAAGTACAAAAAGTACAGTGCCTCTTGCATAATCTACTCATGCGTATAGTCTTAAGATTAAAGTTGGCATACGCAGGAACTCATAATAAAATCATGATCATTCTAGGTTTATCTTATCAAAACAGAAAACTATACTTGTGAATTTAGAAAGTCAGATTGATTCGTTTCGGTAATGAAATACACTATACAATACGTGGAATTTTGTAGAAACATTACATTACTAAAAATTATCGTGGCGTCTACATCGAAACCAAGGATGACACGTTAAGTAAATAAACTTGTATTTTTATCGTGTTCCTTCTACGTTCCTTTGTGCAGTATCTGCTTTGGAATCAAAGTACATGTAATTTGGATATTTTAGAAAGTCCAAAATCGTATTGAAATACTTCGAGAAGGGAATGATAAACGATATGATATTATCACGATGAAATATGTAGATTTGTGCAAAATCAACTACAGTCAAACCTGTGTTTGCGGCCACCGCTGAATAAAGACCATCCCCGTGAATAAAGGCTATGCTTTGAAAAACCGTCACTGATTATTTAGAACAAACTTACCTCCGAATAAAGACCATCTGTCAATAAAGACCACATTTTGTCTTTCCCACGGGTGGCCTTTGTTCACAGGTTTGACTATATATAATTCAATCAACGTCATATTTCAATGATCCATGGTATATTTGAAAAAAAAATATGGTTTTACATCGTTGTTTTAGAAGAGCTCTTCTGAAGCATTTTGAAATGTAACATATGTAAGCCGAGAAGGAAAAGGAGTACAAACGAAATAAGCAAGCACTCACAGCACCAACAGTCATAACGATTGACAATATAGAAGGCGAAAATACTGTAACTTTGTTGTAAATCAATCAAAGCATATGGGTTGTCCTCATGTAGTGTGTGAGCACATGGCATTGAATAACTTCGGTTTCCATCAACCTATGCGAGAATATTTTGAAGATAATAAATTATTATGAAAAGATTGGCAATTATATATAAGAAGTCACAAATATAATTTCAAAGAAAGACCCGGAAGTTAAGTTTTAAAATGACGTCATTCCTAAACCGGAAATGAGATCAACCAAATATAAATTGGTCAAAATGAAAGATTATACGATGTTTTATAAATTAATTTCACATGTTATAGCATTAACTTGTAACTTTGTGTTGCAGACACTGATAATATAATCGTCGAGAACAACAGACTTTTGTCTGAAAAAGTACAGCGTGTCTAGTGTAGCATGAAACTAATGTCTAGTGTAGCATGAAACCACTTGTATTTTCAAACTTGTGGACTAAGGTCACCGAAAGAAGATTCATGAAAAATTTGGACCATTAAGTTCGGTTGGATTTTATCCTGAGGTATATTGGTCTGTTGTATCAACGAGTGGATGCTAAAATGCACTGATTGTTCATTTGGAGCCCTTTATTTACTGGTGGTGGTTAAATCAGACATGATTATATTTCATACCATTAAACTGCCAATTTGGCTCGAATGATGTAAGGAACTCAATGTCACTGGTTTCTCCAGAGCAACGTTCACAAAACTGGAATTGTACGCCAAGTTACATTCGCATATAAGCCTAGGGTTCCGTCCTGAAATATTTATAATATCGTCTATATATTTTCATTCACTGGGGTTTAACGTCGTATCAACAAACATGGTTATTTGGCAACTTTTCAAGGTTTAACAGTTTAGGACGACCTCAGACGTACACCTGGATACAACCAATGATCTTCCATAAGCAAGCTGGACAGCTTCCTCATGTGTGAAATTTCTCAGGTCCAAGGTGGGATTCGAATTCACAGTGATGAGTGGTTTGTGATCATTAGTCAGTGACCATACTTAGCCACTCGACGGGTCCCCCTTCCCTGTAGACTATAACAATGAATTTAATACATTTCATATATTATATAATATGATCACAGAATTTGCGAGTAAATCCATTCTACTACCAAAGATTTTAATAATGCTAATTTAGGCCATCTTTAAAAATGGTGATTTACCGTTCCACGACCGACTCATTCAAAACTCCCCCGACCCAAACATGTTCTAAGGATTTGGGCAATTTCTTTTTTTTTGTTCTGTATTACTGTTTTTCAGTTTTTCCTTCCCAAGCATATGATATTGAACAAAATGCCTTTTCACCCATTGTTTAAGTTCGGATCGTGTAACGTTTTTTTTTAAGAATGGCCTTTGTTATTTACATTGTATTTAGTATCGAGCCGGACTATTTTAATCTATACTTTGTATTTCAGTTGAATGTCAAAGATATGTGAATAAACCTTCTGTTAGGAACTCTGGTGCAGATAAATCTCTGTTCAAATATGAAAAAAAGTGTTCTTTTGTCCAATATAAAATCAATTGCAAAATTTTCAAACTTGCCTGGTGTTTCAGAACTTCTGTCGATGAAGAAAGAAAAGTTACCTGTTTTAACGTAGAAGTTTTCCATGACGTCACCAGAATCGCATTCTGCGTATTCGCTAAATGTTGTGCAAGTGTGGTTACTTGCATCAAACAAAAACGATACACAGTCCTATCGTAAATCAAAACCAAAAGAAATCTCAGACATACATGAAACAATTATGATGATTTTTATTACCAGTAACCTTTAATTAAGAAAATACGACCATAAGTCAGTTCAGCTCAGATTTAAAGTATATAAGCGTACCATTTTTTTAAAAAAGTGAGTTTACCGTAATATGAAGTACTTATTTCAATATATTATATGTTGAAAAAGTATTTATAACCAATAATATTGATTGAAAAGGTTCATATAATCAGGTAATATTTGTTGAAAAATAAGTTCATTTAATTGTTTACCGATTTATTTCTTAACTATTGACAACAGCTATCAATTGCTAATAAACAGGAACAAAACACAAAATGGCTAATAAAACAATATTATATATTCAACTGCTCATGACAACAGCAACAGAACTAAGATCGAAGTCAACATTATTGACACCAATTATTCACTACAACCAAAAGTGTGTGGGAAAAAACTGACAAAAGAAACAACAGTATTCAAATAATACTTTAATTAGCACACTAAGGATACCAACAACATTGTCGGTGTTCACGACAAAACCCTAACAAATCAGACAATCAATTAAACAGTAGTCACAATGCTCTATAAAATAAAGCAACAAATTCAAAGTATATATATTAATGATTCGTCTAATACATAATTACACAAAAACACAACTATGTTGAAATGATAGCTTTGTTGTAAAAGCTGCTATTCAAAGACAAAATATAGACTATAAGTAAGCCAATCAGTTGTGACGGTAATTTTTGTTATTACGAGCAACACTCCGAGAAAAAACAACAGCATCGACTGAGCTCCTGGCTAGACAACTCCAAAAGAACATAACTGTTACTCCATGAAATCAACGCACTTTTCACAATAACATGAATTTTTGAATTGGTTATCTAAGATACATAGAAAAATCAGGATTGAACAGGCATTTTTTTTCAAAATCAATTTAGTGATAAACAACCAAGGATTCAACTTCAACTGAAGCCCCATCACTAAAATCATAATATCAATCGTAGTAGCAACAAATTAACAACATCAATGGAGACGTAAAGAAACCCGTATCCACACGAAGCTTCGACAACACCAGATTAGACCAAAGTAACTATTATTTGCATAATATACAACAATTACAGTAACTATTTATTACCTGATCACTTATACACCACAATGAACAAAATATCACTGATGAACTTGTCAATGTTTGGAGTATGTAGTCATCCAGAAGTAAATTATACCCAGTCAACTTTTGTTCATATTGTTGCACATTGTTTGCCAGCGCGGTATGCTGCCACACATCCAAAAATAAAATTCCAAGACAAGTGATGTTCAGAGCAAACTTCATCTTTAATGATTCTGTAAAATCGCAAAGCTTTGCAAGAAAACTAATGCTATAAAACTTCTTTTTTGAAATGTTAAAATATCCATGCGCGTCAAATACATCTCGTAAATGATCATTAAATCATACCCCGTATTCAATTAGTGTCTTGTACTAATAGTCAACTGATTTTATCTCTACTTGATCTTTGTTTTGAAACTAATCAGGGAGTTTTGTGATACGCTTCATTCCGATGGCTTCATATTTCAATTGCTGTATTTTTATCCCACTTACGCCGAAAAGTGGTCATGAAATACATGTATGTTTTTACGATATATAGATTTTTGCTCATTGTTGAAGCAATCTATTTGACTAACTCTTCTAGAATGATTAACGATGATTAAATATAATTTGAAATTTGATACTTTTGTCAAAACGAGAATCGATAAGGGTAATATTGACGATTAAATGCTGCGGGTATCCATAAAAAAGCTATTAATCATACATTGTACCTGTGACAATTCCCACTGACAGAACTGAAAACATGAGCATTGTAATTAAACTCAATCCACAAAGTAATTGATTTTGATATTGTTATTTACAGCGACCAAAGTATTAAATGAAATGCATTACGTGTACATTGTTCGTGAAGGATTTCACTTGAATCTTCCATTTCAAATATTTAATCAATACTTTCTAGTCTTAATTCGAAATTTCTAGATCACGGGTAAGAATATTTTATTACACCTGTGTTAACGACATTTAAATAAAATTGCTGATAGTGTTCGTGGACATCATATTTCGGAACGTAGTGATATGTTTTGGCATACTTCTAAATAACTTTAATTGGAACTGTCTGAAGCACCATAATATTTCATTACGTTTTTCTGAACTTTCAATCTGAGTATGAGCTTCCATGAGGATCAAATAGGTTTTCAGGTTTTCTTAAAGTTTCCAATTGTAGTTGATACATATACACACGTGTAAATTATTAACCTTTGGTTTCTGTAAGTTACAGAGACCTGGTCCAACTCGTTCATTGTCATTACTGTTGTAACTGAATCCTGAGGTATTAGCGCAGTTGGACCCGTTGGATCGATTGAATCCCTCTGGAAGTTCACTTATTATGAATTTGTACTCAATTTAGTACTTATTTGTACTGTCTGAGGTAAAATAGTGATCATGGTGAGTCAATATGAGATTTTTAATCGCCCGCTCCCTTATCCCACTTTTCCATTTTTTATGTTGTTTTTTTTCAAGAGGCCCTAAACCTGGCACCCAAACACTTCCCGCTACACTCCACTGTAAACCTTACCTTCATTTCCATATCACTAAAATGTTTTAAAAATCACTAGCATCTTTGTTCACTTTTTAATTACTTTTGCGCTTTCAAATCATTGGTTAACTCGAGAACTGTAAATACTTTAAAGGGGCATTTTTTGTTGTTTTGTTTTTTGAATTGTTGCTTTAACTACGTACATGACATATTTTGATAAGCAAAATTCAATGTTAAAAGTTGTGTCTTATTCTGGTCCAATCCTTATTTGCAAATATGTATGAATATGCTTACATATATCTTCTAAATACTATTTTTAAACTAAGTTGAATAGTTTTTAAGATCATATGTATTTTGAAATGTAAATTTATTTTTGAATTCTTAGTGAATGTGTTCCGTTTCCAATCCGCTAGTAATGATAGCATTAATGCATATAGCGGCTATCCTCATGGTATGAACTAATTTGCTAGACGTTTTCGAAATCTGTTCAAATGGAGCCGTTCAAAAACCATACCTTAGCATTTGTCACTCAGTCTTGATATTACAATATACCCGTCTGTTGGTAAACTAACTGGGAGTAGACTGCTATAACAGGACCGCTGCATTTAATTCCCCTTTGTTTCTTACAGTCCTTACATCTACGCTTCTGTTTTTCAGACGTTTATATTCATTATATAATACAAAATTTCTCAAACAAAATTTAGTTAAAGCAATGCACATTGTATTCTTTTTTTTAACTTTGTATTCCTTATATTACATGTGGCGTCTGTCACTTTTGTCTTGTTGCATAACAAAGACTTCGAGGCATGTAGGTCGTATATTGGATTTGTCCGACACAGTACAAAATCATCAGAGACTTTCTCAATAATATGACCATCTTATGGTATAGTTTATTTTTCTGACTGGTTTTCCACACTTCCGTCTTTCAACTTGGTAATGAGATCACCTCGATGTTTAGTCCCTATCGGTTTTGTCCCTATAGTGGTCTGAATATTGAGATTTTCCAGTAATTGTATTTCCACTTTATAAGTGTCGCAATAATTTAAAATGTGTTGTTCTATATTGTTCTACGTTTATTGTGTTTGGTCAATTTGGGAAGTCGGAATCGACTGCATTTTTATTAACATTTAAGAGTTTAGTTACATTTTCAATGTTAGCAAAAAGTAAACTGAATTTTTCAAAACGGAATGTGTTTTAGACAATTTGGGCTGCTTTGAGTCATCACTGACCAGTCTAGTTTCTTATGAATAGTTCTTTATTCTAGAAACGAAGTTGTGACGCTATCAAAGTTATTGAAATCTAAATTGCATAAAATTGTAGAATGACGCTACTAAACAGACATAAATGGAATATAATATTATCCACCATTTAAAAGATGCTCGTAAAAATATAATAACGCAATATAGTTAATCAAATGAACAATAGTGATTTAGAATACAGTAAAACACGGCCACAGTAAACTCAGATACCATGAAATATCGGACACACTGAAGTAATTATTGTTCTTAAGAACATGCTCTTCCTTACTTTTTTGTATCTAGTGAAATATGGACATAATGAAGGAATTATTCGGGTTTCCAAGAATTCACTATAACCGTGTTCTACATTCATTGACTGGTGTATGTACAAATAGAATTCCCAGCAGGCAATTTGTGATTAATAGAACGAACATGATAGTAAACAGCAATGTAGATCTTCTACCTCTAAATATGCCACAACGAACATTCAATCATCAACAACAATATAGAACAATATGATATAACGATACGAAATACGATACATGTAACAAAACCTCCTCTAAATGGTATTGCGATTTTCGTAGCCAAAATGTTTAGTGTTGCGTCAAATGGCGATAGATGTACAACAAATTCAAACTGTATGACCACCTTAATATTAAGACCACTTCATGGTAACTGCTATCTATTTTGAAACCGGTTTTCAACATTTTTTATACCTAAATCTGATAACAACTCCATATCAAGAAGATCGCCATTCTGTTGGTTCAAAAAGTGGTCTTAATATTAAGGTTTATATACATGTACACGCACTTCTAAATCCCATTATCTAACGGACAATGAACCATGATTGCGTAATTTAATTGAAGTCTGTAAGAACGGGTCGTATTTTACTAGCGGCGATTCCTTGGAATTTGATTTTTTTCTTTCAGAGGAATTTCAATTCATCAGCATCATAAGTACACAATACGAAGATTGCTGGAACTGATAAGTATATCGGCCGTCATAAGAAAGTAACCATTATAAAAATTCTTCTATTTTGGCCTAATATACTGACTTTGAAATTTTAATGGTATTCAGCAATTTTATTGTCAATAATGAATAACAATAAAAAATATCATGAAATGATTCAGCTATTTCCATAATTAAATCGATCTCGATTACTTGCGCTTTGTCTCTATTATATCAACATCTCCTACTGGTTACTTTCTTATGATGGTCAGTATGTATTCATGCAATTTTCAAGCTTCATCCTTTATCTAAGCAAGAGCATAAACTTCGACTTCACAGAGGTGAAAATACGCCCTTATGAAGATTTGAAGCTTTACATAACGACCTTCACAAAGGGAAGGGGTCCTTAATGTGCAATCTTGACCAATCCGCTGACCAGTGTGGTCGATACATACATCTAATGCATCAAGATTATCGCCGACAAAAATCTTCAGTTCGCGAAGTCTTTTCCCTATAATGATAAGTGATATAGTTGTACCAGTTCGACAAAACAAAATTATATTGCCGACAATTCATTACATTAATTCCAAAAACATAATAAATTATAACTTCATTGTTTTCGTTTTGAGAAAAACGTGTAAAGATAGTGAGGTCAATAGAAAATGAGTGAGTTAGACGTTTGTGGTACAGTGATTTAGCCTCTTCATGTTAGAGCTACAAGCATAAGTTGCTGCATATTGTAAACGTTTTGTGACGAATCCAACGATAACAAAAACTCCATTTTTGTCAAAAATGAAGTCATGCGCTTCAAGAATTAACGTGGCGAAATGCACAACAAATTGGTAGATAGAATTTCTATCGTCTTGGTAGTGATATCAGACAAATCATAGCAGCGTACCAGAAAATTGCTATGAAATGGCATTCAATGTTATAACATTTATAATGATTTAACTCAGTTTAAATCCAAAATTTCCTTAAGCTATGAAAACTGCAATTAAATAAGATATTGTAAAAAGCCTAATATCAAGTGTTAAATGCATGTTTATGGCTATGAGTCACGTGATTTCCCACAATGGTAGAAAACCATCTAAGTACAAGAATGTTTGTTTTTTTATGTGACGTGTTGTCACAGAGGTTTGACGCCATTTTTCAACAATTTTTCAGTTATATACGGCGACCGGTTCAATTAACCAGTAATCCTGGACTGTATACTAACCAGTACTAATTTACCCTTCCACAAGAAGCCGGCAACTCCACATATGGAGGAAAATGGACATTTTTGTCAAATTTTCATAGAAGGGTATGACCTGCCGCGACAGGGTTTCGAACACAGATCTCTGGGTTACAAGTCCAGCAACCACTGGACCTCATCAGCGGCCTCGAAGTACAAGACACTTTAAATATAAATCCAATACTTACAACAACATTCGTCATAACGGTTTACAATGTAGAATGCGAATACAGGATAGCTCTGTTGTAAATCAATCACAGCGAATGGACTTGATTCATAGCGTGTATGGGCAAATAAACCAAGCATTGTGCGGTTTCCATCAACCTGTATAAAATTAGGTGATCGGAAATTGTCAACAAACATGTATTTTTATCGCTCAAGAAATATTCTTTCTGTTTCTTATTGTGAACAGAACATGTGCTCAATTTGAGGCCATTTTGACTTGATAGCCAAACGTCCTCAATGAGCAAAACAAGATTATTCTACATTCTTTCATTTTCTTACACAACGGTTTTGGTAATCAATCTATTTTGTCTGTCTAAATCACATTCACATTTGTTATCGAACTATCTACTGAAATATTCCTCGTAATTGAGTTTCAACAAAATAGATGTAAAAATAGGAAAAGAGTTTGTTACTTTGAAAAAGTGCGTCTATTTCGCGAATGTACCCCACCATCCACCCACGTTCAAGTTTATTTTAAACCATACATGCACACAATACTAAATAAAACCACAGCATATTACGGCGACTTGTAGTTGAACAAATGTTCCACGTATTTTCAATCAAAAATATAAATTGCTTTTTCTACCGGAACCATAGCGTTGAGACTAAATTAGCTTTTCACAGATGGACGGAGACTGAATGTGTTCATCGGAAAGCCCCATTTTTTATACCCCTACTGCATGTTTCAATTACGCCGTGTTATAATTTATGCCCCTACTAACCAATGCATTTTAAGCCAAAATCTTGCGGAGTTGAATATTTGCATCAACTTTTAACGTCACAAATATTCTACTACTTACGCCAAAAAGGAATTCAAAGGCTTTGCAAGTGAACATCTAAGTAATAAGTTTAGTTAAAATATACTGACCTACAAAAGAAACGCTTTGATAATGTGAAGTTGTTCTCTTTTTTTGAGATACAAAATAATTGAACCATATGTTTATATTTCTACGACGGCAAAATAATATTTATACGATAATAATCAACAAATCTCAATTAGAACAATTCAACGATAAACCATTTTTGTCCATTTTGTGGCATTTGAAAAAACTGTATTAAAATTAGCACGTCAAATAACATAAGCGTCCATCACTCATATTCAATAATGTAAAATAAAAAATAGGGCGTTTCTTTTGTTGTTCATTGTATCAAAACTTAGATTTGAAGAAGGATATTGTTAATACCATCCGACTATTAGGAAAATTTCTCCAATTAAATTGAGAACTCATTGTCACTGGCTTCCCTAGTGCAACATTGACAATACTGGCGTTGTACTCCAAGTTTCGTTCGCATGAGTGTCTTGATTGGTGTCCTGAAAAGAGAGTTTATGGTATTTATCGATAGTTCAATAATTAGTATTGATGTTGGTACAAGCAGGAGCAATTGCAGACGTAGCAAAGATATAAATAAGGCCCCAAAAAAGTTTGTTTCCGGTTACCATATCATTTGTAAATTAAAAGATGAAATCACAAAACAAAACACTATAATAATAACAACAAAAATAGCAATTTCAATTTCATAACAATTTCTGATTAAAAACAATGACAATAATCATGGGAAAAACGAACATCTTTCAAAATATCACGATAAATTATGGATAGCTACATGTATATCAATGACAAAATATACAATAATATTGAATAATATTAACCAAAATATAAACACGTATTAATGTTAAAAAATAATAGCAACACATTGAAGAAACATAAATAATGTAAATAGCTATGAATACATTATTATCGAATTATACATGCAAAAATAAGTATAATATTAAACAACATTAGCAAATAGTGTACAAGGAATACTTGTAATTAACTACGGTTATTAAAATAGCCGCGGCCGTGGTCCAGTGGTTAGTGCGGTGGACTTTTAACCCGGAGATCCGGGTTCGAATCCTGGTCGCGGCAGGTCATACCCTTCTATGAAAATTTGACAAAAATGTCCATTTTCCTCAATATGTGGAGAAGTTCCCGGCTCCCTGTGGAAGGGTAAGTTAGTACTGGTTAGTATACAGTCGATGAAAACTGATTAGGTGAACCGGTCGCCGTATATAACTAAAAAATTGTTGAAAAACGGCGTTAAACCTCCAGTGACAATAAGTCATATAATAAATAACAAATATGGTGATTAAAATTATATATTACGTCATATTTACTATACATATCATACACTTAAGAGAAATTTCTTAAACAAGGTTTGGGATATTTATATCGTTTTGTGTTTTACATCGTTCACAACTGAGGAAACTATCTGGACAGCTTACGTCAGGTCGATAATTCTGTCTACATTCATGTCTGGGGTTGGTTCCATCGTCGAAAAGCTGAAAAAGTGGCCATATGACCTCTACTGATGGGACAACTTCGGACAAAAAAAGTACATTTTGTCCAAGACAAAGCTGGGTGTTCTAAAGGCGTGAAAAGTCCCTGGTTTCCGCTAGAACGATCTTCTTTCTGCCGACCCAAGATGTATTCCTTCTACGTCAATTGTTTCACGACGATTTTTTCATTTTCTAAAAACTAACTCAAAACAATAATTTGAAGAAAAAAAACGTTCTGCCGACATAATAGCCGAATATTTTGGGGGAAGTTAGCGGAAACCAGGCAGTTTTCTTTGACTCAATGTTGAAATATGTTACCTATTTTGACGTAAAAATACTCCATGACGTCACCAATGTTGCTTTCCGCGTACTCGCTGAACGTTGTACAAGAGGATGCGTTTCTATCAAATAAGTACGAAACACATTCCTACGATACAGAAAAAAAAGAAATTACAGTAAAACATCACATTGTCTTAAATAAGGGCCGCCATATTTGAGTGTGATGATCTCTGAATAGTAATCACTATCCCTCACTGCTGTGGGTTCAAACCCCAACCTGGACCAAATTTCATGTATGGAGAAGCTGTTTAGCTAGCCAATGGAAGTGCGATGCTTCTTACCAGGTGTACGTCTGGTGTCTTCCTCCACCGTGAAAGCTGAAAAAATTCGTTAAATAACCCCGAATGTTAGTGCTACGTTAAACCCCAGAGAAAAACATATATATCGGGTTAATATTTTACATACAGCAAAATCTCGCGGCAAGTCATACCCTTCTATGAAAATTTGACAAAAATGTCCATTTTCTTCCATATGAGAAGTTGCTGGCGCCTTGTGAAAGGGTAAGTTAGAACTGGTTAGTATGCAGTCGAGGAAAACTGGTTAGGTGAACCGGTCGCCTTTATATAACTGAAAAATTGTTGAAAACGGCGTTAAAATCCAGTGACAGTAAGTTACATAAAACAAAACAAACAAAAAAATCTCACAAGCGACTGCATCCTTATCAAGACACCCTCATCATAATGACCACTTATTTTGTGACCGGTTTCATATAGTCCGTCTATATATTAACATGATAGTGCCACCACCGGTGGTAAGATCGTTTCTCCTGGTCCTGATGGTGGACTTAACATTGAGGTTTTATTACGTGTATAGTTCATTACCTGGTCCCCCGCACACCACACCGAACAAAATATCTCTGACGTGGTTGAAGTTTTACGCAGTACGTAGTCATCCAGTATTACATCATAAGCTGTAAACTTTGCTTCAAAGTGTTGCTTGTTTGACAGAACATAATTTACCATAACGATAAGGGTAATTCCAAGAAAAAATTCATGAAAATATCGCATCTTTTATAACACAATTGTAAGCTAAATGTACTAACTAATAGTCCTACCATCAATCTCGCACTACTTGACTGTATGAAACACAACTTTCGGTGCGAATCTTTTAAACGCAGTACCTTAAAATTTAATAACGTAATATTCAGTTGTCAGTCTCTGACTGACTGAATAGGGAATAATGGTATTCATTTCAAAATGCATAACATTTAGTGATATGCTGTTTTAATAATTCACAAGCTAAGAAACTTTATTAAGATTAAACTTGGATATTAGCTAATTTACAACATTTGAATTCATAAACTGCATAATGAAACAGCTGATGTTTTCACAGGGGAATTTACCTGCAGATTCAACTAAGACGTACAGTGCAAAATTAACCTAACTTTGGTAAAAAAAAATACCTAAGAAAAAATAGTTTGCTAGAATTGTTTCACCAGTCTTAACCAATTTTTGAGGCAGTGAAATATTTCTGCAAAATAGACAAATTGTCAACGAGGTATAACATCGTTTTTCAACAATTTTTTAGTTATATACGGCGACCGGTCCACCTAACCAGCTTTCCTGGACTATATACTAACCGGTACTAACTTTCCACAAGGAGCCGGCAACTTCTCCACATATGGAGGAAAATGGACATTTTTGTCAAATTTTCATAGAAGGGTATGACCTGCCGCAACCGGAATTCGAACACGGATCTCCTGGTTACAAGTCCAGCGGACTAACCACTGGACCACGGTGGCGGATCGAAATAGACGTAACTCGCGTAAAGAGAAACTCCAAAAAGACACCGTTCGCAGTTCTCTCGGATTGTTTTGCAGATATTGGTTTCATTATGCACTAATACCTTCAAATTATCTTTGTCTCTCTAATGTTGTGATCTTCGTCGACACATATTTGTGTCAACCAGTAGTTAAATCTGTTTAAAAAACAATTACAGCAAAACCTCAAGTACCGATTACCTCAATATTACGACCACCTTGTTTTGATGACCAGTTATTTTTGGACCGGTTTTCAATAACTCCCCTATAATTCAACTTGATAATGAGACCACCTCATTATTACAAACGATTTTCAGATCCCATTTTCGTGGTTTTATTGTAAAGTTTTTCTGTTAGTATTTTTTTTCAACAGCAATTAATTGAGGTACAATAAACACATGCACAACAAGCGTTCCTGGGCAGCACAAAACCTTTCCTCATACATTCCGCAAACTAAAGAAGAAAATGTTTCCAAATAATGTTTGGATAAAAAAGGACAAGTTACTTATAATTGCTTCTTTCAAATTGTCGGGTAGAACTATATGTGTGTCTCCAACGGGTCTCGAGTACTTGACGTTCCAATTAACAGCAATCAGCTTTACTGACTGTGCTTGCTCATTGGAAGGTTATGAGACTAATTCTCCTCCAAAACTAGGCCTAAAAGGGTTTGTTTACGGTTACAAGACCAAAAAATATGGGTTGGTAGGTAGGATTTGTTTTATATATCGACAACACTGGATTGGAAAATGTGCGCCATAATATTAATGAGTTGTGAAAATTACAATATAGCGCTACGGTTTGGACGCCGTAAAACTTATGAGTCGGCAGGTAAAATAATGGGTCGGTCGGGTAACCGGAAACAAACCTTTTTTAGACCTTAGCAGACTATATATGAGATTTCCTATAACAGTGTAAGTGACATTTGTTGTTCATTCTCAGAACATATCTGTAGATAACGGATAGTTTAAATAATTGAAAACGACCATATTACTATTAGTTTGAGATTATATACTGTCACACGAAATTGAAATTTTAATTATTTAAAACACCGTATTCAATCACAGACTACAACCAGTTTGAGATAAGCATCCCGGCTTTGAATAACGTGAGCACGACTCAAATATTGGAAATTCTAGGCAGCGCAAAAAACATTTATTGTTCAATTGGTAACGCTTGAATAAACAATAACTTAAACAATTTTGTATCAACTCCGCCCACTTCTTTCAACTATTGAAGCTCCCCCCATTTCTTTAAAACCACTGAAGCTCCGCCCATTTCTTTAAAACCACTGAAGCTCCGCCCATTTCTTTAAAACCACTGAAGCACCGCCTGGATCCAAAACCAAAGAAGGAAAACAAAAGATACGGGGATTGAAAGCATTAACCCTGACTTGGTTTTTTTATAATGTTGAATTACTAAAATAAAATGTTATAAATGCAATGATGTAAACATGGCATGTCGGTTCATATAATCTTAGCTTATGAACACTTGGACATCGTGTCAGATCGTGTTTGTATATATATAGAAGACAGTGTTATGTTCTTGCCAAATTGTTTTATATGTTGTCTGTTGTGAATAACATTTATACCACTGGATGCTGAATATAGGTTTGATAAGTGACATCTTAGCTACAAATAGTAGTTTTTAAATCTTGTTAATGGTGGTGAGTATTTCGAACATTTTACCTTAACAGCTGACAATAAATCCTCGAAACAATCCATGAGATAAAACACTTTTTTATTTACAAACTAGGGGTAGAAACAGTTTTAGTTTAAGTTAAGTTTAAAAATTGCTATGTTGCCTATGATGTGTCTATAAAACGGACCCGAGTTTTTTTCTGTAAATATCGTACAATAAAACTACACAGTTACCCAACAATGACAGACAACATGTTACAAAAGGTAATCAATTACTTGTTATTTAGACTGACACGTTATTTGATGGATCTATCATCAGATTATGTTATTAATTCTGTTCTGTCTCCAGAGCACTCAACGATTTTTGTTTCACGTTAATAAATCGCTTGTCGTATGCTCGTGGCACGTGTGACGCACATTACAAAGCTGTGTTGTTACTCTCTGGTGTGAAAACATGTTAAGTGTGATAGTAAACAATAAAGATATGTTTATATACAGTAAAACCTCTGAAAAGCGGACTCCCTGAAAACCGGATTTCTCTGAAAATCGGACGATTGTTAAGGTCCCATGTTTTTCTTTTCTGCAATCAATAGTTCTCTAAAACCGAAATTCTTAGAAAACCGGACTTTTTGATCAGTCCGGATGGGGTCCGGATTTCAGGGTTTATACTGTACATATACAAATACGAGAGAAAATGTGATATTCGGAATATTAAATGCAACATCTCCAGCGAATTCGTGACTTGAAAGACGTGAGTATACACTAAAGAGATTTTATTAACGTTTGTTATTACTATATAAACTATTATGATATATATACGTATATTCCATGCATGCATCAAATACATGTATACTAATTGAAACATCTAACACCCCCACATATCGTCATATCTTCTAAAAGCTCAAACACTGACGGCTTTAGAAAGAAATATATATCACATGTGTAATTCACCATATTTTGTTCGCCCTTCCAAAAATTCGTCAATCATAAACGAATTTTGTAGTATCATTACTAGGGGTGCAACGATACAGTCAACCCGTACTGCGATATATATTGCGATATTATACTGTGTGAAAAACATAATAAAAAAAAAGCCTGTCTGACGTTATGTCAGGGGAGGAATCAATTTCTTGCAGCTTGCATTGAAAAAAAAGAAAAGCGGCATCGTCCTTTTTACATCAGCTTGCAGCGACTTCTGTAAAATGTTTTGATTTCTCGTCATCAAAGAAGATTAATTCCCGCGGAATTGATATTCGGAGTAGATAATTGTTTTTTTTTCTGTTTGTTTGTTTGTTTTTTTATGATTCTAAAACGCGCCGCTTTCGATTCTGTGCGTGCCCAAGTAATCAATAAAATATCGCGTTACGGAGATATCGTATCGCCGACACTGTAACACAATATACCGGTACAACGTTGCAGTCCTAATCATTACACAAAGGTATTGGATTCATGCCTAAATGTATGTGTGTAAAATTTGATGCACTACTTTTTCTAATTTTTGAAAAAAATAGCAAGTCACCAGGGAGTGTCAAAAGCTTCGTTGAGCACATTTTCCAATATTGTTCAACGGCTGCAATGCGCATGTCCCTTAGTTTGAACTGCGCACTTTATGTACAATAAACACGTGTATATTTGAAAAGAAAATGTTTAAACAGTAGTTATTAATAAACGATGAAATTATGTTGTTTTATTCCTTCATCTTTATCTTAACTGGTGAGTTTCATTTCAAAGATTTTTCTCGCCTAGACAAAAAATTCTACTAACATAAATCGCTCCATTTTTGTAAAGAAGCAAAGTTACACTTTATTCAATTGTTTCATATCTTTCTGCCAGCTGTTGAACGTATATGAATGAAATAGATACTATTTCAATGTAATATGGGTTTCATCGAGTGCTAACTTAATTGAGATGTGTATGAAACTATGGTGTCCGTTTCATAGATCTATCTGAGATGGTTTAAAACATAAAAACTTGTCCACGGTATAAATTTCAGACATTTACCTTTAACAACTGACAAACAAAAACATGCAAGTATGGATTAGTCGCCAACCCAAGGACCTTTACTGAAAAACGAAATGAAATGAGAGAGTATCGGTAATGTATAAAACAGGCTGTAGACACTGGTATCTGCTTCCATATACACCCACTCTATATTGATATATTGATTTTAAATAATTGCAATTTTCATATCTAGTTATCTATCTAAGCCCATGGCGACTTCATTTCAAAGCATTTCTTTATCATTTCTTCCAAATTAATGTTGATGTTTTGTGAATTATTTAGCTTTTCTGACTGATTTTAATGGCAAATGATTTCCATGAAGTTATCTTACAGAAAAGGTTCATTGAATACTAACCTTGAAGTAAAAATAAGGATATACAAGACAAATATAAATTAAGCGCCATCTAGTGGTTAGGGTTTACGCTGATGGTAATTATATATATATATATATAATTACCATCAGCGTTAATATATATATATATAATTACTATCATATATGTATATATAAGCTGTTTAAAATATGGTGTCTTTTCATAGTCACATTTTGGCGGACTAATGTCTAGTTTTATCAATTGTTCCCATATCTAGTTTTTGCTGATACGTATATTCAAAGCATTGTTCCAAATTTTAAGTTTAAAAGTGGAGGAAGACACCAGGAGTACTTACGGGTACAAACAACGAACTTCCGTAAGCTGACTGGACAGCTTCCTCACATATGAAATTTATCTAGTCTGGGACGGAATTCAAACACTCAGCGGTGAAGGGGTAGTGATTGCTTATGAGGCTTGAACCACTGTAAGCCCACACCCTTAGCTATATCGGTGAAATTGCGGGTTAACGTCTGAAATTCACAAAATTGGCGCAAGTTTCAAGTTTAGTAAATGCTTTCTTAGCTAACGGATCTCAATGAATGGCCACATATGAATATAGTAGTCATGGTTTTAAAAATGTCACGTAAAAATCAAGTCGTTGTGCTTATTCATCGGTACAGCTCAAGGCAAACAAGATTGAACTTTTATTCAGAAGGAAATGGACAACCAGAATAATTACCGCCTATTTAATGAAAAATTCATGTCTCAAATGTAGATATTCCCTATCGGGCTAAAAATGTGAGATATAGCTAATACCTAAGCTAACACTTGGCTTCAGAACGTTTGTCAAGATTTTCAGTCCACAATGCACCTGTTAATCATTCCTGTCTTTAATTATTTCCTTACAGTTCACTTGTGGTGTTTGTACACAGAAAAGGACAATTTATTGCTTCTAAATATGGACGAATAATATGTCTTGTCCTTTTCGTGATTATAACGAATTCATCAAACATAGAGTTAAGCATATGAATATTGGAGTCCTTGTGACAAAAATGCTATTACAAGCATCATAAAAACTGTTTTATTCATTTAATATGTATTGTAATGAAGGTTTGTGTGCGATTTTGGTGTTGTATTTCGTTATAATTATGTCCTATAATATGAATCCGAAACAGTAACTAATTAATGGTAGATTAATTATTCATGTGTACATATTGTTTTGATAAAAAGCCGTACAAAGCACAACAAGTTATATTTGAATAATGTTCGTAGAAAACGCTAAACATAGCATATTTGTTGTTGATGTTAATTATTATTTTGAAAACAAATATATGTGTAGGCATCCATCTGACCATTTTGTGTCTTATATCACTTAAAATCAACGTTGGTTATAGACTATGACTAAGTGTTACTATCCCCTCATCGCGGTTCGAATACCACCTGGAAACAAAACATGTTCTGTGACAAAGCTATCAAGCTAGCTTACGGAAGGTCGGTGGTTCGACCCAGTTGTACGCCTGTGTCTTCTACTTCCGTCAACAGCGGTTATTGTGACGAAGTTGAACATGGTAAAAAATCATCAGCAATATGTCTGTTATGCTCACTGAGCGATTGGCTTGTCTACTGTCCCTTGATAACATAGTACAAACCTGTTTTTCCCTCATTATGCAACAACAGGTATTGAGCCATTATGTTTATGAATCAGATTTAGAAGACCGATTACTATGGATGCAATATCGTCAGTCACACTGTCAAAAAGAAACACGTGTTCAGCCCGGTACTCGAACCCTCGCCTTTTGATCACCAATAAAGAGGTTACTAGTTGGGCTGATTGGACAGGCTTATATGTCAGTATATCCCGTAACAGAAGCTGAAGTAAGATTATAAAACAAAGCTTCCAATGAAAGATTTCGAACAGTTTGCACGATTTCGCTAATATTTAGATGATTCCTGTTAATCAAACCAACCGTCTTGTTGAACTATTCATAGCTACCTACGCCAAGAGAGCTAGTCACTGCTTGCTTACCATGCCAAGAAAATTACCCCATCCCAAATATACGTCATCTTATTGCCACTTTGTAAAAGCAATTTGATGATTACATGTAGTCTTCGTAGCATAAAGGATTTTAACCGTTAGACTTTGGTACAATATAAGACTGACAAATCAGGCAATACACGCCTAGTGGTTAACCGAATTAATCTCTCAGTGACAGAACAACAATTAAATAATGACAGACTGAATCTAATTAAACACTGGGTGCTGGTCCTAGTTCCGCAAAATTAAGAAATTCAGTTAATATACCTTTTCATATACCTCTTTATTTCAGTACATGCAAACATGGTTATCTTTAAAAATCATATACAAAACAATGATGCTGATCAACTAAAACTTCTATTTCATACAACTACAGTGTAAGTGAATGCAGTGAAACAAATAATGTATGTATTTAGTATTCGTCCTCAAATATTTCTAAAAATGCGACAATAATACTTTATTTGTCTGACGAAAACTACTCTTTATTACGAATTTTATATCTTACACATAATTTAAGTAATAGAACAGCTTTGTTTTCATAACTATTATTACGTCATAAATATTATTATCACTTCACTTTACTAAGTTCTGAACTCGAGTGTGATATAATCATAGAATTAGCGATATTTTACACCAGTTGATCACGTAAAAACCTTTTAGTAGTTCTATAAAATATTTACAGTGCATAAAAATGCTGGGCCGAACTCACACAATCAATTGGATGATAATTATTTATTCAATTATTTATTCAACTTAAACTTAATCTCATTCTCTTCTCTACTTTTATTTGGCTCTTCATATTTACTTCAATGTTGTTTTCATCTGGCAACAATGTTTTTTTCTGTTTTCCTTTAGTTGATAGTGAAATAAGGAATCATAAAATATAAATTTGTAGTTTAAACCCACCTTAGCTACGCTGGTACCCTCTGGAAGACTGTGTTTTATGCTCCATTTTTGCATGTTTCTGAGTGTTAGGTTTTGGGTTGGTCGATTTTCAGGAAGCTATAGTACTTTGGGAAAAGAATTTTTTTTGTGTGTGTTTTTTTAAGAATCTTTTTCTTATCTATATATGTATAACCAGTGCTTTCAGATGCCTGTCTAGTTCTTACCTACGCTTTCACTCCCTTCTAAACGCCCCCACACAGAGAATTAGGGTCAGACACCCTAAAACAATGCCTACCCTGGCATTTCTCCAGAAAAAAATAAAATAATCGTGTTCTTGTTCAACGGTCGGAAATGAAACAGAATAAAAACGTTCAATATATCAAGTTCTACATAATCTGGGAAATATTCATGGCAAATGTAGGATCATTTTTTTTAATTATTACTAGGCGTTATTGATACTGGGATCAATCTAATACAATCACCTGTTGCTGAAATCTTTTAACGACTTTCCTTGGCTAGCAACGCTTGATTGTGACTATGTCATATTCCTGTGGTGTTCTGATAATAAACGTTTTAAAGGATTTTCCGGGGTTGGTGTCAATATTAATATCATTTAAGATTGGTGTTTTGCATTGGCAAATGTCAGATTTGAATGAAAACGATATTTTTGTTCGTGAAAAAGGGTAGAAGCTACCATTTTAATTGCGGATTACAGTATAACACTGCTGTAGTGAATTATCGGAAACCCGAATGATTACTTCATTTAATCTATATTTCACCAATATCCATAACAAATAAAGAAAGGTTGGGTGGCCTCTGTGGTTGAGTGGTTATGGTCTCTGACTTAATAACCAGGGATGGATTGTGTACACACTTAAGGGACAGAACTATATTTCGAACAATTACTTTGAAAAAGAACATCATTCTAAAACGTGAACATTAATTTAAAAGAACAAAAATGGTTTGAAAGACCAGATGACCAAAAATATTATTGGAACACTTTATATTTTTATGATCGGTCAGTTTTTCCTCAATGGGATTATGTTACACCTACAGTCAGGGTCATTGGGAGTCTTCCCCAGCATTGAAGACCCCAAGCGTACACCTGGGTACAATCACCGATCTTCCGTAAGTTAGCTGGGCAGCATCCTCAAATATGAAATTTGTCTGGTCTCAAGTGGGATTCGAACTCACAACGGGTAGAGGTAGGTGATTACTAGTCAGAGGCCATAACCATTCGAGCTTAAAGGGCCTCACAATCAGCTAGTCAGTCGGTCAGTCTTTCGACACTCTTTCGAGAGCAGCATGAACATATTATTGAATGTGAGCCCGTGAAGGAAATGGTACAATGACCAATAAAATTCATGGATTATCATGCATGCGGTCAGTCAGTCGGACTTCTGCAGAGACAAATATTTGTAAATGTTTATGTATGGTTAAAGGAATATAATGTCGAGACGAATGTACCCCATAGTTTGTTAAATCTGCTGAATCTGCGTTATGAGATGTTTGGCTTGTTCTTTAGTTTGATCGATCAATATTTATTCTAAATATCTTTGAATAAATTTGGTAGATAATTTAATAGATATGACCGGGATTTACGAACGAATTGAAGTAGTAAAACCCGAAGACGGGATAGAATAAGTTAACATAAATCTTGTTTAATTACTCAATCTTTTTCATGTTCGGAGTGATTGTGCTTCGAAACATTTCAAGCCTCGCTGCGTTTTTCTTTTTTCCTTGTTCAATCGATAGATCGAACATTTCAAATTTATAGCAGTATTCTGTATAATTGTTCTGTTTTACCTCGTGTTACTAGACTCGGAAAATTAATGTAAATTTTCTTTTAGATCATTTCTATACCTTCTTTGTCATGCGTATGTTTGTCTTTATCATGCATATGTTTTACGGGCTGGATTAAAATTCTTGAACAAACGGTAAGATATTATATACTGTAGACTTTTGTCATTAAATCTTGTAGGCGTTTGATTTGATGGAAATTGAATGGTTCTGTTTGGCTATGATTTTGCAACATTTGAAAGACAAAACGTTTTTTTTTCTTGTAAATTATACTTGATTAAAATATCAAGCACTTATTGGTTAATTTTGTGGGCAATTTCAGAACTGTCCAATCACAAGGCTTCATTTTGTGACTAGACTTAGAAATCGTAAAATATCATTAGACACTTTAATAAGCTAATTGATAGAAAACGTTACATTTAACATACTTTGACCTCCTCTGGATCGAAAATTGCAACGGAAAGTGGACGGATACAGGCGGATTTAAATGTGTATAATTTGTTACCGTATCATAACCTATAAGTACTGGATAGGTCAACAGTCTGTCGCACGTAATGAATAAAATACAATTCATAAGCGGTGTTAAACCTAAATCCAACGTACAAATCAAGCTAATAGTCCGACCAACAGACTGATATATGATATATTAAATAAATAATTATGTCAGATAAAAAGTGAAGCAGACCGTTTTATTGTTTCACAGACTTCGCGTTATCAATGGAATATATTTAAATGTAATATATTTGTTACCCCATGTTGAGGTCAATACACTGTCAACAAAATAAATCCTAAAGTTTCCTTCATTACCTAAATAACATTGAGTAACCTTAGTCGGTCGGGCGGGTTTATACAAATCTGGATCTGCTACAAGATTGACGAAGTGCAATAACTGGTCACATTATCACAAATATATCGTAAGTGTATTAAAGTCATTAGATTTAAAATAAACTTCTTTCTCATGCTCTTTAACTGACTCTTACTGCATTAAGTACAGTCAAACTCGTGAACAAAGGCTACCCTTGGGAAAGACAAAATGCGGCCTTTATTGACAGATAGCCTTTATTCGGAAGTCAGTTTGTTCTAAATAATTAATGAGTTTTTTCATGGAATGACCTTTATTCACAGAGTGGTATTTATTCGGAGATGGCCGTAAACACAGATTTGACTATATGTTTTATTAAAATCGATTGTTCAAAGATTTGTTATTTGTTTGTTGAAAGTATACAACAAAACCTCGCGAGTCCGGGCCCCTCTAATACAGAAATTGCCTACAGCTGAACAAATATGTCAGCACCGAATTTTTTAATAGCTTTCACAAAAAATGAACATTTTTGTAAAAGAAAATATTAAAAAGAAGTTCCGGACATCCTTATATGCTAATAATCCAGATTTTTCCCCTGGTACGGGAAAACCCAGATTAAAGCAGTTCTACCGTAATTTAAAGCGCATTACAAAAAGCCTTATTATATATTAGCCCCAAATCTGTACAGAATTGAACCTAGTTAGTGTATAACACGTAATTATTGTTTGGATTGAGCGTGTTTGATTTTATAAACCTTATTGAACGCTGATTTTTAATATGTTGGTGTTAGATTGGGTAAATTATCGAGCGGGTGGACTAGTAGCGATGGTAAACAAAATTGGTTTCCGTTCAATAACTTAAGTTTCGTTTGACTTGATGCTCCCAAACTTGGTATACAGCAAGTTGTTATGGAGACCTAGCTTGGGGTTGTATTTGGCGGTTCTTGGTTACAAATCAAGGTCCTTATTACTTAAAATAGAAAAGCAGTGTCCGCTAAAAAAAAACTGGTTTGAAGACCTGGTTTGGTGACATGTCGCTTATCTTACTGTTCATGGTTCAGAAAAGCCTCAATAGTAAAACCACCTTTGAGACCTGATGTGGTTTTATTATCAAGTTGATTATAGTGGAGTTATTGCACGCTGGTCCGAAAATAAGTGGTCACTTTAAAGAGATTGTTGTAATATTGAGGTTTTACTGTAGTAGAATTTTGAGGGCGTTGAGCGGTAACAGCGCTTGAATTTGCTAGACTGTAGTTTGTACGTGTAAATCGCAAGTTGTACAAGCTCGGGCGAGCTTTTATTTCATACTTAGGAAAATTCTGTGTATGTGATTAATGAATGAAAGTGGTATGTGAGTGATACGGCAATTTAATTCAGTAAAGTAGAATACTTCACTTTATGAGGAAATCAAAAATAGATTTATGGTTAATAGAAAAAGTGTGTTGCTGGAAAGCTGTAATATTTTTTATACGGGATGGTTTCGACCCAGAATCTTTATAAAAGTATGTAAAAAACCTCGTGTGTACGCTAATGTCTGCGTACGAGTGGCTGAATCACATACATGAAGCTGCACTACAATTTATTCCAGGTTTTAACCAGAGCGTCAAGTTTTTAAGTTAGTTGACGAGTATTTTTGTATTTAGTGGAGATATCAAATAAATATATCATGTTCGTATTGGAGATAAATCTTTTATCGGCCATGCTAGTGAATGTGGTGTCATTTTTATTATAAGTAAATGCGACTTCCGTCCCGTACGGGTCATTACAAAGAACGGTTGCTGTTGAATAGGTATAATATAACAAGCAAATGCGACTTCCGTCCCGTACGGGTCATTACAAAGAACGGTTGCTGTTGAATAAATATAATATAACAAGCAAATCAAAGACAGCCAATTATACTTCTACAATACCATAATCATTGCGCAATATTTGTAAAAATGTTAGTAAAATAGTACATGTTGTTTCAAATCAACTCCATATTGTTCTAATTTCGAAAAGGCTTCAGTAAAAACAAGTTGGAGGATTATCAATATGATTTTTTCGCGATATTGTTAAAATATCTTTTAAATGGCGAGCGTGCAATCAAATTAATTATTTTAGAATTAAGAACCGGCCGTTCGTGTGTAATTATTATCATATTCACTTGACTTTTCTGATTATTTCATTGTTTCACTAGAGTTTAACGTCGCACCCACACAGCCACTGTTATATGAAATTTGTCTGGTCGCGGGTGGGATTCGAACTCACATTGATGAAAGACTAGTAATTAAATAGACCATAACGACCACACAGGCTCCGTCTGAAGATTACAAGCTGGTTAAACGTTCAGTTTGTCCGTAATATGTACATACATGGCTTGTTATATATTTGATAATATCATCGTATCGTATGTGCTGTGCTGTGTTCAGAACTTTAGCGTCCTAATTCTGCCATTTTTTGTCCATTTTAAAAGAATTGAATAACGATACTGCTAAACTTGTGAACAAATGCCACAAAAATGAGAGAAGAAAGATGGATTTTAAATACCTTGTTATTTGTTCTAAGGATTTGTTTGGATGTTAATACATGCATGTTCAAAATTAAAAGTGGTCGCTGTTCTCAGGTTGCCGTTAACCGAGGTTTGACTGCTCAGTAAGTCTTCGTTATCTCGAAGACTGATGGGGCAGACAATATGCGCGGGATACCCAGATTCTCTTAATTTCGATGTTCTAAGTCTTTTGTTTTGTTCGATGAAAATTCAATACAGTCCAGGAAAACTGGATAGGTGAACCGACCGCTGTATATGACTGAAATATTGTTGAAAAACGGCGTAAAACCCAGTGAAAAAATCTAACTTGTATAGAGAATACCGCTTGAAAATTAATATAATCTTAATTTATACATTGTTCACTTTACACTATGGAACAACCTTATTGAGGTTTGATCTGCGAGATCAATCTCGAGTTTCGGATAACCTCGGACATGATAGCTGTATTTATAGTACAAGGATTTATAGTTAAACTCTTAATAAATCGCACCTTCTATGATGGCCACTTTGTAATCCGGAAGTGGTCGTTACAGAAAGGTCTAACTGCAATCGTTAATCTTAATTGACTAACTGGTCAACCATTGATTAAACCGCTTATTTAATCACAAATATCAGTTTCGCAAGTCCGTTTAGTAGGTTTTTTTCTGACCCATAAAAAGATTTTTAAATCGTTGTTGCAATATCATTGTAGATGTTTATCAACCAATATAAGACTTACAATAATTTCTCACTATGCGCTCAAGTACTAACGTTAAAAAAAAACAAATATATCAATAGTCAATGATCTACGATCGTTATGTTGAATATTAATTTGTGGATACGAATCGAATATTGACATAATTTTTAATGATGACGTTTTTATCATACTTACATACAAAAGTAATACCGGTAAATCGAAGTTTTTGATTGCAGGTTAACCATTCACTAGACAACTAGCATTTTAATGGAGAGTCTCGAGGCACAAATAGCTTGATATCCCTTGTTTGGACTAAAAGCGGTAATTTTTTCGATCTTAAAAAACCGAATTCATTGTTGAATTCACGAAGCGAAAATCTTGTTTATACAATAATCGGATTTAAAATCAAATAAAAATGTGCTTTTGTTAATTGAGGATTAGGAGAACATATTTGGTAATGTTATTAATTTAGTGTTAATATATACGCCTAACATTGATCCAGTTTGAGTATTCTGATGGGATTATAATGAAGGATGTGTTTCACAGTTAAGGAAGTTTTCTTAAAACGAGCAGGTAATATTAATGGTAATAATAATTTCATTTCGGTAAAAGTAATGATGTGACAAAATATGCATGCGTGTGGCATGTTGGCCAAAACCGGATATGACGCAAAAGGGGAATACTGAGGTCTAACGTCGCACCGAGAGCCAGGGGCCTTTTGGCGTCTTTCCAGCTTTAACAGTGAATGAAGACCCCCAGGCGAATACCAGGGCAAAACCATTGGCCTTCCGTAAGCTAACTGTATAGCTTCCTCTCATGTGAAATTTAATACCGGGTTGGATTCGAACTCACAGCGGCGAGGGACTGGTGATTATAAGACAAGGACCACAAAAGGAGATACTTATGTCCATATGTCTATTTTGCACAGTTTGCTTCTATTGAAAGGTTTATTAAGTCTGCTATATCATAAATTCATGTGTGTTAAATCGTGGATGTTGTTCACAAGTGGTCGTTACCTCATGTTTGACTCTATTTTCATTTTAATATTCGGGGCTTATTAATCTTTTCCTTGGTTAAGGTGTTATATCCATGATATTGTATTTTTCAGAATTGTTTGCTATATGCTACACAAATATGTAAACATTATAAAAGTAGTATTGCCCAATTATTGCTATTTCATCAATAGTCACAATTGACATTTTAACTTCTTTTATGGCACGTTTTGAAAATTGTGTTGCCCTTTTAAAAAATATTTTTATAAATGTATGTCAGTATGAACACATACGAAGTAAACCCATACATTATTCTACGATAAAACTCGGTTGGTTGTTCACCCACTTGATTGTAAGAAGATTAAGTTTAGCATAGAGGAGTAAAATATAAGAGCCACTTCGAAAAAGTAATTATCATGATCTTGTAAAAAATCAATTTATAGCTATTTGATTTTGTGTTTTGGAATGGAAATAAATACTGTATAGTCCCAATGTTTGTGCGATATGTCTTACAAAGCCGAACTCCTTACATTTTACCAACTTTTAATAAGGTTTCATTTACGCTTAAATACGGAGTAAAAGGTAAGGTAACGTCATTGACTGGCTTCTTTAAGACACGGATAAAACAGAACTAAAGTATTTTTTTTCATATAGAATCACATTTGGTTAAATATGAACAAACATGATTCTGTTTTTTTGCTTTGTTCAACAAGAAATCTAATGCGCGACTATTTTTAAGGTCCTGTTTTATGACTTCGGATTTTAACATCAAATTATAATTCTTCTGCCTTAACAGACTTTAAAGAGTGAGACATTGTAATGAAAATTCATATATTGATGCTTAATTCAAATTATGCTTTATTCAAAGTATTTGATTTCAAAAATGCGTTTCTATTTCTTCGCCCAATGCTATTCAAAAATTGTAATATTATAAAAATAGTATTTCCCAATTATTACTTTGATAGTTAATATGGATACTTCAGTTTATTTTACGCCACGTTTTGTATATTTTGTAAGAGTTATTGCCCTTGTTGGAAAATAGAAAAATATAATTTCTGAAGATATTGCATGGTGACCTATTCTTCTATATTATATTAGATTGGTAGAGTGTTCCGTGAGTTTTCATGGAAATGGATCTTTCTTTTTCTTTACTCTTCAAAAGATTGGCTGCTCCCATAGACTTCAATGCAAATTAAAAGGGGACAAATATCAATCGAAGAATTGTCCTTGTTTTTGAAAAAAACTCACGGTATATCACTGTTTATAGAATCCTTTAAAATACATAAAGGTTCCCAAAATTTGTCCGCTCCTTTTTGAGATACTAATTTTTGACATTGTGAACACAACCATGAATCGATGACATCGTATGCAATTTCATTTCACCATCAACATTTCCACCTATGTAAGTAATGGAGTATAAGCATCAAGATTCAAATTTCTGATAAAGATTGACAAGAATTTTTAAGCTAGACTTTATAATACAAGACCTTTTTTCTGCCTGTTTTTTTTTTTTGAAATCATTCTTTATATATTTGAGCAAGAAATGTTATATTCAACGTTTCAGAGAAAAAAATAGATAAAATACAGGCAAAACATGTCTTGGGTGGGACAGAACCAATGACTGTCATCTCGCAAAAAAATATAATGCTTTGCACCTCACGGTTTTCTCCTGTAAGTAATTGTCCGTTGATTTTATTCGTTGGCTCCGTTATTTTCCTCCACTCTGATCGTTGTCTGTGTGCACCAATAAATTCAGCCAGGAAACAGGGAGATGACCAGGAAAAAAAGGTATTAAAATGGCTAGATAGGCGGATACCCTGAGGAGCGCGGGAGGGTACTATGGGAAAGGGGAATGTTTGGGAGGAAGGGTACCCTGTGCAAGGGGCACTGGAGGGGAAGGTCCAGGGGGAGTGCAGGAACCGGGGGATTGGGCCCACGAGGAGGTGACCCAGGGGAGGGGAGGGATAGGGAGGGGGCTGAGGGGTTTGTTTTTGTTTATTTTGTCCGAAGTTTGTTTGTTTTTAAATCTGCATTGTATTCGTCGTAATTTGCTGATATCTGATTAAACAAGGAATGTTGATTTGAGTAATACTGAACACACAAAAAACATGCATGTAAGTCATATATCACTGACAAAATACAAACCTTGTTCCACTAAGAAGACAAAGTTGGGTCGGGTGTCACACTGGTCTGATGAACCAACAGCCGTATACAACTGAAAAATTGTTGAAAAACGGTGTTAAATCCAGTGAAAAAATTAAATTATGATCAGGCATTATTAACTGTAGCTTCTACGCGAATGTGTATAAAACAAATACATGTACTTGTAGTTTGTTTATCAAGAAGTGTAGCACACTTTACATGAGTAAACATTGAGCAAATTAACCTCCCTGCTAAAAGTGTGTTAGAATTTTATGATAAGATTATCCTTAGCACCATTGTAAACTATTTTATAAATGTATATCGTATTTTCATTATGACAAGTTTATCATTCTGCCCAATTAAAACACACTTTAGTAATCTCGTGATGTGACGCTTGATAATAGCGGTTATTCTTTGTTCATTTCAATATACGCTGTCATTATATAATTTTACTCGACCCATTCACTTATAAGGACAAGTAATGAGAAATTATGTCTATTTGTGGATCAGACATATGCTTGATTTAACGTCCTTAAAAGCTATTATTATTTGTTGAAAACTTATATCGAACCACGAGCTCATCTTTGCATTTGCATAGATTTAAGGATATAGTGACTCCAAAAAATTGGGGAATTTACAGGTAAATACTCATTTTTTGTGTGTTATGTAAAATTCTAATTTATATGTCTCGGATGATATCGAATTTGTAACTATAATATTTATGATTATGATAATTATTACCATTGATTCATTAATATTCTTACAGTTTGAAACATTAATATTTTAACAGTCATTATCGCTATCATCGTTATCATCGTTATCATCAGCATCATAATTATCATTATAATCATAACTATTACCATCATTGACTTTATTATCATAACTATTACCATCATTGACTTTATTATCATAATTATCGTCATAGTAATCGTTAAAATCGATATTATCATAATTATCGTCATCGATATTATTACAGTTATCATTGATATTGATATTATATTAATTATCACCACTGTTATCTATATAATTGATATTATCATAATTATCATCATTTTTATCAGTATTATTAGAAGCATTATCATTACTATCCATATTATTTTGACTATTACATGTACTATCAATGCTATTAATATTACAAATATTATCGTCATGATTGCTAATATTACTATTATCATTAAATAGACTTATTATACCAGTACATTTATATTAGTAAGTGACAATCTATGACCGTATTTTGTAGAATTAAACAGATATAATGTACTAATATAAACCCGACAATGTACGACGATATTTGATATTTTGTTTTTAACTTTTAAAAGAATAAATGAATGCGTGTTAATGACTTGGTCTGTATATTTTAAACCGGGAGAACGTATATTGGGTTACACTCACAGTTTTAAAGCAAACCAATGCACGGCGTGAAGTCAATTAGTAATTTCGGGAAAACTCATTTTGCGATCACCTCAATATTAAGACCGCCTCGTCCAAACGACCATCACTTATTTTCAGTATTTTGTCTATGTTTTAAAACATTAAAGATACCACATCAATATTAAGACAGATTGTTTAGCCTCAACGGAAGTTTACATAACCAGGTTTTGCTGGATATTTCTTTGTTAGTTTATAATCAGATAATAAACAAACTATCACATCAACGTGTCCTATGATATGTCTGTAGAACGGTGGCCATTGAGAGGTCGCTAGTTCGAAACCCGAAAAAGCCATGTGAACTTCATGACAATTTAATTATAATTTAATTGAAATTTAATTGAAATTTAATTGAAATATTTTATCCAAAGTCATCATTTGACTCTCTAATCATTTCCTAAAGTAGACTTAGTAGATTTAAAACGCTTCTTACAAAAAGAAGTTTTGCAGAGTTAATTGTTTGTGAGGATTTTACATTCATTCATTTACAGACTTTTCAATGAAACCAGACCTCACGACATATGAGGATAATGGCTGTATTAACTATCACAACAAGAACAGTATTGTATTCGGCGTCACTACTGATTATGATAACACGGACAGATTCAACAAATGTTACAATGTAAGTATATTCTACATTTTCAACTGTCCACATAAAAAAAGAAACACGACCTTCATCGACAGTTGGTTATAATTTCAAAAATTCACTTGGGTCTGTTTTATCAATAGGCGTGTGCTAAAGGTTAGCTGTTGTTTACAAATACAGTCAAACTTTTGAACACGCTCTTGTGAAAGACAAAATGTGGCATTTATTGGCAGATGGTCCTTATTCGGAGGTCAATTTGTTCTAAATAATCAGCGTAATAAAAGAATGGTCTTTATTCACAGGTCTTTATTCGGAGGTGACCACGAACACAGATTTGACTGCATAATTACACACCGAGCTATCTCGCTTTCTCGTCTTTTTCTCTTTTCTCAGTCAATTTTATTTTTGCACACCAGTATATACCTAGTCTGTCCTGTTGCTTACGATAAGTTTTTATTTTATATTGACCCGTTGCTTCCTATAACATCAGCTGTATGTAATTGTATGCTTTATATAGGTTCACAAGCGCCTTCGGTCTTTTCAATTTGAAACAATAACACCGATCTACATTAACCTATACAATAACGAAGTAATGACGCTATTAATTACAAACACACAATAACTTTAATTTAAAGCTTCGTCGTTTAGATGAACTTATTGACAAAAAACATCGCCGGAACAATTTTGCCCTTCAAATCTCCCTTGGTGGAGAATTAATTGCCTCTATGAGTTAATTTGCGTATAACCCATCAATTAATATACAATGATGTTCTGGCAAACATAATCTAACGACCAACTAGGGGGCATCTGTGGTCAAGTGGTTATAGCCTCTGACTTGTAACCACTAGCCCCTAATCTCTGTGAGTTCGAATACCACACAGGACCAAATTTCACTCGTGAAGGACCTGTCCAGCTAACTTACGGAAGGCCGATTGTTCTACCTAGGTTTAAGTTTAGGATCTCTCCCCGCTGTTAAATGACCCTGATTGTTGGTGCAGCGTTAAAACCCTAGTGAAAAATAAACATCAAGGACTAGATTCTTAGACATATGTTAGCTAATACAGTGCTTTTTAAACGAGCTCAAATCGTGCTAATGGAATACAGGTCCCAATATTATAAAACTTTGGTCTACGCGCTCAAATCCCATATCTTGTCTTTTAATGTCTATTAATAATGGTCAAACAATAATGATATAATTGATACATTATTCTGACAACATAATTGAACTGAATATATATATTCAAATATTAATGATCTCTATCTTTTCAAAACATAATACTTTGAGAACGGAATTGAGATTTGAGCTCGAGGCCAGAAAATTGGTAACTAACAGTAAGCTTCCCGCGGAATGAAAAATATTCCGCATCTTATTTTTTTACAAACAACGAATTTTCAATTGAAAACAAAATGCTACTTTAACCAAGAAATATATTTGAAAATGCATCAGGAGGAGTGCTAACCACATGAAATCTATATTCAACGTAATATTTAATATTTAAGCTTTTGTTCACTAATTTGACTTCATCGCTGTTAAATGGGTCACGTTTACAAAACTACATATTTTCAAGTTAGATACGACCCAATGGATATGTTTAAGCTTGTAAATGTTTACGATCTGTTTAAAGGAAATAAATTTGCATTTTATTGAGTATAGTAATGCGCCGCTCTTTTGAAAATGCAAAATATTGGTTCAAAAGACTTTTTTAATTTCAAGAGTAACAAATTTCGAATAACTGTGTATATCACATAACAAAATCACGTCAATGATTACTTAACTTTCAAAATATTCAAAGCACGTGTCGGATAAGAATCAAAAGTCGATAAACGCGTAATAGCGCAATTGTTGTGACAGTCATCGACACAAAATCTAAATTATTAACGCATTGTATCAAAGGTCAAGGACGTTGAATCATACACTACAACTTATAAATATAATTCATACAATATAACCTATATTCATGAACCTATGCGTCACATGACTATGAATAAAAAAGAAATTGAAATGATTCTGATCAATAAATTTAACTAATAAATGATTATGCGTAAAGGTCAAGGACGTTGAATCGTTGAATTTAATACCTTCATACCTTGATGTTTTTTCAAATTCATGACGGATTCAAAACATAATCATGTTTCTTCGTGATAAATGATAGTATATGAAAGCACAAAGGAATTAATAAATAAAAAAAAACATGCGGTACAACCTCACTCATTTAACACCTCATTAATATAGCCACTTCATTATAGCGAACACTAATTTAGGACCGAATTTCAATATTTTTCTGTACTTTAACTTGATAATCATAACACCTTAATATCATGACCGAATTATTTGGTCCCTAGGTAGTCGTAATATCGAGGTTTTACTGCCTTTAATTTTTTTAATGTCATTAATACCCACAATTCATCGAAGTACAGAATCTTAATGTTAAGACAAATATAAATTATGTCCCTGTGTTTTTGTATCTAATGACAATATTTTATTCACATTTTAACGCATTGATTAAAGCAATTCATAAACAACCAAATTGGTATAATGTTTTCCCCTGTTGTTTAACGTCGCACCAACAACCACGGTTACATGCCTACTTTCAAGTTTTAAAAGTGGCGGAGACCCCGGGCGACCACCTGAGTAAAACCACCGACCTTCCAGACTAGCTGGTAAGCTTTCCTACATGTAAATTTGGTCATGGCTGAAATTCGAACTCACAACTGTTTGGGACTGGCAATTACAAGTCAGGGACCGTAACCACTAGACCACGGAGGCCCGTGGTTGATGTTGATAGAGGCCACTCTTGTTGGTTGTTTGGCGACGGCACTTGGTCCAAAGATAGAGAATCAGTTCGGTAAAATTCTTAACTAGACAGATAACAGCAGATGCGACATACACTCTGAGATTGGTCCGAAACAATCAGCATTTTCATCGGCTACTTTTAATTACAGTCAAACCTGTGGATAAAGGCCACCAAAGGGGGTGAGATATGGCCTTTATTCATAAATGGCCTTTATTCGAAGGTTAAATTTGGTCTTTAATTAATAAGCATGTGCTGAAAATGACTGTTGATCACATGTGGTCATTAGCACAGGTTTTACCCTATATGTAACAATTAATGAAGTAAAATGTGCTTCACAATTTCGCTTGTAGGTCGGTGTCTTTTCCTACAGTTGATAAAAATTGTTTTCTTACATGTTTGTTTCGAAACTAGCGTCAAAAAGCTGTAAAATTTGACAAAATGTCAATTTTCCTCCACATGTGAAGTTGCCGACTCCTTCTGGAAGGGTAAGTTAGTACAGGTTAGCATACGGTCCAGGAAAACTGGCTAGGTGAACCGTTCGCTGTGTATAACTGAAAAATTGTTCAAAAAACAACATTAAACACCAGTGACAATAAGTCACATAAAAGCAAACGAAACAAAAACACGTAAAACAGGATAGTACAGGTCCTGATGCAGTGGCGGATGTTCTTGAGGGCACTACCGTCACAGTTGTTACTTGTACTTGTCTTCATGGTTCGTGTTTATAGTTTGACATATAAAGTCACAAATTGATGAAGATTTGTGAAATGACTTTAACATGTTATCTTCATATTTGTTTTTTTTTTCTTGTAGGTCAACCATTTTGGAAGATATATTTACCGGTTATGACAAAAAGTTACCTCCTCGCTATGATAAATGTAAGTTCTATGTAGTATGTCGTGTTTATAATACCCTTATTGTACACTGGACAAAACGTCACTGGCCCTCTGGTTCCATATTAGTTTATACTAATTTATTTTAGCTCACTTATGAAACAATCAATTTTGCTTATACATTTGTTTTGATCAGTCCGCTTCCTGGATACCACTAGCACTGTGTCCGAAAAACGGGATTGTGAAGTTTATGAACGAAACAGGTCGAAGCCGGGATTTGAACTCAACATTACAAACATTTTGAAAATTGGAAACATTATCCCTTGTACACCCTACAAACCAGAGCTTATGGGTAATCTAGGCAACATTTATCTATTTACTCATTAATTTATTTATTTCATTTACTGATTTATTTATTTATTTATTTATTTATTTATTTATTTATTTATTTATTTATTTATTTATTTATTTATTTATTTATTTATTTATTTGCAGCGGATAAACAGGTTCTTGTGACGGTCAACATGTTTGTTAACTCAATCTATTCCATTAGCGAGGCAAACATGGTGAGTAAAATTATTTATATCGTTACGTTATGTAACAAACGTGATAACAACAGTTCTTACCGGTACAAAGTGTAATAATCTGTCCATTAATTACAGTTCTAGCTGATATCATTCAGCGGTCCGGCTTAACCGGTTATTAGCGTCCTCTTTTATCATGTCGCGCAAAAGGCTTAAACATTTGTTACGATTGGATACACTGGGTTTGACGCCGTTTTTCAACAATTTTTCAGTTATATACGACGGCCAGTTCACATAACCAGTTTCCCTGGACTGTATGCTAACCAGTACTAACTTACTCTTCCACAAGGAGCCGACAACGTCTACAAATCTGGAGGAAAATCGATTTTTGTCAAACTTTCATAGAACAATATGACATGCCGCGACCGGTATTGAACCTGGATCGCCGGGTTACAAGTCCGGCGTACTAACCACTAGACCACGGTCGCGACTTACTATTGAGTACAGCCACATGTGTTTTACTCAACGTTACATGAACCCCATGCTATGTAAGGTTATTTTGTATTTTGCTACGTATCAGATCAGAGTGACTTACTATCAGAAGGATAGATAATGGTTTGGTAAATAAGACAAATGTTTGTTTGCCCTGTCACAACCATTTCGAGGAAATGACCACGTACTGGCTTTCATGTCTGTTTATCTGTTTCAGTGGAAGCTTTTAATGTAGTCGAACAGACTATTTGCTTAAATTAATTGACTGAAAACTGCATTTTTTAAGCAAAGGAAGGTTTGAGCTGAGTGCAAGACGAAAAACTTGAAGTGTTGAATTCAAAAGTCAAATTGCTACCTTGCTTATCGTGTGTGAATTAAATTCTAGATTGTGTAATATATAAATATAAAAGGCAACAAATCATTCACACCACATTTACAAAACCAATGGTTTCAACTTTAAAGACTATTGAAAGCGCTCATGAAGCAGTAGGCATAACATGTGCTACTACCATTTTGATAATCATATAAATTCGAATAGTATGCCTATGATATTATTACGCAACAACAATGGTGCATGAGTAGTAACACTACATATTTGCGGGATAATGTATCGCCCAATTTATTAAATGTTCGCATGAAAGAACATCGGACTACTCATAAACTGTCTACGAATTAGTTATTCGAAATCTCTATTTCTTCAAATACCCGAAACTTACGCAAGCGTATAATTGATATAAATGAAAGATGATACGGTAAAACCTCAGTTGTAGGCTGCATTGATTTTATACCGTAGCAATATAAAGACTTATTTTCGGGCCTGATGGCGGGGCCACCTCAATATTATGACACGTTTTTGTAGTTCCAAGGTGGTGTTGAGGTTTTGCTGCCCATAAAGTCGTGTATATGATATACAGAAGTTCTAAGAGTGGTCAGTGTTCGGGGGGTAGGGGCGAAATTTCGAAATTTCGACAGATACATTTTATTTGTTAATGATTTGTTTTGGGGTGATCACGTGCATCTACACCAGAAATTGTCTCGCAAGAAACGTTGCAACTTAACTGATGTGACCCTGTCTTCGTGAGGAAAACATTGTTACAATAAGTACTGTCAAACCTGTACTTGCAGCCACCTCCGAATAATGACCACCATGTGAATAAAGACCATCTTTTAAAAATCCGTCACTGATTATTTAGAACAAACTGACCTCTTAATAAATGCCATATTTTGTATCTTCACTGTCTCTAGATGGTTTATGGTAAGTGTATAACTTCAATAACTTTTTTTCAACATGAATTCATACAATACATGTTTATGTATGCGTACTGATGTTTAAAGTGGAAATCGTTAATCAATGTTCCCTATACATAATTGATTCTACATTAAAACGGGTGATAAGTAATTGCGTTTAATACATTATTTTGAAAGACAAAATAAATGTCTTATTTATGTTTCACGTTTCTTTTGATCGACGTAATTTGTCTGGAGCGTAATCATTATTAATTAGGGCTTGTCACAAAAGAGATTGCATTGAGTCTAAAATTGCACCATTATCACTATAGGAACCAAGATAAACTCGACGAAACTTTAATCACACGCATTTAGATGAGTGATGCATATAAATAGTTTATAATCAGGTGCTGTGAAATTACCTGCAATTTTGCGGAATTGCTTCCATACAGTTGTTCAAATCTAGGACCAATGGCTGGAACAATTTTGTTTGGTACTGTTTGTGTAATACTGCTTTGAAAATCGTGCATCATATTGTTGTTGTAAGCATTTCAAAGCATATCCATTTCTCCTTTATCTCTTTCGTCGTCTTTTTCGTCGTTGTATTTTTTGTCTTCTTCATCTTCGTCTTCTGTTTCGTCATCTCTACTTTGTCGATGAATTATTTGTCTTCTGCTTTTGTTTTCTTTCGTCATCTTCTTCATTTCATTTTTATCTTCCTTTTATTGTAGTTGTTGTTGCTGTTGTCTTTTATGTTCTTCTTCTTCTTCTTTGCTTCTTTCTCAGATTCACCCAATCATCTTTTATAGATCAACCGGAAAATAACCATCCGCCTCTCCTGAAGGAATTATTAGCCCGTAAGCCATTGCTTATACAGCATACGATGCCCCTTTAAAACGAAAAGTGTCATTGATAATTTTTCTTTCCAGGACTATTCAATCAGTATGTTTCTACGGGAACGTTGGGTTGATGACAGACTGGTTTACAATGATGTTCTGAATCTAACCCGTCTGGAATTAGATAACTCTTTGTTTAGCAATGTATGGATGCCGGATATGTATATACTAAATGAGAAGTCGTCCGATTATCACGAAGTCACCGTCCCGAATAAGTTGATACACGTCTATCCTGACGGTCAAGTACAATACAGCGCCAGGTAATATTCGGAACACCTTTGTTTATTTCGTTTCTTGTTCCGAATTTACAAGTCAACTTATATATTGGTACCCAGTTCTGCTAGGCAAAGTACCTTGTCTCAATGCGGCTTGTTTGAGTTATGATACCAGTTCAAAGTCACAAATTATTATGATAACAACCGAAGATCTTCGAACAAGTATAGATTAAAACTTTGGGAACAAATTGGTTTTAAACGCCTGTAGTGTCAGTTGCACATGCAATTACATCTTAGCTTGTGTCAGAATATTTATCAAGCATTGTTGACATACCTATTGATATATTATTCATGACGAGACATCATGACAAGACATCTGTTCAAGTTTTATCATTCTATTGAACAATAAACAACGCTACAAAGGGTTCCAACCAATTATTTTGATTTCTCTCCATTAATTATTCAAATATATCCTAAAAAACTGCTTGACAACACCAAAGGAAGTTAAGATTTTTTATCAGTTTCTTCGAAAAATCTCCAAGAACGATCTACTTGTGTTTGGATCAATGTTTGTTTTGTTTTATGTGACTTATTACCACTGGGTTTTTTCAACAATTTTTCAGTTATATGCGGCGACTGGTTCACCTAACCAGTTTTTCTGGACAGCATACTAGCCAGTACTAACTTACCCTTCCACAAGGAGCAAGCAATTTTTTGTCAAATTTTCATAGAAGGGTATGACCTGCTTCGACCGGGATTCGAACCCGGATCTCTGGGTTACTAGTGTTACTGAGTCGAACTAACCACTGAACCACGGCCGCAGCCTCGGATCAATTATCTACGTCATAAATAAAATTGTTCAATATGTCAAGATGATGGCAGTTTCTAAAGCTTTGATTGTACTTGCCGGCAAAAATTAAGAACAACGTAATTTGGATTCCTTCAACTTTTAATAGTATGAGGTTTCCAACTACCGTTATTTTTAAGATATGTGTGGCTATTCTACAAAGCCTACACACATTGGTCCCTTTTATACTTGATTAAGGCTTAAATGCTCCAAGTTCACTTGATTTATACGTGTCTGTCCCATTTCCACACAATTCATACATTTCTATTTCAATTTATATGTACTTGTCCTAATTCCGCATCATTTATATGTACTTGTCCCAATTCCACATAATTTATATGTACTTGTCCCAATTCCGCATGATTTATAGGAACTTGTCCCAATTCCACATGATTTATACGTACATGTTCCAATTCCACATAATTTATATGTACTTGTCCCAATTCCACATAATGTTATGTCCTAACGTCAGTTTTCAAATTATTTCAGGGTAACCGGTATATTTAGTTGTTTAATGCATCTTCAAAAATACCCGTTTGATACACAGGTGTGTCATTTTGAAGTTGAAAGCTGTAAGTAAATCCATTTTTAAACAATAATTTGGCATTAAGTATTTGCCATTTTCATAACATGATTTGTACAAATGTACGTTGAATCGTCTCTCGAATTATTGATTAAGTACATTATTGATAAAGAACAACTTTTGTTAAGTGATTCGTTTGTAATCACAATTAATCAAACTTCGTCCCTTTATTTCGTTTTTCTGTTGCAATTTAAGTTTGTTTATTTAGATTAGATTTTGTTCAAAAAGGACTGCTTCGCGATAGTCCTTCTATGAAAATTTGACAAAAATGACGATTTTCCTCCATATGTGGTGAAGTGGCCGGCTCCTTGTGGAAGGGTAAGTTAGTACCGGTTAGTATATAGTCCAGGAAAGCTGGTCAGGTGAACCGGTCGACGTATATGACTGAGAAATTGTTGAAAAACGGCGTTAAACCTAGTGACAACAAGTCACATAAAACAACCAGTCATGATAATGAGTCATATAAAAACAAAACAAACAAACAGGACTGCGACCAAATGACATCACGTGACACTATGCAGTCAACCTGAGTTTTCGGTCTACGATGAACCAAAGCCACCATGTGAACAACGGGCTATTTTGTCACTTGATATTTAATTTAATAGACTAAGCAAATCTCTGAATATTAGCATTGTGTGTATAGTGTTTTAGTTCCTATTCATTGTTTAGATGGACACAGCACTGAAAACATGAAATTTGAATGGAGCGCAGATGCTGTTACTGTTGCCAAGGATATACAATTTCCACAATTTCAACTGGACAAAATTATTCATTACAGCTGTGAAAAGGATTATTATGGCAGTAAGTGATATTTACCCGAATTGATATAAAACTTTATGCAATTTAATAACAATAAACTAACAATAGGGTCTTCTTTGCAAAAAATGGAGATTCTAAATTTTTGAGTTGAAAAATTGCCATATTCCTGTTCAGTCCCCTAAATTGCATTCATATATATTTCAGTCGTGTATCCTTGTATCGGAGCCCAGTTTGTTTTAGTGAGAAATTATGAGTACTACATCATACAGATATATGTACCCAGCATATTAATCGTGTTCTTGTCATGGGTGAATTTCTGGTTGGATTGTACGTCAGTTCCGGCACGTATTTCATTGGGACTGCTTACTGTCCTCACCATGACAACCCAGAGTTCCGGTGCTCGTGCAAATCTACCACGTGTTTCATATGTAAAGGTACGTGCTTAATTTGTTAAAATATTTTATATTTTCAATGGCAATTTTTACACAATCCGTACATTACCAATATAAACTTATAAAAAATCTACTCACATGCATTATTCCGTGATCTATGATAAAACTCGCTGACTAAATTAAAATGGCTGTTCCATTTTCCCCATCCGATTGTAACATAGTAATTATAATTGAGTCACGGACTACTTGATTGCAGGACTTCCTTTAAAAGTTTTAGTTCAAATCTGTCATATCTAGGTGCATACGGTTCCTTCTCAATTTCCACGTGCTACGCATGTTAGCGCTGGTTCTCCTCCATTTGCATGCTCGAAGTGAGTTTAATTACCCCAAAAGAAAGTCGCTAAAGTATACAAATTTCGTGATGAGAATCTAAAATGACTTTTCAAATTTGAAGATCAATAGTTGCGTTCTGCATCAGCGCAACGCATATTTGGGATGGGGTAATTTTCCTTTCATGGTAAGATAGCAATAAATAGTTCAACTGGCATGGTAAGATAGCAATGAATAGCTCAACAAGACGGTTGGTTTGATTAACGGGGATCATCTAAAAGTTATTTTGGGTTAATAAGGAGAATCCTTTAGAGGGGTTCCACTGTATTCTTATCTTAGAACTTTATTTAGATACAGTAGAACGTCATTAAAATAGAACACCTCTAATCCGGAATTCACCATAGCCTTAAAAAATTGTATACACTGATATTTTTATTTTTAAATCCGGATTTGAAACACATTTATTTGTAGACAAAAATGTTCTCAAAAATATTTAACGAAATATGTACAATGTAAAATACATCCAATTGACCGGTTTAGAGGGGTTCCACTGTAGTCATATATGTATACATCTTATTACAGGCTATTGATGTTTATATGGCCACATGTTTGACTTTTGTGTTCCTTGGTCTGGTTGAATTTGCGTACGTAAATGTATTAACCAGAGCTGAAAACCGAAGACCAAAACAAGCGAAGGAAGATAAAACAAAAGATAAATCTAATGGAAAAGAAAACGTCATTGAGTCTGCGGAAGTAAGCACACATTTTGAAAAGGAATATTTTGTCAGAGAGCCACGGAACTCTTAAGTCTGAGGTTTTAAAACTTGAGAGGTCGCCCTGCACAGAATGTTTTTATATGCTCAAGTTAATTGTACGCGTAACAGGATTATACAAATCTTTTGCTATTTAAACCAAATTTTGTAAATGGATAAAAACTTTATTTACACAATCTACAAACAAAGGAAATTGGTCTGATATAAGTAGAGGGCGATGAAAATATTTGAGATCGGTGACCGATTTCGTGTTTTATAACTTCGGACCCAAATATTATCCAATTGATTTTCAGATCATATTAATACTAAATTGGGGTACATTATACGAGTAATGGCAAAATAAGTCTATGACTACCTTACCACAAATATTTGTCTAATCATTATTCAGTTTCAATTCCATACGTTCTTAGCTTGTATGGGTCTGAGACTTCTTGTTTTAGCTCTTTTTTTTCGCCTCAGACGGTAGCCAATAAGTTCATTCATTAAAAAAAAAAAATACCAGTAAAACCTCTATTAGGAGACCACCATTGAGATCGAAGAAAAATGTTTTTCACATTTAGGTGTTCGGATATTCAGGTGAAACTATAGATGAAATATTGAAAAAAAGTCCGAAAAAATAACTGATCGTTATAATGAGGTGGTCGTAAAAATAAGGTGGTTGTTCAGTGAAGGTTTACAGTAGGTTATACGGATTTGTTTGTATTTTCAGATCACAGTATCCATTGATTCAAAGAGTGAATTTAAATGTCCTTGTTTCAAGAAGATTTCGGGGATTGGACGGGCGAGACTTGTGGATAAAGTTTCAAGAGTTATCTTCCCTACGACGTTTCTGTTATTTAATATAGGGTACTGGATATATTATTTTTCATGGGACCAAAACATAGACGCTGATAGATCGACGTGACGGACGTGGTTATTGTGCCTCCTTTCAAAACATTCCTTGCTGTATCTGTTTCACTGATTTTCCATCTAGATTGTTGACGATTGTGTCATTTAACGACAACTCGATTACCTATTTTTTTTACATTTGTCTGTTGAACCAATTTCTCCGAAAAGCAGTACCAGCCTCTGCACTGGAATTCGACGGACGAATCAACAATATCAAAACCAATTTTGGGAATTCGGTTGTAATAGCGGTTGTTTCGGTTTTAAATTGAAATATAAGGGAGATACATGTACTGATTTTTGAAAAAAAATCGTTTTTAAAAAAAGCAGCCGTACTAATGATGTGATCTTCATACTAAAGTAGTTGCACAAGTGAGATTTTACTGTACTTCAGAAGTAAATGTTGTATTCACATAACATATTCACATAATATGATCATGTACCACATTCACATAATATGTTCACATAGCAAATAACGTATTCATTTAGCACCTTCACATGACGCGTTCACATAACACGTTCACGAAACATATTCACATAATATGTTCACATAGCAAATAACGTATTCACTTAGCATATTCATGTAACGTATTCACATAACATGTTCACGTTACATATTCAAAAACATGTTCTCATAAGAAATAACGTTTTCACATCGCACATTCACATAGTACGTTCACATAACTTGTTCACATAATACATTCACAGATTTGTTCACGGAATCCATCCAAATTCTCACGGCTGAACACTATAATGCATTTACTCTGTGCCTTTGAATTATTATTTCATGTATTTTACCTCTGCTGCTCGCAATCTTGCAATGCAATGTCTTTATAAGTTAATAACTGATAATTGACATGGAAGGGACATGGTTGGTTTGGTTTGTTGTTTTGTAATTGATAAGATAGGTGTACTAGTGTTTCTGGATATTATGTGTTCCAATTACCAATACATATGTATCGTGTTAAAAAATTCCCATCACATTGGTGTTGCGACTAAACAACTCATATTTATCACGTCCGATTCTTTGGTAACCGAACCACTTAGACCAATGGTTTGAGCGTTAGATCCATGGACCCCGGGTTTATGAGTCACAAATCCCTGGGCCTAACACATGTTCTCAGTGTCTATTAAGTTAAAGACATTGCGTCTCTGGTCATTCGTTCTCCATTCGTCCTCTATTCGTCCTCCATACGTCCTCTATTCGTTCTCCATTCGTCCTCTATTCGTCTCCCATTCGTCCTCTATTCGTCTTCCATACGTCCTCTATTCGCCCTCTATTCGTCTCCCATTCGTCCTTTATTCGTCCTCCATACGTCCTCTATTCGTCTCCCATTCGTCCTTTATTCGTCCTCCATTCGTCCTCTATTCGTCTCCCATTCGTCCTTTATTCGTCCTCCATTCGTCTTCTATTCGTCCTCCATACGTCCTCCATTCGTCCTTCGCCTCTGATCTTTTATGAGGGAACAATATTCCGAGCAGTGATTTCCCTAAGGGAGATAAATCATTTTAATAACCATAGACTGACAGTTGCTTTGTCTTTTCAAATATTTTGTCCCACAAAGCAAGTTTTGCCCTTCCTTTATGTGCTACGGAAGATCATCATTCATCCTAAGAGTAGCCTAACAATTTCTATGACTTTCCAAATAAATTGCGCGACAAAATAATATGATTCTCATCTTAGTAAAGTTGTCAGGCCAATGTTTTATTTATTCTTCACGCACAAAGATTACCACGGTGTTCATGTACACTTTACCACCACAATCACGTTGTCAAATGCTATGTGTGTGCCGAATAATACTGATAAATGGAGTTTGGCACCAAATAGGTCGTTTTCATAAAAATGTTAATACACTAGCCAAAAGGAGAGACTGAGCTAATGGGCTTTTAAAAACGTTTATTGTTTGTATTTTGCATGTTTAAATAAATCTGTGATATCAATATTTATTTTAACACAATGCTTTACGCTGTGCATATATTTAAGAAAAACTGCCACTTGGGTGCATTGTATGAATAAAAGTATTTTGAAAAAATCGTTTTATCCTCAATGTATGGTGTTTATAATGCTTACAAAAGTGTGGGTTAATGTGATTTGTGATAATTGAGGGCAGTTATGAGTTCATGTTTGTTTTTTATATGACTTATTATCACTGGGGTTTAAAGCCGTTTTTCAACAATTTTTCAGTTATATACGGGGACCGGTTCACCTAACAAGTTTTCCTGGACTGTATACTAACCAGTACTAAGTTACCCTTCCACAAGGAGCCGGCAACTTCGGAGGAAAATCGACATTTTTGTCAAATTTTTATAGAAGAGTATGACCTGCCGCGACCGGAATTCGAACCCGGATCTCCGGGTTAAAAGTCCACCGCACTAACCACGTGATACCCGGCCTATGATTTCATGACATAATAATAGTCATATTCAGAGTTAGTTCACGAAACAAATTACGGTGGGTAGGTCAGAGATTTTTTCGTTTCTATTTATTTTTTCTAATCACTTTTTTAAGAAATACTACTAGGTAGATTTAGCCATTGTCAACTTCGTGGTCGGCGCGAAAGAATAGTGTCTGTAGGTAATCTGAAACACGAATACTTGGCCTTATCAAACAATCTTGAAAACACACATATTGCAGTTTATGTGAAAAAAATCAAACAAATCCGTAAGGAGTATATGGCGACTGCATAAAAACTGAGTCAAGCTACGCCACTGATTATCGGGTAACCACTAAACAACTGTACTCGTGCTACCGGGAAAATAGGCACGAATCGAAAGCACGCTTTGGGGACGAATTATCAAAATATTTACATTTGATAAAATTGTGGGTACTTACAGATAGGGTATCTAAACCCGACAACAAAGTTCGCCTTTGCTTCAACTTATCATACAAATCTATCTAAATTAGCTTGTGAATTAATTTCTACAAAGTGATAACACGGACCTTCACGTATGACCACACAGTTTTAAACCACAAATAACATAAATACAGAGGAACCTTTCTAATCCTAACTTCTCTTATACGAAAACCTCTTCGATCCGAACTAGGAATTCGTTCCGACTTTTTAAGTTTGGCGCGTTCAGCACTAAGCTTTTAGCAAAGAAATCACAGTTATTTTACCATTTTAGCATGCAGAAAATCGTTATGAAATTAAGCGGTCGTTATAGAGGAGCGGCTTCTCGGTGAGGTTGTACTATATATGACTATCATAACGTCTTGACATTCTTGTTTTTGTTTTCCCATTCAAGCAAATTCAAACAAATGGCTTCAATTGACAGAAGTAGAGTATTATATTGCAAAACAAACGATACGTAATCATTCACTGTAAATTTATTTAGATAAGTTTATTATCAAAATCGAAAATTTATGTCAAATGTGTTAAAATATACACCCATGACAATGAATGACATAAACATGCCAGATAAATATCAGACATAAATAAATAATGCAATGTCATGCACGTTTAAATTACAACATGATAACATATAAAACACGATCTGAAAGAAAAATGAAAATATAAGCACATAGAAAATCTACGCATACATTATTCCGTGATATAACACACGGTCAGGGTGGCTGTTCCATTGTACCCACTGGAATGTAACCTAATACATTGTAATTTTAATAGTCAATGTCGCCACATACAATTTCTTTATTACGGAGCCGAACAATCCAACTGCCGATTAAAAATGTAGTTATTGTCCTTTTCGGATATACAAGTTGATAAGTGAAAATTGTGTTTTGGTTAAAATGGAAATAATGAAACACTCATATTTTATCAGTTGATAAAGCATGGACAGATGGACGGATGCAAATGAATAGATCTACAAACCATATTATATTTTTTAAATGAAGAAAAATAAACGCTTTTATCTGACAAGTGCCAAAAAATCGCCTGACTGAACACAAAATGTTCGTCTAAAAATGAAGTTCAAACATACATAGATACGATTTATGTTATGATATTTTCATAAAAGAGTATATCTTGCCGCCACCGGGGTTCGAACCCGAATCTCCGGGTTTACAAGTCCAGTTCACTCACAACAGGACCACGGCCGCGGCCGTTGGATTATTTGAATGACCTTGACCATAGACACAGTAAGGTATACATGTGCTCATTCGATAAACCCTTATCGCAATCACTCTCACAAAATTATGAGGATATGATAATTATGATCGAGTATGATAGCAAATAATGATAACAATATCCATTGTGCATATGTCAACTGTGCCCGTTGCATTCACAGCGCTGTTTTGTATATTGGGTACGAAATGTAATACATAAAAACGTCTCAGGCAAATTAACATAAATTATATATTTCGTCAGCATTTAAATAGGGTGTAGCAGATATTGTACAAGGTTATGTTGTTTGTTTTCTCCAGTGCTAAACCGAAGTGGATTCAAGAATGAGATACGTTCTGAAAGTAGCCAGTTTATCCCAATCAAGAATTTGATTGATTTTAATTTCTTATTAAAGCCGTTTACAATTCCTATATAATTTATACATATTAATATCCCTTTTTTGAAAGATGATGTAGAATCAGCTGCGTACTTGCGTATAGGCAGCTACAGACCTGATTTCATTTAATTTACCTAATTCAAGGGAAATAACTCAAATATAAACAAGTCTGTTGTGAGATATAAATTGAATTGTCTCCCTTTGATCATAAATCGTGGAAATTACTAAAACTGAACGAAATTCATGAAAATGTAAAAACACGCCCTTTGGTGATTATTTGATGACACCTGGAAGTAACATATTTCATTTGCAGAGTTTTTACAAGCCACTTGGGCCTATAAGTTTTTTTTAAATGACCTATAAGTTCTTTGACGAAACCGGGCACGTACGGTCACAGACGGACTTAAGACACATACTGTAAGGAAGCTGAATAATCAACATAAAATTAATTAATTTTGTCGTTCACAATGAAATCCTTGATATGATCGATTTTATTACAGAATAGTTTTATAACCGAGTTCAACAGGTTGGTAATGATTATCTTTGAACATAAATTGAACTTAAATTCGTCATGTTCTGATTTTGACAGATATGAGTTGCACTAATTCGGATAAGGATGCAATTTCGGATAAAGTGACACTTCATTATAGTTAAATCCGAATGGGAGGCTTATACCAAGAGGTATTAGCGGGGATTGCTTAATTTGATTTGATCATTGGTTTCTAATGGATCGAAACAAAATTTTAGTGAAAATTTTGTTTCTGTCTTAAATTGAAACTGTTTAATAATTTTATTGACATTGATCAATTTGATGATTGATTAAAATTATGGTGTAGGCTGGCATTAAATTATCATATGATTATAACACACTAAACCAGTTTGAGTTATACTGAGGAAATTGTATAAATATTGCAAACATTGCTGGCTACCCAGAGACTTCAAATGTGTCTGATATATTTGGTAAAAATAATTTGTTAGAGGGTAAAATAATAGGGACTTAATAGAAAGTCTTCTTTTTAGGCTAGCTCTGTTTGATAAATTGATTTTACTACATGTATATTTATCTTTTTATGAGAGCTTTCATTTGTAAGGAATATGAATATTGTAACCCTTGTTGTTAACACTGATAAATCTTTCTTGTTTCAAACAAATGTATCAGATGGTTGCATACCTTACTCATTTCTTGACATTTCTATTTAGTTTTGACTGGTGCAACTTCAGGGTATGAAATGAGATAGCTGGTACAATTTTCCACTTACATTCAAATTCAGAGCTTTCTATACACAGCTATTGGAGTGCTTAAAATTTTAGATTTTTTAAACATTTTATTGATAAGACAGTGGTTTGAAACCGTTTATCAGTTGTTACTATATGAATCTTAATTATTAGGGTATACTATGATAACAAACAAGGCTCAACAAATCCACTTGTCTGCTCATAATTACTAGTGGAAATTGACTCTGGATGAGTTGAAATTGTTGTAGAAGTGATTAAAATTCTTGATATCCTGCAGGATGAGTTGCCTGAAAAAAATTGTCAAGCCCTGACAAATGTTTTACAGTTTAGACTAAATATTGCTTCTGTTTGTGGCTAGTACCTTTATTTTGGCAGCAGTATAACTGTTTGGCTCAATCAGAGTATTAATCATTAATGACATGCAGGATGTGAAATATAAGGAACTACATGGAAGCTGCTGGCATATTGTTTTGCTGTAAATTTAGCAAAAGAAATATAAGAAACAGCAAGTACTTCGAGGTACCAGCAAGAGTTCAATACATGATAGGTAACGGATAAGACCTGGCAGATGTTTACATAATTATATCGCAGTGACAGTTTGACTAAAGATACTATGTCTGAGGTTAATTGTCTTGCACCTCTGATCATTTGCAGCACATAAAGGAAGTTATCAGTCCTCATCGAAAATATGTGGGAATGGATTGATTCTGTTTGATAACCTAGAACCACTGGCTGTGTCTATGTATGACCTTGTTGAACTGAAATACTGATGTTAAATATGATGAACCAATTTCAGAAAAAAAATGAAACCAGATGTATAGGCATATATTCCAGGGTAAAATTTTATGACAGAAAGATGCTGACATGCAATCATTATAGGCTGTAAAACTTGTTTTTAAGTGTGCAGGTAATTGATCATTTTGGAATAAACAAGCTGCAATCTTATTGATTATTGTATTGTTTAGGGACATAGCTTTGTATGTTGAATTGTTATCATCTTTGTCATGGAATATTTCCATTTATGTAATAAGTATTAGAGAGAATTGTCATATTCCCTTATAATGTAATTTTATCCTTTCTTGTTCATAAGATTATGGACAGGTTGGTACTTTAACATGGAAAAGTGTTCCAAGACTTTGGATGTATTGAATTGAAAATTTGAAAACCAAATCATAGCAATTGGTTTAGAAATGAAGGTGCACATGAAGAATACATTGCCAGTTCCGTTTATTGTACACAGACATTAAAGTGCTGGTTACATAAAGAATTTAGTTTGGGGGAGGCTTAGTGGTTACTGATAAGTGGCTTACAATCTCAGACTTATAATCACTAGCATTTCACTGCTTTCTGTATTAATCTTACTTGGAACCAGGGAAAGTTCACGTGTGAAGAAGCTGTCCAGTTAGCTTATAGCAGGTCAGTAGTTCTACCCAGATGTATGCCTTTGTCTTCCTCTAACATTTTTGCTGGAAAAGTCAACTGACCTTGGCTTTTGGTGCAATGTTAAACCCTTAAAGTTTGGTTATTGGGTAATTATTACACTGTCAGGCCTCACTTAACATCCTAGTGTAATATTTCATTTCAGATGCAAAATACATGTAGTTGTCCCAGAGCAAGGTTTGTAATAGCTTGGCATAAGCTACTTTCTGTTTTAACACTTTGCCTCATAATACTGCATTTCCTCATATCTCAGTGTTCCCACTCACTTCTGAAATTGGGGGTACGTTTACCCCTTAGGTCTGAAATCTGGGGGTAAGAGAAGTATTTTGGGGGGTATGAACATTTTTTTAAATATATTTATACGCATACATCGTAATGGGTGTTTTCAGAAAATCGGAGATTTGTCCCTAAACATATTCATTCGTGTACGATCTCGCACCAGATCAAAATGTGTTGCGTGATTTCCGATTTTAATGCGGGATTTATGCAAGATTTTACGTGAGTGGGAACACTGATATCTGAAGCAGATGGCTTGGACAACATTGAGGCAAAAGAAGCCACTGCTTGTAATGATTTATGGCTTCTTTTGCCACAATGTTTTCCACTCTGTCAGGGAGAAATAACACAATTTTCAGAAATAAATTGATGTTTTGTATATTTGCTTTGAATTTGGAAGAGTCCAAAATGTGCTTATGAGGCAAAGATCAATTATTCATTTCCTTTCCAAAAATGAATTGCTAATTTTTTTTTCATTGGTGTTAACATAAGGGGTTAGTGATTACTCGTCAGATACCCTTGTAGAGAACCTTGTAATTTTGAAAGTCAGTTATTTTACCAATCTCTAACTTAAGTTTGTCTATGAAGTAAAACTATCCTGGATGAGGCCCATTGGTCATAAATCTGAGTAATTCAGCCTGAAGTAAAACTCATACAACAAGGTCAAGGGTAATAAAACTTCAGACTGATCTCAGCATAAAATCTCATTTTTTTGTGCTTTTATTTTCAATATTCTCAAGATATTTGTGATTAAGATGATGGAACTACGGAAGGTAAACCAGTTAATTAGATTATTTATACGCACATCAGGGTTTCCACCATTTTTCCACCCAAGTACGGAGGAGAGTGATTTTTTTTTTTGCCTCTTGCAGATTTTTTTGCAAATGGCGAATGGCAGCGGAAACCCTGGCACAAACAAGAAACATTCACTATGGTCTTAAATCAAGTTATTACGAGTAGAAATTGACTTAGGACGAGTTGAAATTGCTGTAGAACTAGTTAAAATTCTTAGCTGGTTGTCCTGCAGGACAAGTAGCCTGAAAAAGAATTGTCGAGCCCTGCTTAGTGTTGATTTATTGAATGATAACATTTGCATCTTAACATTGGTTAATGAATATATTTGTGTTATGTTAATATAGTTTCAGGAACACGTGGCATCGAATCAACTGAGTTTTAATGATGATGTAAATTTGTATATGCTCAAAATTTTAATCTCAAAAAACTGCCTCTCTGATGAAAATAATGCACCAGCTGAAAATTTTAATCGCCAATTTTTGTTTTTGGTGAGCATTAACACGATCTTAGGTTCCAAGTCTTGTAGAAAAAAGGTGTAAATTGATACCCACTCATATACAAGCACAGTCACGGCATCACATTCATTTATACAAGGGGAAGGAAAGCAGAAAGACGTCACTCCTGGCTGTTGTTGCATAAATTTCAGCCCACTACTAAATCAATGAAGCCATCTTATTATAGTGTTGTATGAAGTCATTCTTATATCGATGTTTCCCTCTTCTCAGACAATGTGCGTAGTTTTCAAGATTCTCAAAATATCCAAATCTCTTCTTTTATGTATACAAATTATTGGGAAATTTCTGTATTGTATGGCATCGTATTGTTACGACATTGATGTTGTAAATAAAGGTTTTGAATAAAGTCGATAGTGTGAGATGTTTTCATGAAAGAGATTGTAGATTTAGTCAGTAATACAGGGGAACTGTAGTTTGTGTCCACCTTTGAATAAAAGGCTATAATTTGAACAAAACAGGTTTTATATAAAGTTGTGAATACAATTAAGTCTTACTTAATGCCTACCTATGAACACAAGCCACTTTTCTGATCTTTGCACCAACCCACTAGCCCAAAACCTGGGGTTTAATGCCGTTTTTCAACAATTTTTCAGTTTTATATGACAGCCGGTTTGCCTTCCAGTTTTCCTGGACTGTATACTTACCAGTACTAACTTACCCTTCCACAAGGAGCTAGCAACTTCTCCACATATGAATGAAAATGAACATTTGTGTCAAATTTTCATAGAAGGGTATGACCTGCCATGACTGGGATTTGAACCCAGATTGCTGTGGGCCACAGTTGTGGCCATCATGTGGACAAGTGATGTTTTTTATTCAAAGGTGATCAGTAACTTTTACATCAGTATTCTTTGTTTTGTTTGTTAAAAAAAATCGCCTATTGAAGGCTAAATAAAGTCAAAATGTATGGTACAGTTAAACCTTTATATTAAGACCACTTTGGGTCCTGAAGAAGTGGCCTTTGTATTGAGGGAAATCATGGTCAAGTTGAAGTGTAGTTGTATGAATGAAAATGGTCTAATAATAAGCAGTCATTATAATGAGGTGGTTGCGGTATTGTTGTTAGATGATTGTTAAGGTGAGGTGGTTCTAATATTGAGGTAGATGTTAAAATGAGTAGTTTGTTACAATGAGGTATTTCTAATATTGAGGTGGTTGATAAACTGAGGTGTTTGTTATAATGAGGTAGTTCTGATATTGAGGTGGTTGTTATAATGAGATGTTTTTTATATTGTCGTGTTTGTAATATTGAAATGGTTGTTATAATGAGATGGTTCTAATATTGAAGGGGTGATTAAGTTAGATTTTACTTTGTACTGGATTTGGAGTTGTCCCACTTGTCTGAACATGAACACACATTCTTCAGTTATTTTTTCCTTCCAATATTTTTTTCCTCATTGTACTGTATAAGTTGATTCATGATGAGTTTAGATCTATATATAACATGATGATAAATTAACTAAGAATATGTAGTTAAATAGTGTCTACTCAGAAGAGAGCTACAGGTCAAAGTGGATTGTTTTCAAACTTGAAGGATTATTGATGGAAAGATTTTTGGATATAATTGTTATGATCTAGGGCATTATGAAAACATTTATGGTATGTCATGATTTTTTCATGAAAAGTGAGGGTTGGGGTCTTAATTAGGGGGAGGATATTTATAAGGGACATACATTTGGAGAGGGGTATGTAATAGGGGAGGGGCATTCATCAAATGAGAAGCATGTAATAGGGGAATGGCATTCATAACGGGAGGGACATTTAATAGTGGACAAGCATTCATAAGAGGAGAAGCATGTAATAGGAGAGAGCCATTCATCAGGGGAGGGACATATAATAGTGGACGGGCATTCATAAGGGGAGGAGCGTGTAATAGGGGAGGGGCATTCATCTGGGGAGGACCATGTAATAGGGGAGGAGCATTCATCAGAGGAGTATGTAATAAGGGAGGGGCTTTTATTAGGGGAGGAGCATGTAATAAGGGAGGGACATTTTTTGGTAGCAAATATCTCCTGTTATAGATCTGTATTGTGCAGATGATCATTTTGCAATGGAATTAATCTCTAGATAGTTAGCTATGATAGATATAAACATCACATAATTGTATTATTATAACCGAAACTTGTGATATGAAACTATGATGCAGAATTTAATACCAACACAAATTCTGGAGGAGAGTATATTTACACAGTAGAATTAAAGCACTCATCAGCACAAATATATTGCATTAGGTTCGATCAATGACAACATGATACCCCTTGAGATAATCAAGGTAATTAACACTTCAAACTATGTCAAATGCTTGAGATATTGAGATAATGATGTTTGAAGTAGATATGTAAAACAACATACTAATAAAAACAAAAATGACTGGACTTAAAAACTCCTCATATAAGTCAGGTGCTCATTGGTGTCAGTATTGAACTAATTTTGGACAGAGATATTTTCTAGTATGTTTGTGATTTCATGAATATTTTAATTCACTGGTACTTCACACTGTAGTTTGTTTCAGTGTTTATCATGAGTCCTGACTTTTTTTCTAAATGAACAAGGGTGTTAATATTAATGTAGAACATTTGCCTATTAAAAGTAGGACATTTACCCATTCAAGGCAAGACATTTGCCCATTCAAAGTAGGACATTTGCTCATTCAAGGTAGGTCTTTTGCCAGTTCATTGTTGGACATTGTCCCTTTGTTAGACATGGCGGGTAGTACATTTCCCCATATGCTATATTGTGACGATAATACAATTGTCCCTTTATCAGATGATATTTGTCTGCTATTTTATGTGAATGAACCCAATTTTGGAGATTGCTATAGTTATACCAAGACTACCTAATTCAAGAATTTAAAAACGAATGTCTTAGGGGCAAATGTCTGGTTGCTGCTAATTAGGGGAGGGGTATTTATATGGGACTAGTAGTGATGTAGGCAAATTATCTTGCTGGAAAAAATAGCTGTGTTTCTAGTTACTTGACCAAGAAAAACAGGGTAGCTAGGTCATAACACTTTCTTTTATTTTCTTAGCATATTTTTTTTTTTGCATTTTTGAGGCGCAATTCATCCCCATATATTTTCATAATATCAGGATTGGTTGCAGTTTTAAAAAAAAATCTGCTAGCAAATTAACCTTCTGCCTCATAGTATTGTATTTCCCCACCTGCAAATGAGATGACTTTTGAAATTATTGTGGCAAAAGTAATGAACATTGGCTTTTTTTCCACAATGCTTTCCACTCTTTCAGAGAGAAATAACCTAATTTTCTTAAAAATAAATTGATGTTTTGTATATTTACTTTGAATTTGGAAGAGTCCAAACTATGCTTATGAGGCAAAGGGTTAAGGTTCGGTGCCAAAAAAATGGGATTGGTTGGGTGACCTGAAACACATATTTTTTTCTGGCCTTTTGTGTGATAGCATTATGAAATCCTGTAATTGAGAGATCATCACAAGAAGTCTTTAATATTGATCTATCTTCACAATTATCAGCTGGTATCCTGAATATGGCTAATTTATGACATTAATGTCTAATTTTACGTTATTACCATAATTTCTGGTATCTGCTTATTGATTCCCGGCATCCATACTAACTGATACATCAAAAATCGTTATTTTGTATGTAAATTATTATACGTTCGGTACCCGGTAATTTGCGTTGATGTAGTCATGATGTGTTTGTATTACACAAAATTGTTTCATTTTTTATTGTGATCTACTCTCAGGAAATATTTAACTCTGCACCATTGACATATTTCCATGTGACTATCAGCAAAAGTCATATGCTGTACATGTGTTTAGTGGATTTTGATGAAATTTTAACATTTTTTCTGAGGGATTTTCCGCAAATACTCAATTTTTTGTCGTTGATGGTATTCTTATTACTGGTAAGACAATGTTATTAATATTGCGGTGTGGTTGTTAATGTTTGATGTAATGTTATTTTTGTTGTTTTATAATCTTTATGTCAAGATAGTTAATGTCAAGATTTTGTTAGACTGGTCCTGAAATTTTGCTCTATGTTGGCTCAGACTGGTTATTTGATGTGAAATATCTTATACCAGTGAGTTAAGCATGGTCTGGTTTCAAAATTCCATCACAGTCTTATGCAAATCATTGAGATTTTTTGATTATGTTATTGAACAACAATTGTAAGCGTGGATTTAGGGGGCAGAGGCAGTGTGCTTCCCCTCTTGTATCTTGTAAGCATAAGTAAAGCAACATCTGTCATGTACTGATTGTGCCCATATTCTACTTAAACATTTAGACTTTACACCCCCTCTCCAAACAAAAATCTGTATCAGCCCCTTAATTGTTAGGGAAATATTATTTTAACACAATATTTTGTCGGCCTAATTAGTTATCTTCAGGAAAAATAACATCAACAGAATGAAATCCATTCCATTCATTTTTGTTTGATTACAAGCTAGTGTCTAACTTGACTGAAATCTACAAGAAATGTTTGTGAGAATAGACCTTAATACTCTTGGATAGAAAATTACACGATTCCAGCCATAATTATCTGGTCTAGCAGTTCAAATCACAGCCATGACTGATGGTATGAGGGGAACTATCCAAACATATAGTGACACTAGCTAGACATTGCTCAGACTGATAGAAAAATTTCAGGGAGTAGAAAGTTAATTTATAGTTTCTCATCCCGCTATTCCAACCAATGGTCCAGCCTGATAAGTGTTATTTTTTTTGTGATAACAACCACTTATTTTCGGACTGACTTTCAATAACTCCTATCATTCAACTTGATCATAAGACCCCCTCGTTATTACGGCCAATGTTTTGGATTCTGAAGGTGGTCTCATTATTGAGGTTTTATTGTATTCACAAATTTTGAATTGAAAAAAGAAATGGTGGAATACTTCAACTCTGAAGAATGTTTGTTTACTAATCACTACTTCTTACACCCCTGTCTTATAATTTCAAATAATGATGCAATGATGAAATTAAGACTGAAACATGTGCAAATTACCATATTTGTCCTTCTTCCAAACAGTCTATGAATCATTAATGACTTTGCTCTGTCAGTACACATAGGTATTGGATATATGTCTAAACTTATGTATGTATAATTTTAACGTCTCTTCTTGTATTAAAAACATGCAAAACAAGAAACCAGGAGGTTTGAGTGTAAACATCCATGAGGCCATCTTTAAAAAAATGTTGGTTTGCAGTTATGTGACCCAAACTTTTGACAGTGGGTATGTAGGAAGGTGTTTTTTGTTAACATTATGTATGCTTGTGCTGAAAATGAAATGCTGGAATGAAGAACAAAAACTTTTTTGTCCTAATCACTGAAACAATTTCTGGATTAGGGATTTTTGAATGAGTCACATAAATTGCAAATCTAATAATTGATTATAATAGCCTGATTGATCAGGAACTGACTCAGTATAATGATACAATGCTAATATTTATTGTACTTTACTTGTTTTATGGTCAATAAGTTGTACAACTTTTATGAACAGACTGGCTTATTGATTTTACTACTAGTGACCATATGTCCTCCTGTTTAAATTGCAACCAGTCTATTATAATTACCTCCCTTGGTATTTAATTTACTCCCTTGACTATTGATTTGTTACATCATTGCTTGATCCAGTCTTAATTAGTGCTCAGATCATAATGAATATTGATGAGGTATCTTAATTTATTCATTTATTTTAAGTACTGTTGATGAATATTCATTGAGTACATAGTCATTGATTTGTTTGTCATTGACTTGAAGTTGTTTGTTTGTTCATAAAACAAGCGCAGTCAATTTCTCAAATAATAATTCAATAACAAAGAGATAAGTACGCTCCGTTTTACAACTATGTGTGTTTTTAATCTAAACTTATTGATTAATTCATGATTGTGACAATATGATTGTTTATTTTAATTAATCTGGATCCAAGCTCCCTAAAAAGATCCCTTCATCAGAACCCTAGTACAAGTAACTTACTAAATGGATTTATAGGTGACCTTTTTAGGGTTTAAACTCTAAATATCCAGTCTTAATGGCAGATATATGGGTTCAGTGTGATAAAACTGAAGACTGATCAGGCTTAAATATCATACTTCATCTTTCAATTTTTTCGAAACTAATTTATGATGAAACAGTTATGATATGAGTCACCTATTCCATAATTCCATTAGTTTAATTGATCAGAAATTATACTAAAACATTAAACAGTGATACCTTTTCTGTCTGGTTATGATTTAGCAAAACAACTTCTAGCACTGGGTACCAGGCTCTGTGGTTATTACAGCTAATTAATGTTTAAATATATATTCAGGTCAATTGTGCTGTCTGATCATATTTTACTTAAAAACAGTAAAAGACAAAATATGAGATTTGAGCTTGAGGACTGATCTCAAGTTTTATACCCTCGAAGCCAGATCTCTAAATGTGGGACTTCCATGTTTGAGTGGTTATGGTCACTTGACTAGTTATCACTAACCTCTCACCTCTGAGTTTGAATCTCTCACAGGCAAATTTCACTTGTGAGGAAGTTTTTCAGCTAGCTTATGAAAGGTCAGTGGTTCTACCTAGTCTGATGTTTTCCTTATTTGTTAAAACAGGAAAAAGTCACTGAATGACTGTGGCTCTTGTGCAACTTTAAACCCCACAGAAAAAAAATTCTCAAAATTTCTTCTATGGCTAGTCTGTCTTTATATAACTTACTATTTAGAGGTTATGCTGAACATTTGTGAATAGATCTACCCACGTCAGTGTTTTTTAAACAACAAAATTAATTACATGTTATGTAATAAATCTTATTATAGCATGTGTGGGTGATCTGTGAATGAATAAATCTGTCTAGACAATTTAATATTTCTTTCTATTTAAGCTGATTGATGGTTAATTTACCAGTGCATAAATTTCTCTGTGGAAAAAGATGAAAATAAACGATTGTCATATTGAGGTGGTCTTAATATTGAGGTAATTGATATTGAGGTAGTTAATATTGAGGTAATTAATATTGAGGTAATTGATATTGAGGTAGTTAATATTGAGGTAATTAATATTGAGGTAATTAATATTGAGGTAGTTAATATTGAGGTAGTTGATATTGAGGTAGTTAATATTGAGGTAATTAATATTGAGGTAGTTAATATTGAGGTAATTAATATTGAGGTAATTGATATTGAGGTAGTTAATATTGAGGTAATTAATATTGAGGTAATTAATATTGAGGTAGTTAATATTGAGGTAGTTGATATTGAGGTAGTTAATATTGAGGTAATTGATATTGAGGTAGTTAATATTGAGGTAATTGATATTGAGGTAGTTAATATTGAGGTAATTGATATTGAGGTAGTTGATATTGAGGTATATGATATGTGAGGTTTTGCTGTAGTTTCATATCATGGAAAACATTATTGATACAGTTAAACCTGTGAACATAGGCCAACAAAAAGGAAAGAGAAAATATGGCTGTTGGCATAGTTGGCCTTTATTTAGAGTTCTTATCTGGTCTATTAAATATATAAATGAATGCTAGAGACTGGCTTTTGTTTATAAATGGTTGCTATTCACAGGTGGCTTTTAATTTTGGTTTTTATTTTATTTTATAACCATTAACCATCTGTGCTGAAAATTGACCATTGTTCATAGATGGTCACTAGTCACAGGTGGCTATTAATTTTGATTTTTATTTTATTTTATAACCATTAACCATCTGTGCTGAAAATTGACCATTGTTCATAGATGGTCACTAGTCACAGGTGGCTATTAATTTTGATTTTTGTTGAACCTGCTTGTGGCGAGCTCGACATAGTTATCAAAATGACAATGCTTCCATCGGTGTGTTAGTCCGTCCGACTTAGTCTGGGCCATAACTTCGATATGCATCAATGAATTTTGATATGACTAGGCACAATTGCTCACCATGATGAGACGATGTGTGATGCGCAAGACCTTGGTCCATATCTCAAATGTAAAGGTTACATTTAGGTTTATGTCAGGCATTCAACAAATCTCTCTTTTTCTTATGACCCTTTGTGGGTCTATTCAAAATGTCAAGGTCATCCCATGGAAAACCAATGGAAAACCATTTCAGAATGATACTAGTAGAGGGCTCGACATGTTGCCATTTGGCAACTTAAGTTGTTTTATTTTATAGCCATTAACCATGTCTGTTGATCATTGTCCATTGTTCATAGACGGTCACTTTTCACAGTTGATTGTCTAGTCAGGTTATAAACTGTAACCATTAACTTTGTTACCATTTACTCATTATATATGATTTAATGATCTTATTAGTCGAGCATCATTCTATGTCTTACGATGAGTGATTTAAGATTCAAGCACTTCTGGGTGCACATCAAGTCAGACACCATTGTACATTATCATTATCAGATTAGTCATACAATTATATGGATGTTTTATGAGCGTGAAATATTTTACGAGAAAAAAAATCGTCAAATATTAATATCTAAAATGTTCACATAATGAAACTGAAATATCTCAGTAAATATTTCATGATTTTATGTATTTTACTGGACTCATAAATTTCTGTTTCTATATCACGGCTTAAATTTATAAGAATATTGTATATGTATGTAACTGTTTCATTGTTCCACATTGTTAAACATTTTTATCCCTGTAGGTTTTTGTTAGGTCACATTGGCACAAGAGACTGTCAGTCCTAAGTCCTGCAGCAAACATTTTAATGAGGTCAAGTGGTTATGGGTCTTTGTCTAGTAATTACTACCCCCCTCCCTCACTGCTGTGAGTTCAAATTCACCCAGCACCATATTTCACGCATGAGGAAGCTGTCCAGCTAACTTACTGAAGTATGGTGGTTCTATTCAGGTGTACATCTGGGGTGTTTTCCTCCACCATTAAAGCTAGAAGAGTTGCCAAATGACCCTGGCTGCTGGTGTTGTGTTAAACCTCAGAGAAAAAATGATGGATGTCTGGTAAAATTAGAGAATTAATTGCCTTATCTGAAGTAAAATTCCTATGATTTTTAGTGAAGATTTAATTCTGTATATTTTGTGGTCCAGTAATATTTTTTCTTGTCAAGCAGTTTTTTCAAGTTTATCTGTCCCCTAGTTTAGTAATAAGTCAGTGGCTTTTGTATACATTGCTGTATTTGACAGAACATCATCTGATAAAAATGAACATCATAATCATTTCAGCTGTGTCTTTGACAGCTGGCCTTAATTTCAGTCCAAGGTTACCCATTTGTACTAATCAGTTCCCAGCTTTCCACAAACTACAGACAAGGTTTCCACTGTCATTCGCCAGTTTCGCAAATGACGAAAAAAAATCTGCAAGTGGCGAAAAAAAGATCAAATTAAGCATGCTTTTTTGTATGCCGGTACCCTCCGCTCGGTACATGTGGTGGAAAAAATATAATGTCCAGTGGAAACCCGGTACAGATTATTTTCTCATATAATCATGAAAATCAGACATTTGAGCGGGAATTGAAAATGTATACATTAATTAGAAAGCAAATTGAATACAAGTTGAGAAATAATCAGCAGTTTGGAAATTTAACCACCTTCAGGACGAAAACAATCGGTCATGATAATGTTGTCTCCTTATCAAGTTGAGTGATAAGGGAGTTATTGAAAGCTGGTCTGAAAATACGTGGTTGTTATAACAAGGTGCTTTTAATATTAAGATGTTCGTTATGTGAGGTTTTACACTATTAAGGAATTGGGAAGGGAAATTTCAAGCAGCAGTTGGGAAAAAAAATGTCTGCCAATTAGGAAAGAAACTATTCAGCAATTTTGCAGGATATTATTATATGATCTGGTTGGAAAATATTTAGCAATTTTTAAAGAAAATATTCAACAATTGGGAAGCAAAATGTAGTATTTGGGAGGAAAATATTTAAGAATTTCTGAGGAAAGGTTTGGCAAGAGGGAAAGGTCTTTAACCATACTTGGCCATATGTAGAGGTAAAACATGGCCATTTTGAAATCTATCGTGGAATGGGACAAAAATACTAAATACATCTGAGTAGATTTCATATGTATCATGGTTGAGTGAAGTGTCTGCATTATGTTAATTTAACAAGTTGTGGAGAACTTTACAAATGTGTCTAGACTAGGAAACTAATAAGATTATTTCCAATAAGTTTGCACTCATGATTGGTAAGATCAGCAGTTACTGTGGATTGAAGTAAAGAAGTTTAACAATCCATCCTTAGTCTATGATACACCCCATCTTCAGGTCAATAAATGGTAATTGTTATTTAATGAGTGCTTAATTAATCAAGGAGCTTGTTGTTTCAGAAGATCAAACCAATAAAAAATGCATGATGTGTGATATAGTAGCACAGATCAAAGTTATTGATTGGTCAGTATTATATACATGTACTTGTACACTCCATTTTTCTGTAAGCCACAACTTTGGCCCAATGGTCAGTGCACTGGACTTGTAACCCAGCGATTCAGGTTCAAATCCTGGTCATGGCAGGTCATACCCTTCCATGAAAATGTGACAAAAATGTTGATTTTCCTCCATATGTGGAGAAGATGCCAGCTCTGTGTGGAAGGGTAAGTTTATTACAGTTTAGTATACAGTCCAGGAAAACTGGTTAGGTGAACTAGTTGGCATATATAACTGAAAAATTGTTGAAAAACAACTTTAAAAAAACAGTGACAGTGTCACATAAAAGCTATAAAAAACATCCATTTACCTGCTATTCATAAATAACCCCCACCCCCCCCACCCCCTTAAAAATACCCCACAAACATTTTGTGAAGATTAAAAAATATGTTGCTGTATTAAGGCTTAATATTTTCAAACTGTATCTAATGCATCCAAAAATAGTTCAAAGCATTTTTCATCGATGCAATTGAAAATAACTGTAATATGTACCACTTATTGGGGCATTCATCAGGGCATAATTGGTTTTGCTTTCCATATAGACATATTTACTTTAACCTTTTGAGAGGGGCCTTCATCAATGAGTGGTCAGAGTCTCTGATTAGTATTCATTAGCTCTTCATCATGTTGGGTGTGAATCCCATCTGGGACCAAATTTCATATGTTAGGAAGCTGTCCATGGTTCTACCATGGTGTACACCTGGGATCTTCCTCCTCTGTTAAAGCCGTAAAAGTATGTTGCCAAATGACCCATGCTGTGAAGTTAAACCCTTGCTTTTTTTAAAAGAAAAATTGAGCTTCTCTTTGTTGATATAGGAAAGAAAGAGTTTATTTAATTTATTATTTAATTATTAACAACATTTGGCTACCATTATACAGCAATAATATCAGCCTGAGTTTCTGGTTTTGAAATTATTCTATGAAATACAATGTATGTAAAAAAGTTAAAGAAATACATTCACAGTAACAGGATTATCAGACTAAATTTTTGGACCTACATCTCTTTTTTTCACTGTTTTTCAATTTTTTAGTTATATATAGTGGCTGGTTCACCTAACCAGTTTTCCTGGCCTTTTTACTAGCCAGTGCTAACTTACCAGGAACTGACAACTTCTCCACATATGGAGGAAAATCAACATTTTTGTCAAGTTTTCCTAAAAGAGTATGACTTGCTGCAACCTGGATTTTGAACCTGGGTTACAATACCAGTGCACTAACCACTGGACCATGGTCATAGCTTGGAATTTTTTTCTTATCAGGACCATTCTAAGATCAATGCATTGCTCTATTGTAGACATTCTGGCTATCAAACTTATCTTCTAAGAAACACCTTTGATAAAAGAGAAATCCCAGTGCTTTAAAAAATCAAGATAGTCTTTAAACAGAGGTGAAGGTAAATTGCTTACGTCTAAAATCTGAAAGTTGACTTAATTTACAGGTGGTATTTATGGCAGATTTGACAGTTCTGACATGGGATGTCCAAAATGGTCAGTTTTTTCATAACAGTTCAGTGTCTAGAACGAAATTATTAGCCTTTAAAGATATGTGCAGTAAAACCTTTTAGGACCCAAAAAGAGTGGTCTTAATATTGAGGTGGTCTGTTCATCAAGTTCTGATACAGAAGAATTATAGAAAATCAGTATGAAATTGAGTGATTGTAATGAGGAGGTGGTTGTTATATGAAGGTGGTCATAAATTAAGGTGTTACTGTAATTATGAATTTGTTGTAGTGAATGAATAGTTAAGAAGTTTATTGAGGAAAAATTCATTGATTGCAGTCAGTGAGTGTATCTGCTGAAAAATGTTGAATTTCAGACGAGAAAAGAATTAGTCGAGCCCCATATCGATCGGAACTGTTTTGGTTTATTCTTTTAAATCGAATGCCAGCAGTCTTCTCGATGAGTCATCGTTCTCCGCTATTGGAAAAAATTCAATCAACCTTAGCTTGTTTCTATTGAACATCTATTATCCTGCAAGAATTATGTTGAGTATTCTGTAACGGACTATTGATTTCCGAGGGCCAATATTCATTGGTTGCTGGTCTGGGTTCCAATACATTATCATTGAGTCACTCTGTGTCATTTGAGGTGAATAACTAATTTTGTAGAAAATTTTAGATGTTTGTTGGTAAATCTGCTGCTGAAAACAATTCTGGATTATTATTGTTACAACTTAAACAGTGCCATTGAGTCTTAAAGAAGGTATATTTCGTTTAAGAACTTAACATTTTCCATATTTTGAGATTTCCGCAGTGGTTCTGTGTCTGAATTTCTGAACGATTCATTGACAGCGCACTTTGGATGCCGGCTTATAAACATAATCTGTAAATGAATGCTTACTGTCTGACTTGAGTTTCTGTTATTTTGGTTAAAAATTGAATGTTTTTTCTGGATTTTTAACCATTATTTGTACATTTTCATCAGCACTAAATGTCTGATAAGCTTTGTCCTTATTTGTTTTCCTATTTTCAGGTTCGTCTTATGACGTAAAGCTGCTTAACATATTCATAAGTTATTCAATGAATGACGAAAAAATGGTGAAAATCCATTGTTTAGTTTTTCAACTGTTTTGAAGGATTTTAGGATTGTTTTATGAGTATTAAAAGAATTTTGCCTCACAGTTTTTAAATTTTTCTCCCCTTTTATTTTCAGAAAAATGTGATAAGCTATTATGTGTTCTCGGATATTTTTTTTGCTGAAAATATGGAAAGGACAGCTGTGAGCTAAACATTGTACAAAGAACAAGTGTGATATTGAGATTTGTAACTATTCTCGTTGGAATCATAGACTATAAAAGGTGAGTCCTTCAATCTCTTTTTGTAAAAAATTCACGTATTTCTAGACAGACAAGACATATTGAATTTCTTAGGCTTTTTTTACTTAGTCATCACATCGTCCTTGTAAAGATTTTGATTCATTCTTTTTTCTCTAAGGGGTGAAATTTTAAACCCCCTGATGCCAAATTTTTCAAGAAAATGTGAATGAAGAATTTCTGAAAATGTCCTCTGCAGCTCCAGTTCCTGTCTAGTAGTTGATAAATTAATGTGTCCAAGGTAAATCTTGCTTTTCTAGACACCGTACCATAATATATTACATGACTCAAAATCATAAACCTTCAGTTAGATTTCTGTTTCAGAATGCAGACCTCCCATTGGTCAATTTGAAACTGACCTCCGCATTATCCAATCAGATTCTTTAGTTTTGTAAAGTATTGTCTTCAACCTTTGGTTTATTACTGCTGACTAGGATTTTGACAAAATTTTTCAATTTCTTTTTCCTTATCAATATTTATCATATGTTCCTTGGATTTCACCTGAAGACCAAATGGTTTAACAGAATCTAGGAACCCATTCTACATTTGTTTATGCCTTCAATTTTCCTATCAATGACTTGTCAATGTTCAGTGGACACTGAACTGTAACTCTTTGTTTATTTCAAGATTTCATTGGCATGTGATCTTGGTCTAATTTGACAAAAGGAGCCTAAAAATAGGTGTTGCACCCAACCGTTGGCACAGCTTGAACATTCGAATACCTTTGAATGGCATGTCTAACTTTCATCTCCTTGCTGATTCTGTAATGAATCTGTACAGCATTTATACTACCCATTTAATTTAAATACAAGTACTTGTATTGTAACAATTTATGCCATTACTATGGAGGTTTCATTTAATTGCGGAGAACAAGGTCTGTAATTTTACAGATTCCATGAAAAATTGGTAAGATTAACTTCTCACTTGTATTTAACTAAAATACTGTTGAAAACAGGCATAAAAATGAAAAAAATGATGAAATTTATAAATTTGAACAACCCTCTATGATTGGTATTGAAAACACAATGCATGAAGCTGAAAAATGATGAAATTAATAAATTTGTTTTGTATTGATAACATATGAAGACAATCCTTGTTATACATATCTAGTTTTGTGTTTTGTTGCTTAACTTATTCTCTGGTTAGAATGGTTATTCCCTCATTGATATATCTGGTAAAAGCCTATTTGAATTGTCTAGTAAAAACCCTCTTGTCTGGTAACCAAAAAACTCCATGTCTGGTAAAAATTGTCTTTGTCTCGTACCTGCTCCCTTTGACATGTTTGGTAAAAGTCATCTTTGACCTGCTTGGTAAAAGCTGTTGGAGTGTTTATTATAAAATGTCTACTATGATTTTCCTAATAAAAGACCTTGAGCTATCTGGCAAAATCCTTTGCTAGTGAATACCCAATTTTGGTTTGTTTGGTAAAAAGCATTTTGTTTAGTTGTCTAGTAAACACCTCAAGGTCTGCTAACATTGACCTGTCAATAATTCTTAATGGATAAACATTAACAACAGAGCAAAGAAGTGATTTATGATCCAAACCTTTGTACCAGTGATGGTTGAAGATTGTTGCTCCCTTATAAGGGATTAGAATTCTTATATTGGCAGTGGGACAAGTCATAGTTTTACTTCAAATTTTCTGGATGTCTCTAATCATTTATCAGCTTGGCTCTAATACGCCTGATCCTTAAGTATTAAAATGGCAGTCAGACATGTATTGTGTCACTTTTTTAGCACTTAGGGAACATATTTTACATTTGGTACATTTCAACATTTCTGACAGTTTAGTAAATAAGAACAGAATTGTTACTTTACTATTCTTTGGCATTCATCAACCCTTTGCCTCATTAGCATAATTTGGACACTTCCAAATTCACAGCAAATATACAAAACATTCATTTAGTTAAGAAAATTGTGTTATTTCTCTCTGACAGAGTGGAAAACATTGTGGCAAAAGAAGTCATTACTCATTACAGGTAATGGCTTCTTTTGCCACAATGTTTTCAAAAGTCGTCTGCTTCAGATGTGGGAGATGCGATATTATGAGGCAAAGGTTTAATGAATGGATTATTAAGATTTTGAAGACAGTTGAAAATTTAATATATTACATGAATTTTACAATAGTGTCTCTTGTAGTTCAGTGTTGTTATCAAAACTTGTTTTATTTTATGATTTACTGTCAAATATGTATTACTCCTGTCGGCAGTTACGTGTCATGTCATGTTTTAAAATAGAATGCATATACAAGTGCAACTGTCATATTTTACAGGACATAAAAATGTCTTCAGTAAAGGTTGCAGTAAGGGTTCGGCCCTTCAATACTCGTGAGAAGAGTCACGACTCACAATGTGTAATCAGCATGAAGGGAAAGACGACAAGTAAGTAGATTTGCTTGATTTTCTGTTAGGTACAGGCATGTTTAAAATTGATGATGTCACATCATGAGTTGATGATGTCATGATGTAAGTTAATGATGTCACATCATAAGTTGATGATGTCATGATGTAAGTTAATGATGTCACATCATAAGTTGATGATGTCATGATGTAAGTTAATGATGTCATTAAGAAAGTGATGAGTAGTAGTGATGTCACAAAGTGAATTTGTTTTGTCATTTTGTAAATGTTTGAAATGTTGGAAATAAATACTGACTTCACAAGTGCCTTTATGCAAGAGATCAGCTGTAAAGTGCAGTGAAGACTTACACTGTTTGAGGAACTGGGATTTACTATGAATCTACTATGCTGTTGTAGAAATCCGTGTGAATTTCCTTTTTGAACATTGGCTTGCCAAATTCGTATGTCACTGTATAGAAACATTAGAGACATCTTGGTGAATGTTATAAGTCATTGTGCTGGTATTTGCTGCCATGGTCGAAAGTCATACAACTGAGTGACAATATCAAAATTTCATTGGTCAGTATGTAGACTGTGCATTGTAACAACCAATTAGATATTGAGCTAGGATACCAGTCCAAAATTCAAGCCTCTGATTGGTTGGTTTGTTTTGCTTCTTTAAAATTTCCAATAGTGATGCAGCATTCATGTCTATGTTTTATTATCTGCAGCACAGCACTCCATTCTAATCCTTTATATTGAATTAATGGCTTCCACCGCTTTGGAGATTATATTTCCAACATTTCTCATTGTGTGAAATCTTTTATCTAATACCTTCTCTCTGTCATACTGCTTCTATTTTGTGATATTAAAGATTACAGGAGTAGGTGGGAAAATCAAGCTGATTATAAGTTAATGAAATAATTAGATTGTCAGTTTTTTATATATTGTTTTTATATTTTAATTCTTATAAAAGATCAATTTTTTTTTCACTGTGGTTTAATATCACTCCTACAGCCATGGTCATTTGGTGACTTTTCCAGTTTGAACAGTGGAGGAAGGCCTCAGGCATACACCCGGGTAGAACCATAGACCTTCTGTAAGCTAGCTGGACAGCTTTCTCTCATGTAAAATTTGTCTTGAGTGGGATTCAAACTCACAGCAGTGAGGGGCTGGTGATTACTAGTCAAAAGACAATAACCACTTGATCACAGGAGCCCCTTTCACAAAACTTTAAAATATGAAGAAGAATGCCCAATTAAATCTCAGCCATGTAATGATTTATTTTCCATTTCTTTGGAAAGAAATTCTTGAGGTGTTATAAAAGTTCTTGGATTCCACTGATTTTTCCAACCACAATTTTTTTCTGCTGACTCTAGGCTTGTTTTGGTCTTGGTTAAATTTTTTTTCTGTTGATATTTACATTTCTATATCAGGACTAGACAATCCACTCGTCTGCTCATAATTAAGAGTAGAAATTGTTTGTGGAAATGTGGAACTTTCTTGCCTAATTTATATAATCTCCTTAACCTATGAGAACAATTCACCTTTTCAGACTTAGCTGAGAAACAACCAATCAGCTGCTCTTATTTAGAGACTTACCATTTTCATTTTTAATTAATTCAAGCCCCTAGCCTGGGATCTATAGGGGTGTGATTTCAGATAATTTCCTCTCTTGAACTTCTGCATTCTTCCTACAAAAGTGTTCCAATCCAGTGTTAATAAGCTATACATTGATGATTTTACAAGATGGGTGGGGTATTTCCTTCTCATCTAATGTGCATTTATAGCGCTTGGTCTTAGGTGTTAAGAATGAATAATCTAAAACAAATTGTTCTGCCTATTTAGTGTTTCAGCCATGTCTCATTCCATCTTACATCTGTTTTGAATCCATTTGGTAGAAAAACATTATTAGTCAAGATCAAATTATGTTCTGCATTCAAGGTTTAAAATAAATACCCCACCCATTTCTCTGAAAGACATATGCTGTGAGAATCTAAGTATTAATTTTCTCTGGCCTTCTAAAGTTTATTTATAGGTGTCCTGAAGGCATAACTTTGGAGACAGTCAAGCAGACTAGTCCTTTCTCTAAATGTCTGTAATAAAACATTCCATCTCTTGTACAGTTATCTATTGATTTTGCTCGCTAAGCTGTTTTCTCATGAGGTTACCAGCAATCTATGGTAAGGTCTAAATTGATTTGTGGGAAACAATTACAGCGAGACGTCGAGAAAGGAATTGATTTTGACCATGTTGATATTTTTCGACTGCTTTGGGAATTTGCTGCATAATTATTCCGTTGCCAGTGCTGACTGGCCATAAATAAACACAGAAAAAACAGTTCGGTAGTGTCTGAACATCACTTGTTATTTCATGCAGAAAACTTTAACAATTTAAGCATCTCAGTCTATTTAGAATGATAATATGTAACTTTTCTACAAAGATCACCTTTGGGAAAGCGAAATTATGCCTTCATTTTCCAAAATTAAACACCTGGTCTTTATAGCAAGGTAGGTTCTGTTCACAGGTGGTCACCAATGCTGGTTTAATTGTACATAGTATGAGAAATGTACACAATACGCAAGTGTTGTTGTTTGAGGTTGCTAGAGGACCGAGGTCTGAAAAGTCTTTCATGTTGACCAGGAGACTTATTCAAGCTTTGTTTTTTGAAAAAAAAACTCAGCATTAAGATCATTGATAAAATTTAATTCTATTTTTTTATGTTTAATTGATAACTGATTAAAGAAGACAAACATTAATTTAGAGTCTAGTCTCTTCAACATAAAAAAAAAACAAATTACTCTCGGTATAGACAGAATTATTCAGACATTAGGTCTTACAAATTGGTTTAAAGGTGTTTCAGACAGTTGTCTGATATGAATCAATATTACTTATATAATTCATGAGCTTTTCTTATATTCTGGGAAGGAAATATCTCAACATATGACCTTGTGTCATAAACACTGATAAAATAGTGAAGTACATTAGTTTCCTGTCTGAGAAAGTAACACTTGTTGCTGCTGTCTGAGACCAAGTGTAAAGTAAATTTTGTGGTCAGAGGCCATCGAAATGGAGAGACAGCGTGGTCTAGAGGTAGAGTGTCCTACCTCTGATCTGAAGGTCCTGAGTTCGAATCCCAGCTTCGACAGGTTTTGTTCATAAACTTCAAAATCCAATTTTTCAGATACAGTGGTGTAGTGTCCAGGAAGTGGACTCGAGCGTGATTAGTAAAGGCGAAATTCCTTGTTTCGCTATTGAGCTAAAATAAATTAGTATAAACTAAAATGGAAAGTTATCGAGCTTTTATATACAGCTGACTTTTATCTGGAGGTTTTGTGGTTTATTATATGAAGGAATGTAAGCTTAAAAGTGACCTTTGTAAACATTATGGCCTTCATTCACGGAAGTGTATTAGGTCAACTTTTGACTGTGCTCTAGTGGTGCCACCATGATTGGGCGTTTATGGTCTCTGATTGATAAACAATAGCCCATCACCACTGTGAGTCTGAATCCCAGTGCCCGAGATTATGAAACTTGAGATTAGTCTCCAAGCTCAAATGTCATATCTTGTCTTTTAATGTTCACTATTAATTATGATATTATTGATACATTATTCTGACAATATAAATGACCTGAATATGTATTTAAACATTAAACATCTCTATCTTTTCAATCATAATACTTCAAGAACAGAATTGAGATTTGAGTTTGGAGACTCTTCTCAACCAGACAAATTTTACATGTGAGGAAGCTGTACAGCTAGCTTGTGGAAGGTTGGTGGTTCTACTCAGGTGTGTGACAGGGGTCTTCTGTCATTATTTGAGTTGGATAAGTTGCCAAATGACCTGGCTGGGGTGTGGTGTTAAATGCCAGTGGAAAAAAATTACTGTATTATGATAATGGTGTGTATTCTCAGGGATTTGTATTCATTTTGTCTTTAACCTTCTGGCTCTATGTATGATAAAAGATATAATTATATACCTTTGACCTGAAAAACATAGACCGACCCTATTGCAAAATCAAAAGTGCAAAAATTGTTGGGGAAAATCATACCTCCAAAGTACGAAAAGTGTGTTCAGGAAAGAAATTAGAAAACAGAAGTTTTGTGACCTGTCTACCCTAGTTTTTTTCTCAAGTAACAGTAAACATGATAAATCATGTACAAATCCCAATGAATTTTGCTTCTAATGTAAAATCACTCTCATACATTAGGGCAGGTACTTAATGCATGACACACTTAATAATCTGAAAAAAAGATCTTTTTGTAGGACAAGAGAGACGCGTCTTTGACCTTTCCTAGGTTTGAACCTATGACCTCTTGATCAAGTCAAGAACTTACCCACTGTACCCCCTCTCCTGATCCTTTTCAAAAATGTATCAAATTTTATGTAGTTTGCTATGGGGCAAGTGTTTTCATTCACAGTCTGTTTTCTTTTATTTGTGATGTAGCCCAGGAACTATGAGTAAATTATATGACTCAGTTATTCTTATGCTGTATTCATTTTGGTATATTTCAGCCATTGAGAACACCAAAGCATGTGGACCAAAAGAAGTGAAGGAACAATACAAGAGTTTTACGTTCGATTATTCATATTGGTCTCATACAAACGTAAGTACAGTAAAACCTCACTTAGCAACCACCTCATTAAAACAACTGTCAGCAAATGACCCTGGTTGTTGGTGACAGGACATAAAAGCATAGAGCAGAATAACCAACAACATAAAGCTGCTGGGTCTGTGTTAATTCAGTTAGAATCGCTCATGTAACAACTTAAGTTTTATCTGGTGTGTGTCTGTTCCGGTTTACTGGACATTTCCAAAGACAGAGAAAGATTACTGTACAATATTTAGCAACAGTTACTTATATGGCGCCATTGTGTCTAATCTGTTAATATTGAAATTGTGGATCAATACTTTTCATCGTCTGGTATTCTTCAAACAAGCTCTGGGGATTGGCAACTGGATTTTTCACTTTGGCTAAAAATTGGTAAAAAATCACTTAGTACATTTCCTGCAGAAATAGCATCTTATTGGTTATTTTTTAATTAATAGATAGATATATAAAAACATGAAATGACAATCATTTGTTGTATGAATTTCATTGTGTTGTTTTGGTGTAGATGTTTACTCCATTTAGTTATGAATGTTAGACCCTGGCCCCTACTATTGGCTTGTGCCATATTTTAGGCCAGTCAGAAGACTGGGATTTTCAAATCTTCCTTTCTCTCAGTTGGTCAGAAAATAAACCAAAGTGCACATTTTAATTGACAAAAAATAAGAAAATAAAAATATATAAAAAACTTCCTATATTCATTTTAAAAAATCAACAATTGATACTACACTCCAATTGGATATCCGTTGAAATAAAAGATAACAAAATTCTTAGCCTGTGTCTGTGAACAGTTCTGAAGGAATTTCTACTTTAAGGGACACTAGTCCCTTGCTGCTCTGCAAATTTTAGCTCAGAAAAATGGGCCATGTTTACATTTACTTGATAAAAAAAATTGGGTAGATAAGTCCAAAAAATATTTTTTCTAATTTTTTTTTCACCATATATCTTTTGTACTTTTGAGGTACAATTTGTCCCTAAATATTTGTTTTTGTTTTGGATTATACTGTTAGAAACTTTGGGGCTGACACCAAAAAATAGGGTCAGTTGAATAACCATAAACACATATGCTGAATATTCAGTTAAAACTTACGTAAGTGCTTGCTTAAGGAAGCAAATTTATGAGTCAGATCTTACCAGTCACCACCTGTGTGGTTGAGTGGTTATGGTGTCTGACTTGTAATCACTAGCCCTTCACCACTGCGAGTTTGAATCCAACCCTAGACCAAATTTCACATGTAAGGAAGCTGTCCAGTTTGTTTACATTAGGTTGTTGGTTCTACCCAGCCTAAGGTCTTCCTCCACTGTTGAAGTTGGAAAATTGCCAAATGACACTGGCTGTTGATGCAACATTATAACCCTGTGAAAAAATGAAGATTTTACCAAAAGATATTCTGAATTTAGTAACACAATCTGAAGTGAAAGGGAAAAAGTCTAAACATATCATTATTGTAATTTTATCAATCATCTTTGCATGCAAGTACATGATGTTCTGTGTCTTCATTTATTTGTGTGTTAGCTGAATTCATGCAGAATTCTAAGGGAAGGCAAGAAAACATATACAAACCTGTTGATTAATCTAAATCTGAGGATATAGATCCTTATGGCTGTGAATATAAATTATTTATCATTTTTCTCGCTGTAACTTAACTCTCTTGTTATGGTATCACAATTTGTTTCGTTCTGTGAGTCACCACTCTTGTATGAATTGTTACGAATAATAGATGAATCCAGTGAAGTAAATCAATATGTAGAAACTTCTCCTGTCTTTGATGATAAGTTCTGCTGTTGCTTAGCAACAATTTCAGGCAGAAATAGTTTATCCTCATGTACTCAGATGGAACTTTTTCGATACAAACACCTAAATTCAAGAGTCCAAAACCTCAATGACAGAATTCTCTCTTTGATTTTATTTAAAAAATGCCTTAAATTTGCTGAATTCCTTGATTCCAAACCTCTTGTACAATCCCTTTTTAACGAGTTGCCTAAATAATGACTTCTGAAATACCATTGTTGTGTCTTAAAACATCCCCTAATACAGACTCCTTTCTGAAACAAGAATTTCTCTACTCTGAAGATGGAAAAAACTGTCTGTTAGATTTTTTAAACTTTCTGTGCGATCTAAATATTCAGTTTATAATCAGAAAACTGAACTAATCTCGGATGTTGAAAATGAGTTTTTGCTACCACTTAAATGTTTTTCATCCATTGTCTTGAAGTAGAACTGAACCAAGTTTACTCTATATTAAGTATTCAGTGACAATAAGGCTGGGAAAAAAACATGTAATTGTGTTAACTGTTACCTGACCAATCCTATTTTGTGGGGGCTGACCATGAAGTTTTTAACAGCAAAATCCACTGGAAGAAACATTTGGGAATGAATTGTATAAAAAGGCATCTTTGGAAAAAATATTAAAGAAGTTTTGTCACTTACCTTCCCTACTTTATGTTTTAAGTGTAAACAGTCAACTTGCCATAGAACTGAGTTCAAGTACTGAGTGAGGTTTATCTGTTAACCCTTTGCATTGTAAGCATAGTTTGGATTCTTCCAAATTCAAAGATAATATATATAACATCAATTTAGCTATGAAAATTGGGTCTACTAGTAATCACTGGCCTCTTACTGCTGAGAGTTGGAATCCCACTCTGGACCAAATTTTACATCTGAGGAAGCTGTACAGCTAGCTTACTGGAAATGGATGGTTCTACCCAGGAGTACACCTTGGGTCCTCCTTCACCTTTAAAGCTGGAAAAGTCACTCAATGACTTTGGCTGTTGGTGCAACCCCAGTGAAAAAAAATTACTTGTCAAATTTGGTACAAAGTAAAATTTCAAATTCAGTGTGTTTAGTTTTACTGTATAATGTATGCAGACTATTTATTGATCACATGATTAGTCACGTAATGACTTCTATGATGTCATGCGTGCATTTCATGAAGAGTCGCAGTATTGCATGATGGGTACGAACGTGTAAATGAATGATTAACATTTGTTATCAATACTTTCAGTAAACAAAGCTATGAATCACACCTATGTCTCTCGTGCTGAAAAACAATAAAATTTTAAATCTCTCGCACAAGTGCATGTAGGGAAATGTAGACACAACTGATGCATTGAACAGAATCGTTGAATTTGCGCTTTTGACAGATCACATGTAATCCCCTTTATATACTTGAAACAAACTCAACTGATTTTTATCTGATTTCTTGGAATGTCTTCTTTTTAATCAGTAGTACTAATACCTTTCAATGGTACTAACTGGTAGTTTGGCCTTGAATCAAGATAACAAATTTTTAGTCTTATGACTTTTTCACCTTAATATTCAACTTGCAAAAGAAAATTTGCATATTACTGACATTGTATTTCTAAAGTTTTCTTCCTAATTAAGGAAATTCTATCGGAGAAATACTTCATTTTTATCTATCTAGTTCATGAACTTATGACTGTAAATTGCCCTGCTGAATAATGCCTAGCTTAATATAATCAAATATCATGTTGCAAAATCTTTATTATATTTCTCACATTCTACTTTAATTGTTAGTAAACCCTTTTCTATTGGCTACAATGTTCCAGATTTCAAAGTGTTTAATTGATTTTTTCATCTAAAATTCTGTGAGCAAATTTAAACTATCCATTTATTACATTACTGGTTTCAATTGATTTCAAATAAATCATAAAATATGACACGATTGTGGGTAAGTTTACGCTGGAAGCTCAAAGTTGACTCAGCTATTTCCTCTGGTGCTGTTCTCAAACAAATTGCTCATAAAATCATCCAATATTCCTGGCTTTGGCTGTTATTGATTTCTGAGTGGTTTGATTGAAAGTTTTATCAGACTGTTTGAACATGTTCTAGTATTTTAACACCGAGTCCAACTCGGTTTACCGATTTCACTGTTCTGTTCAAATATTCTATTATACATGTCTCCTATTGAATTTTGAAGATTTCACTTATATTATTAGATATCTGATATTGTTTTTGCCACAGTGTTTTGAATATTTTGTCCACTTAAATATCCGGCAAATGTCTTAATACACTGCGTATCATGTTATTGGAATCTCTATTTGATTGCATTCTTATTGATTTTACTGTCTGAGTTTTGTGATTCATATTCTACTGCCTTTTCATGAGTGGAGACTACAGCTTCATGTTGAGTCAACTTGAATGCTTTACATCCAGATATGAATTATAAAATACATGAGCAATTTATATTTAATACATTCTGACTGCAAGCACTTACTGGCTGGTGATCATGGTTTTCATTGAAGTTTGCTCTTATAATTTCATAGCATTAATGATCATGAATTAATGTAAACTAATTGTTTGGTTACCAATCCCTTGTAATTGATATTATTACTGTAAATTAACCTCACATATCAACTACCTCCATATTACAACCACTTTTATAGAATGACTACTTTTGCGGACCAACTATTGATAACTCTTCTATAATTCAACTTGATAGATTATGAGACCACCTCATTGTTACAACCAATTCTTTTGAGTCCTGAAGGTGGTTACATTATCAAGGTTTTACTGTTTTGTTTTCCCTTTACTTATTTTAAAAAGATAAAGTGCAATAACTGTCATTGAAATAAGACAAAAAGGGACACAATTTTGAAAGTAAAGGACATAAAACATCTTTGTTCTCCGGTAGGTAAATGTTCTGTAGACAGAGAAGACAAAATCAAAGTTTGATTTCTGTCCATAGTTATGGCCTTTTGATCAAATGCTGATAAAACCTGTTTCTGTTTGATATTTTGAAACCTATGTGTATAATTCATTCTATTTTAATCATGATTCATCCTAACATGTACAGAGAGAATGGCAACTAAATCTATACCAAATTTGATTGCACACCCAGGGAGGAATAGAATGTATTGAGTTATGGCCCTTGATAGAGTCAATTTTATCAATTACAGTGTCTTGTCAATAACTAGGGCAATGAAATAGAATTGCTTGTGCTTGATTATAAAATTTTCCTGTGATGGTATGCAAAACTTGACAATTTTTTCAGGCTACTTGTCCTGCAAGATAACCAGCTAAGAATTTTTACTAGTTCTTCAGCAATTTCAACTCGACTTGAGTCAATTTCTACTCGTAATTATGACCAGACGAGTGTATTTGTCAAGCCCTGGTATATATGTACTTATGTGACATTCTTGCAGTCTTGTTTAATAATAAGGAAAATGAAAGAAAATAACTTTTTTGTACAATAATCTATTCTGAATGTTTTCAGCCAAGTGACCCAGAATTTGCTACACAGAAGATGGTTTATAATGACATCGGTCTTGAGATGTTACAGCATGCGTTTGAAGGATACAATGTGTGTATATTTGCGTACGGACAGACGGGTGCAGGCAAGAGTTACACGATGATGGGTAAAAACGAGCCAGGACAACAGGGCATCATTCCACAAGTATGTTAAGAATCTCTCGTTAAACTTATCTTTTTTATGCTAAACCTGAAAAATTTCTTTACAACTTATATTAATCACACTGAATGGCTGCTTCATTGGTTAATAAACAGAGTATGCACCTAATGCAGAGATTTGAAAGACCTGGTAGAATCTTGCTATTGATTGGATTTATATTAAAATTTTGAGATCTTCAGTTAAGCACTGTACCTTTAGAACAAGATGTTCAGGTACAGGATTGTGATTTTTCTATGTATTTCTATGGATGGTATGATCCTCGGGGTCATTTTCATTGAATAGTTAAATTGGTCTAGAAAATAGGGGGATAGGAGAGGTAGGGGGTACGCCCATTCTCCTCAAATGCTCTAATGTTTTCTGATTAGCAGCCGACAACCAACCACACCCCTGTAGTTAGTACTAACCCACTTATGTACATATTAACATACATTAGTCTAAATTATTAACATAGGAAAATGAGTTTTTAAAGTAGAAAATTAATAAAAAGTTTGCTTAGTGGCAGGTTAGGATCTAAAACCCCTTCTATACCCTAAGCATTTATCCTATAGCTATATCCTGAGCATTTGTTGTAATTAGCTTTAGTAGCGCTACTATGAGAGCTTTTGTACAAATTGAAAATTGATTTATTCCCATTCATAGATGAAGCTGTCAGTAAATTGATAACAAATTGCATGTAAAATTAATCATAATGTTCCATAAAGATAATTGAACGAATTCGTGGAATCTATGAAATTGTGAATTGAATATTTGTTACTCAGTATTTCATGCTATGCCAATTTTATAGACAAAAGATTTGTTTTTATAAAAGTTTGTAATGTCATTTTCCCATTATGCTGTAGATTTCTGCTGTTACATGTGAAAAAAGTATTTTTTATTTTATTTTTTTTAATTTCATTACAATTGTGGTTGTAATTGTTATTGTTGGTTTTTATTTTATTATCAATACAGGTGTTTATTTGTATTTTTTATTACTATTATCATTTCATTATGATGGTTGGTGTTGTTAATGGGGCCTCCATGGTCGAGTGGTTACTAGCCTCTCACCACGGTGAGTTCGAATCCCGCCCAGAACCGAATTTCACATGTGAGGACATTGTCCGACTGGCTCACAGAAGGTCGGTGGTTTTACCCAGGTGCAAGCCTGGGGTCTTCCCGCATTGTTTAAGCTGGAATGTCCTTAAATGACCCTGTCTGTTGGTGCAACGGTAAACTCCTGCGTAAAAAAAAGAAGAAAGAATTGTAATTGTTGTATTATAATAATTATTATTGTTGTTCTTACAATTACTATTACAGTTATGTGAAGATTTGTTTGACAGAATAAGAAAAGCTGACTCAAGTGAAGTCACATACTCTGTTGAAGTAAGTAATGTGAACAAATACAGTCAAACCTGAGAATGAAGGCCACCTTTGGGAAATACAAAATATGGCCTTTTTTGGCAGGTGACTATTATTTGGAGGTCAGTTTTATCTAAATATCTGTGATGTTTTTTCAAAGAATGACATTTATTCAGAGGGTGGTCTTTATTGGGAGGTGGCTGCAAACACAGGTTTGACTGTACACATATTTATTCTTATTTTAAAGTCTTAAATAATGAACTGTTCTATTACTTTTCATGTACCTCAGTTCTAAACATGAAACTGTGACAAATGCTTCATTCCTCACCATATATATGTTTCTTTAGTTTGGCGTTACATCTTGGTACTTTTATACGCTTGTCTTGACGGTGTCTCATGGATTTTCTGCTGTCTAAGTTGAATGGTTCCCATTCAATCTTTGTCATACTTATTCATAATGATTATAATATCTCAGCAAAGTTTGATAACCAGAAAAGTCACCATTGGCACTATTGAATTATGGCCCCTGATTCAGCAGACAATGATGAAATGGACCTTTTTGGTTCTCTCTAAGTTTAAAAGTTCAATTCAGTCTTCACTAGATAATTTTAACAGCCATAGTTTTGTGGCAGTTTTAGATTCATGTTTTCATATTGTTATGATGAGCCAATAGTTGCACAATGTTGCTTAATGAAAACTGTTCATCAAATTTTATTGAAAACAGTTCTATTACAGGAGCTTTCATAGTAAAGTGATTTGACCTTTGCTGCTTTTTTATTCCAATCGTTGATTGATTTAATTATATTATTGTGTGATAGATTGATGTCCGTGAAATACATTTCCTGTGATGCTAATTTATAACACCATTCCATCACCAGTGTTGTGATAAACACCAATAAATCAATATATTTATCTGTATGGGAATGTTGTATAATAAGCATGATCTGCTTGATTACCCGATTGTTTAGAATAATGCACCCCTGTCAAAAGTCCAAATCACGGCTGGAGATATATTGGTCTGCTATAGACACTCTCTGCGTTCGAATTGTAAAATGTTTATTACATCCAAGTGTGATTATTGATGTAACAGTACAAAAGTGTTTTGTTTAGAGGTTTGAAGTTCATAATCAAAGTTATTGAATTCTGTTGACTTATTGTTTACCCTAGGATTGTCTCTGATTTTTTATTATAGTTTTTCTTCCTTTGGTATACATTATTCTTGTGGGTGTACAGAAATCAATTTCCATGTACTTGGCATCATTTATACTCTCTAATGTTTCTGCATGTTAGAAGAGCTATTGATTTTCCGCCTTGAGTATTCGGCTGTAAATTTGTCTCAAAGTTATCAAATGTAAGCCAGTCCAATTTTCGTTCTGAAGTTTTTCATCATCAAATGTAAACAAGTCAAATTTTAGTTCAGAAACTTGAAGTCATCAAATGTAAGCCAGTCTTCAGTTTTCATGTGCAAACCAGTATAATTTTAGTTTAGTAGCTTAAAGTCATCAAATGTAAGTCAGTCAGATTTAAATTTACCAACCTGAAGATATTTGATGTACACAAATTAATTTGCAACAACAAGTCTAACATTACTTAGTTCTAACCCATTTAAAGTTGTCATGCGTAAAATAATTTGTCTTCCTATCTCTATTCCACAATAGATTTTAACTTTGCACCCCATCCACTTTTTTCAATATATGCAAATGACTCAGCAGTTTTAAGATTTATCCAAAATGAAACAAGTGTGATGAAAGTGTCTCTTGCTTTGTCGTAGGAGAAATTATTTATGCACATAAATCCTACACGGTTGTAACACACTACTGATGGTGGAGTTTTGTATCATATTATAACGTGTCATGTGACCAGCTTTGTTTTTAAGTCAAGTTGGTTGTTCATTACATTCTTTAGGATTGTTTTTGGTTTTACTAACTATCTCATGTTAAATATTTTGTCTTAGTATCTTTTTAAATGAAAATCATGCTAATATTATGGTTCTCATATACACAATCATTGCTGTAAACAAGCGCCCCTTTTTGGAGAGAGAAATCTAGCTTACGTGCATGATGGCATTTTATTTATCAGGTTAATTGTTCTGTTATATGAAGAAAATAATGTGTAATGAAACACACAGGGAGTGATAATGGACTTGTGATGGCAAAAGTATAACTGAAAAATTGTTGAAAAATGGCATTAAATCCCAGTGACAATAAGTCACATAGAAACAAAGAAAACAAACAAAGCTGTTTAGAGAAAATGGAGTTGATGATATTTCTGAACCAAGCCTTAGACTGGTACAAAAATGTTTACAAGTATATTCTGGAATACGCAACTCATTATCAAAACTGTGATGTTGGTATCCTGGGACCCGTTTTCTAGATTATTCAGGAGCTTAGGATTACGATACATCATAAGATTACAAGAAAAAAAACATCTTGTTTGTGTCGTAAATTTATCTGAATCAACTAATGAAGGTAGAAGTGTAGTACTGGACTGGTTTGCTACAGACTGTTCCATGGTGGTACTCTTCAGCAGCCAGTTTTTTCTGTTTACACAGACATAAATACTTGTACATAAACAGGAAAATTTTCAGAAACTTTAGGAACTATTATCATATAAGATTAATAATGGTACGTTTTATTGACAATGAATAAATTATTTACTGTTTTATTTATGATTATGCTTGAAAACCAGATCAATGTGATAAAGGAACTATTTTGTTTCTGCATATTGATTTTAGTGTAAAGCGCCCACACAGGCTCTATGTAAAGTTTGAAAACTAATGGTTGCCAAGTTTCTAAGCGTGCTAAGATTATTTTTAGGTTTTCCTAATAAAAAAACAGGAAAGAAACAAGTAGCAAAAAGGACAACTTAAGATAAGGCACTGCCATTTTCATGATCAGCTATATATTAAGAACATTTGTTTGCAATGTACAATGTAGGTATAACAATACTAAAACTAAAAGTTGAGTTTATTTTTTTTTATTTCTGTTTTTGTGGTTATTTTGTAACGAGATATGTTCCTAGTGATGATGATTATATGTTGAAAACTTCTAAGTAATCGTCACCACTCCTAACATTACTTCAGAGACAAATTAATTGCATTGGGAGCATGATTTATTTATTGCAAGTTTTTTTTTGTCTGCCATATTTATTGCGGTAATTATTTTGTCGTTTGCTCTTCATCAAATTTAATGATGTTGTACTCTTATTTATTTTCATATTTGATATTGATTTTGAATGACTGACCTTTTTCAAGCTCTTTATTGTTTGAAGTGAAACAATTTCTGACTAGTTATCATGAGCCGCTTGACATTTTGAGCTTAAATCCCATTCAGGACCAGAGAAAATTTTCATGCTAGGAAGCTGGCCAGCTAGCAAACATAAGGTCGATGGTTTTACAATGGTGTTTATCTTGGGTCTTCCTCAACCATTAAAGCTGGGAAAGTCACCAAATTACTCTGGCTGTTGGTGCTTTGTTAAACCCAGTAAAACAAAAACCAGTTTTGTTCATCAGCAGTTTATAATAATGTCAGAATGTATGAACAGAAATACTGAAAATGGTTTGTTTTAATTTTATCTTCTTTTTTTTTTTGACTTTCAGTGAGGTTGAATTGTATCTTTTCGGTAATTGAATACTACTCAATAATAATAATAATATTTATAATATATTTTGAGAGTAGAGTGGTGCCAAGATCCGAGTATCAGTTGAGTTCAGGGATAGTACCTCATTGTTGATTTCTGCTGATTCCTAGCAATCTACCTTCTTAATTTCCTTCATTTTTTTCTAGTTAGATTGATTCAATCAATTGCCTGATATTTGTGCAGTCTATTACCAAATATTCCCTAATGAACACACCTTAGTGGCATCACATTTGATTGACATTGCTAATAATTGGTGGAGATATTGCTTTACCAACTTTAGACATGTTGAATGTATTTTAATGGATCATTAGGACTTTCTCATTTTGAGTCAAAGTTCTTCATATTTCTCAGAAAAAGGTGGGTACATTCATTAGTGATGGGACATTTATTAGAGAATGATTGGTACTGTGTTCTTGGATCATATTGATCTGATCCTAGAAGACTTCAACAATGATATAAAATACCAGTGTCTCATTTATAAGATGCAGCCACTTTCTTACTGATCAATACAGTTCTATAATGGCTGTACATTCAATACAAGATCGAGTGGTCTTCTTGTGTCTTACAGTTGTCTGGTAATCATGTTTTCTCTTAAGGTCTTTTCCTGATTAATATTAAAATGAGGTTCAGTCTAAACCACACACACTGTACATTCAATGCAAGATTGAGTGGTCTTCTTGTGTCTTACAGTTGTCTGGTAATCATGTTTTCTCTTAAGGTCTTTTCCTGATTAGTATTAAAATGAGGTTCAGTCTAAACCACACACACTGTACATTCCAAGGATGAGAGAATTGTTGATAAGGAGTGTTCATCTAAATTAAACAAGCAATTAACAAACAAATAGGCAGTTGAACAAACTGGAAATTAAATGAACAAACTAGCAATTGAACAAACTATTGAACACACAGACACGCAATTGAACAAGCAAGCAAGCAAAAAACAAACATGCATAACAAATTAGCTAGCAATGCAAATGTAAGCAAAACAATCAAACAAGCAGTCATGCAAAACAAACAAGCAATCATACAAAACAAACAAGCAAACAAGCAAGCAATTGAATAAACATACATACAAACAAACTAGGTTTTAATATCTCGTCTAAACACTTGATTCACTCATTTTATTAGCAAGCTAAAAACAGTGACCAGATTCAGTATGTCGTAATTTATGCGTCATTGGCCAAGTTGATTTTCAGCTAACAGCATTGATCGATTTTAAATAATTACATTCTCGGAGTTCAATTAAGCCTTATGGGAGGTGGTAGGTTTATTAGCGTTAATGACATATATGTATGTAAGTCAGCTTTTCTAAGTTCATGGAGAGAATTTTTATATCTTGTTTGTTTCTGATTACGATTGTTCTGTAACCTTTTTATAGGTGTCATGAGAATATTATTAAGACATTTATTCTCCTGGTGTGAAGCAATCATTTGGGTGGGAGATCAGTGGGAGTTAATTGTGTAACAAGTTCAGCTTTGAAACTCTGTATGATTGTGTATGCTACCTTTACCTCTGAACATTAGTTATACTGTGCTGCGACACTTAATTTGTCTTGTTCATCTGTCTATCACAGGCATAGTTTTCTTTTTTTGTCCAACAGTCTGTCACAAAGTTAACATAAATGTCAGTTCGCAAAATGTCAGTCGAACTTTACAGTTAATATCAGCATAATGTTAGGTTGAACACAGAATATTTTGTAATATTGATTGTTACAAGAGTCAAGACCCTTGATTTTTAAATTTTAATTTGAACAATTTTTTTATTTCAGGTGAGCTATTTTGAAATCTACTGTGAAAGGGTCAGAGATCTGCTGAATCCAAGCAATAAGAACAGTTTAAGGGTCAGAGAACATCCCTTACTTGGCCCCTATGTTGAAGATTTATCCAAGTTAGCTGTTCAGTCATTTGATGACATTAACAACTTGATTGATGAGGGAAACAAGGCCAGGTAAACTCTGTCTAAATATTTAAGTTGATGATTTTGTGATATTCTTTTCATGCTCACTTTGATAAAGGAGGAGCCTCCGTGGTGGAGAAGTTATGGTCCCTGACTAGTAATCACTATCCCTTCATCGCTGTATGTTTGAACTCAACTAACTCATGGAAGGTTAGTGGTTCTACCTGGTGTACACCTTGGGTCTTCCTTCACCGTTTAAGCTGAAAAGTTGCCAAATGTTGAAGCTGCCATGACTTTTGAGGAACCAGGTATTTATTTTTTGGCTTGAGTGTTATGTATAACTTTAAGATTTTTTTTCTAGAACTGTGGCAGCCACCAACATGAATGAAACAAGTTCAAGATCTCATGCTGTCTTCACGATTGTGTTCACACAGAGGAGATACGATGCCGAGACAAAAATGACCGGCGAAAAGGTACAACATTGAAACAGTAAATTTCTCATGCTTCCAATGATTTTGTTCATATATTTTACAGCGGAATGTCAGCTGTTTCTCATAGCCCAAAAGTTATATTTTCCCCTAAAAATGCCATATAAATGAGTGATAGTTTTTCAAACTTTCCCCTTTTGTCTGATTTAACTTGCTACATTTTCCCCTTCTCAAAGCCACAGTTTTGAAAATTCAAAAAAAAATCACTGGCTTTCCATCCTCTGGAGTGACTCACGAAAGATCTTTGTATAAATGTCACTTTGAAGATATAGTGTACAGGTGTGTGATTTTTCTAATTTCCATTCATTGGATAATTGTAAGGGTCAGTTTTGGTAAATGTGTAAATCTGTTGAAAAATTTTAGGGAAGCTTAGGAGAAGAGGATTAATCCCATTCTCCTCAAATGCTTGTTGAATGGATATTGATGCATCATTGCTGGTAGAATTACCAGTACTTGTGTCTGAAGCTTGGACATTTTTTGCTTGTCCAACATTGAATGGCAAGTTATATGCTCTAATGTTGTTTGCTCAGCTAAGAGACATTTTAAAAATGATGACTTTGACTGTTGAACTAGAAGGTAAATGTTTATGGCTGAGCAACCTGTTTCATAGACATATGTTAGCTAAGATAGCAGGATTGAAATTAAAAATCTTGTGTTTTTGTTGTGTTAATTGTCTGGGGGGATTTTTTTGTCTGTTGTTGAAGGTAATGTTTGTAATGTATTCCATAAGTAAAATTTATAAGTTTAAAAGCTGCCATTTTAGCTAAGATGTGTCCGTGAAATGTGTCCCTGGTGAGGTTTATGTTTGTCTGTGATAATTTGTTTAAGGCTACATTCAAGGTCATTTGTCGTCTGCTCTTCATATAAAAAAGTTGTTGTTTACTTGTGGAGGAATGATGGCTTCATGTAAAGCACTGGTGTTTTCTAGTGCCGGTTGGGAGAACTTCTGATAAAGATGACTGACTTTAATCCTAACACAAACATAAAGGCTTCACCTGCAAACATTTGTAATTTTAATCAGTACATTTCTGACTTGATCTTAAATTTGTTATACTGTTCTATCGAGGCAAAGCATACTTTGGACTCTTCCAAATTCAAAGCTTATATACAAAATATCAATTTATTTAAGAAAATTGAGTTATTTCTCTCTGACAGAGTGGGAAACATTGAGGCAAAAGAAACCATTACAAGCAAAGGTTTTTTTTTCCATAATGTTTTCAAAAGTCATCTGCTTCATGTGCAGGGAAATGCGGTATTATGAGGCAAAGGGTCAATACTCCTGCTTTTGTCAGATTCTGTGAGAAAAAGTATATGTTTGAAGATTATTTTCTTGTATTTCATGGACGTCAATGTTTTTTGGTTGTTTTTAATGGCTTGAAAAATGATCGTCTGCAAATGTTCACATAAAGTAAAAAGTTAAAGTCACTTATATGATTCAGTTACCACAGTAATTTCTGTAAAAGTCTGTATGATGACTGGTTATGTCTGTTAAGGTTATTTCTGTAATGCTTGCCAAGCCATTCTATGCAGATATTTATCTGCAAAAAATCTCTTCTATTGATTTCAGAGTGCGAGAGCTGTTTTTAATCAATACGTTCTCAGTGGTTGCATGATAATTGTTTTAAACAAAATAAATCTGTCAGCCAATCAAAACTGCTAGGAAATCTGATTGACCAGTCAGATTACAGAAAATTTAATGATGTTTCTTGTCCTTCATCTGACAATAAAAGCTTTGTCATTTTTTTCTTATCTTCCTGACCTTGTGAATTTGATGCCTAGTTATGACAAAAGAAACAAAAAGACCACACAAAGACTCAAAAGGATCATTAAAGCATGCAAAGATACTGTTAGACACTCAAAGTTTCATTGTAAGATATATATTTACATTCTGCATCTTTGTTTTATGATCACTGGATACCTGATTAATGGTGAACATTGCTGTCTGACATTTGTTTAGAGGAAAGTGTGTTGAAAGTAACACAAGGATGTTCAAAGTAGCTGAAAGACACAAGATGCTCAAAATCAGTAAAGCATAACATGTTCTGTTTGCTTAAGGTGCTATGTATATATGTGTGCAAAGTCTTGTTGAAATATGTAGGCCTACATGAGGCAATTGTATATATTCTATTTTTAGGTCAGTAAAATCAGCTTAGTAGATCTTGCGGGATCTGAAAGAGCAGATGCTACTGGTGCAAAAGGGGCCAGGCTTAAAGAAGGAGCCAATATCAACAAATCCCTTACAACACTTGGAAAAGTTATCTCAGCTTTGGCAGAAGTGGTAAGTACCTGCTAAGGATACATTTTAAAAGACCATATTCTATCTTCCAACTAACTCTCAAAAACATGCTGTACTCTGAAAGTATTTTTTGAAGGAGACAGGAAACTAAGATGTTTTGTAGGCGAGCTTGTTTGTTTGGCCTAGTCATCATGGTATAATCATTATAATTTTATGGACAGTAATTTAACTTTATCAGTGATATTTTTTCTAGTTTCCTATATAAATAACAATGTTACAACCAAAAGTAAATGTTGGTTGCCTAGCAACTAAGAGCTCTTCAAAATTAAAGTCCTGATTGGTAAACACATTGTATAATAGAAATTTGATTTTCTTATTAACATATCATTTCTAGGTAACAGAATTTATGCTGTATCGTTTTTTTCACCCAAGAACTTTGCATCTGCTTTATGGAAACAAAGTACCTTCCTAAATGTTTAGATAAAATTGAAAAACAAGATAACACTTCTTATATATACCCGTCTTTGAAATTTTATCTTTAATCCTGCTTCATTGCTCTAATAATGAAATTCTAAACCTACATAACAAACAGAAATGAATAATTCATGAAAATAATCTTATTTCTCTGCCAAATTTGGAAATGTGATACGAACTGCAGTCACTCTTTTTGTGGACAATCCTGTTTTAGGGAATTGTTAATATCAAATGAATGTTGCTATGGTTACTCCTGTTTTGTGCACATATTTCTGCCATTTTGATATTCTGGATTATTATGTTTCTGAACATGATATGTCAGCAAAAAAATGTAGATGCTGATAACGTTATTTTGCCCCCCTGGCACGATTTCTGTTAACATTTCTATGTCTATATATATAGTAAAACCTCGTTATCTCGAGGAGTCATCGGAACAGGCTGAATGCTCAAGATAAACATGGTGCTCGTAATAACAGGGTATTTGTTTATTGGTTGAAAATTATACTCAACTTGGAATAAAACTTGGCGAGGATTTAAATACACCTCAAGTCGTGTGCTAATGATATCTATGCTCATAATAACGAAGTTTTACTGTATATATATATATGGAAAATTTTGTTCTTGGTTTCGATTTAGCTGCACTTGGGACTTGGTAATTTGTGAACAATATTTTGGTCCATACACAACAAAGCATTGCTTTGAACCTCCCCAAGGATACATTCCCGCCTTCTTTTATCTGTAGACTAATGTGTTGCCTTTTCCCAAAAATACAATGTGATGAAATACATTAGTGTTGCTAGAATATGTTATGCACATTCTAGTGCAGACTTGACTTAGAATTTATAATGTTGATTATTTCGGCCTACTTAAAACAATTTATTTGAACCCTAAGTTTTTATGTAACATCATTCAATGTGATTATATTTAAGGCCTTTCTATATAAGTAGTAGTACCCTTGAAATTTCTGTCAATATGTTTTGTCTTATTTGTGATAATGCAATTCAAACTGCACGGTACGAACTTCATTGTATTGTCAGTAATAATGTAGTAGTTTTAACTAGGGGCTGATTTCAGGTATATTCCTTTTGTCTAACAGACCCATTTAAGCTTATGTTCCCATGGAAACATTCAAGTTGATAATTATTGCCCTATTTTGAAAGTTTTTTTTTCTTTAGTCACTTCTTTTCTTCTTGATTCAAGTATTGTTTAAGGTGCAACTTTTTTACTCACATCTTTTGACTTCAGACTTGGAACACAGTTTACCCTTCAAACAGGTGTCTCAGTGCACTATCAGTTAACCTTGACCTTTATCCAAGAACTCAAGGTCATTATGATTCAGAATTCCTGTTTTGCAATTTTCATTATTTAATTAAGAAGATTCATGTAAAGTGTGTTTAAAAAAACATAATCCTGTTGTTTTATAATTATTTTCATTTTCTAAAACATCAGAGTCTGTCTACTGTTGTTAGCTAAACACATATATGATATCTTATGTCTGGTTTCAAATGGGATTGCTGTATATTTCGTCTTTTTATTGCAAATGCAGTGGTTGCTAGGCAACCTGAAGTGCGTTGTCTTGCATAATTGATTGACATTTATGGTAGATACAAGTCTGCATAGTCTTAACTTCTTGTCTGAAAATTTGTATTTTCTTGAAGTGTGCAAATACACAGACTGTAAATTTTGTGTGTAATTTGCTGTGTGTAGCCAGGGCCCTGTTTTACTTCCAGAATCTTCCCCTAAAGTTAGAATTTCATATTTTTCTTGTCTTCTTTTACCTCTTGACCTCATTGTTACATTAAGTACATAATGGTTCTTTTACCTCAAATAGACACAAAGTACATAATTGATATTTAATTGGTGATAAATCATAATTTTCATTCAAAATTGTTTTTTTAAATAGTCTTCTTGATACATTTAAAAGTTAAGATCGAAAATATTCAACAAAAATGTGTTGTTGTTATTTAAAAGATAAATAGCTATTGTAATAGCTGGATACTTATCTAGGTCCATGGACTGTTTTCAGTTTTTGAATATTGCCTGGTCCCATGGAGGCATAGGGAGTTACTGCTTATATCCGTTAAATGATTGAATTATTTTGTTTTTGACTGTTTCTAGAAATGACAAACTTATCATTCTTCTTAGTTTGAATTTTGACTTAAAACCACCTTAACTTTGATATAAGTTACCAAAATGGCCAAATATGTGGTACACATGTATGACCTAATGTCGCAATCAGTAAATTCCTTGTAAAAAATATTTATTTGTACATTTCAGTTTAAATATTTACCTAAAATTCTGAGTTTTTATTTTTGAAACTAAACTCAACTTTTATTGTCATTGATTAGAAAAACTCCTTGGCTTGTGCTATAGGTTCGGTTTTGTTGCTATGACAACCAGTTTAAGACCAGATTTGTTGTATTGATCCAGCTTTCTGATGTAGTAAGAATTACCTAATGATTTAGTTGACATTTTTAACGTGGTCATTAATAGACTAGTTTGTACTAAGAGTGTTCATAATCTGTTTTATGGAGCCCTGTTTCCATACTGTAAAAGTTACTGAGTGATTAAGAGCTAGGTTGGGTGTACGTGGTAGATCGTATGACACGGTCTTTAAATAGATTAGATTTATGGACAATATCGAATAAGACAGACAAATAACGTCTTAAGAAACCTTTTAACAACATCACCCATCCCTGTTTTAAAGATACTAAACATCTTGCAGTCTCCTGAAGATTGTTGTCCTTGTCAGTTGTGTCAATATGGCCACTTAAGTAAGTTAGTTATGAGACTTAGCTGCTGACAAAACTTTCCAAAAATTTGATATGGCGGCGAATTTCAGATGACGCAAAAGACTCTCAGATCTTAGTCCTCTGATAAAAATTTTGATAAAGTCTGAAAAAATGAAGATATTTACTGACTGTAGTGTCCAGCAATACTCCTTTGATTTTCAGTGATTTCAGTTTTTGAGCTGGTACTCTTTTGTCTGGTCCAGTAATGTTTTCAGGTTTGTCAGTCCTCTGGTCCAGTAAATGTTCTTTGTATTTAGCATTTGCTTGGAAAAAGGCAAAACAGTGTGAGTCTTTTGCTGGGTATATTTAATTGAAATAATTAAAAAAATATTTATTTCACTCTTCAAGGCTGTAAAATTTGCTCATCTGTTGCCAGCTAAAGAAGTTGCAGCCTGCAAGAAACCTTTTGCTGTTTTTAGTAAAACATTTTTTGGTCACAACTCAGCTGAGACATACAGCAACTCAAATATAGCTATATCAAATGATTTTATCAAGGCTGTCAGTCACTGAATTAATAACTGAATGTATTTGTGGCTTTATCTCTAATTAATGTTAGTTTGAGAGTCGCTCTGTAAATGCATCCTAAATATATTCTCTGTCAAAGCAAAGGTTAGAGATACCTTTATTACTCAATTTCATTAATTTCTAATTTAAAAATACCTTTTGTGTAAAATACCTGTTGATAGCAATCGTTTTAATTGCTTAATATAAACAGTGCAATGGTTTTCCTGTGCAAACTTTGTTTGAAGACTTGCCTAAAAATGTAATCGTCTCATTGGTTGATATCAAGTAGTAACTAACCAATCAGATGATTGATGTCATGGACTGGTTCCTTTATTCTACTTTTTAAAACAATATGTGACTCTGTATCATAAGGGGAGTTGTCACTGGTATTGTGCCTAGACTATGTGTTCATTGTGAGCATGTATTCAAGGTTTGTGCAATAAAATTGAAAGTGCAAAATTGTTCTTACCATTTTAATTATCTTCTTACCTGCTGTCGTAGAGCGCTGGAGACGTGAAGTCACATGTAAGTAGTGTATTGTGTTGTAACAGATTAGTATGTGAGTAAACATATAGAAATATTTGTATAGCTGTCCCAGTTACCCATCGATTTTCCCCTTTTCATCACATTGTCCTTGTTTTTTGAATAAAAGATAAATGATTTTTGTGCACAAACCCTTATTCTCACATAATTTTTTTTTTTGTTACAAAAGGTTATTTCCATACATTATGGTACATATACTTGTGTAAAATGATTTTGTGCCAGATAACTGTATCTAAGATTTACCAGTGTTGCAGTTACATCCATTTTGCAAACAACATAACATCTATGATGTATGAAATTTCTATGTAATCATGTTAAATATTGAGTTATGGCCCTTTACCTATTCTTTATAACCTGTCAATAACCCATCCTTAATAATCTTACTTCATTTTCTTATTTCCATTTCTTGTTTTTATTAAGCATTTCCTGTACTTTTAAGTTTTCAATTTTCATTTCTGTTCTCAACCCATCTGGTTCTTTTGTGTGATTATATATTCTTGACCGAATATTTTTTTTAATTAATCAAGTTCTTTCCTGTAATTCTTTGGGTTCTTTTCAATTAATTTGTGTAACTAAGGACTGATATTGGAATTTTTTTGTAATTAGAAGCTGGTCTCATTATTTTAATGTTTTCAGTGACATTTTGAAAATCAATTAAGATGATATCATTTGTTTTAATTACTGCAGAGAAATGAATAATGCTAAAACACACTTTTATTTCAGTTTGGATTGATTTCAGCTATTTTTGTATATCAAGAGAGAAAACTGTATTATGTTTTATAGTTCTGTATCTTTTGTAGATTGCTTGGTTGTTAAATGAGTGAATTTTGCATAAATTACTGATTGTAATTTGTCTGTCTGCAAGAAAATTCAGTTTTGTTCTTTGTATTTTAACTTTATTACATGAAAAGAATTTTGAACATGGCCCTCTGTGGCCATTTGGTTACAGTCTCTATTAATTACTAGTTCTTCTAGTGAGGTATAAAACTGAATCTGCTACTCCGTTATTTCTCTCTGATGTCATATTCTCACCTTATATAGAAGGACTACAGATGACGTTCATCTTTTATTTTAGTATATTATTACTCTTTTTTTCTTAAATCTTCACTCTTAGACTCAAAATAGTCAAATTTGAGTGATGAGATTTGAGAGCTAATCTTGAGTGTTGAGATTTGAGAGCTAATTGTTGAGTGTTGAGATTTTAGAGGTGATTGTTGAGTGTTGAGATTTTAGATGTAATCTTTGAGTGATGGGATTTGAGAACTAAGCTTTGAGTGTTGAGTTGTGAGTGCTTAATAATATTTAGTGTTGTGGTTTAAGTGTTGAATTCTAAAGTTGTGGTTTGAGTAGTGTTCATTATTTTTGGCTCATGTTTAGGTCTATGAAAATTACATGACACTACTTGAAATAGTCTCTAATGGTTGTGTATTGTATAAAATAGACATGGTAAGTTTGATCTTTACTTTCTGAACTCTGAAGTAAGCCATATTGTGATTGATCCCTTTCACCAGAAAAACATCAGACAGTCGATGATTATGGTAATCTATTTGATAGGGAAATGACGTTGATTACTCCAAATTATAGAGCATTGTCAGTGTTTTACATCATAGAACCCTGGATATAATGATATCATTATATCCAATGTGTTTATAGTAATTGGATGTTAGATTAGATGTCAGTCAATGTAGTGATCTTGTATACCTCTGAGGTTTCTTAATTCATTTGGTATGGAGAGCAAGACGATGTACTGTAGTAATCTGTGTCAGGAAATTACAAGCTATTCCTTGTACATGATACTCAATACAGAATGTGTTTAGAGAAGAATGAGATTGGCTTAAAATGTGTTTTGAATATTTTTTAAGTATTAGTGTGAGATGTGATGTTTTCATGTCAGATTTGAGTCTATGTGTAAGTTTTTAGTGTGAGATTTTAGTTTTTTTAGTTAAACGATTGTGAGTCTTCAAGGTGATTTTGAGTTTTTAGTGAAAATGAGTTTTGAATGTAAAAAGTGTGATTTTGATGTGAGTGTTAATTTTTTTGTATGGCTGGTATTATCTCAGGTTCCAGGTTATAAAACTTGAGTTTGGACTCGGCCTAAAAATGTTCTCAATGTACTTCAGACCAATACGTATGTTTACAATATGAAGAATAAGATATTTTGATTGATAAATTTGTGTATAAAACACTGCTTGTGTTAGATATGTAAGTGTTGCAAAATTTATCTGAGAAAAAAGTGAGATTTGAGATGTGAGATCAATCTTAAGTTTCATAACCTTAGACCCTGGCCAGTTTAGACAGAGTTTAGACTCAAAACACAGATTATATTGCTGTAATATTCAAACATGTTGTTTGTTTTTGTTCTTTAGTCATCCAAGAAAAAGAAGAAAAACGACTTTATTCCATACAGAGATTCTGTATTGACTTGGTTGCTGAGAGAAAATTTGGGTAAATTTTAATTTTCAATTAAAGTTGCTATGGTAACAGGTTCATTTGAACGTTGTTTCAAATTTCTGCAAAAAGCCTAACAATTTGATCATTGCAATTAATATTTTAACTCTGGATTGGTTAATAAAACAGTTGTGATTTTCAATTTAAGTTGCTATGGCAGCTGATTCATTTGCATGATTGTTTTTTTCAAATTTCTACAAAAAGCTTACACTTGAATTATTGCAAGTATATATCTTAACTCTGGTAAATGAAACAGTTCTTTTAGTTTGTTATAGAACCCTGACCTTCTCTGAAAGTTAGTCATTAATTTAAAAAGGAAAATCAAATCAGACAATTATTTAATTTTCTCAATTGTATTTAAACACAATAAGAAAATTGCTGTGTTTTAATCATTTTCAATCTGCTTAATAACCCACGCTGTAAGCAAGCAATTTCCGGTTTTCGTACATTTGTCACAATAACGTCTATTCCCTGAAGGCTTCATCAATAAATATTCTAAAACAAGAATTATTGCTTACGATGGATTCTGTTCCTGATTTTCTGAGAATAACAGAATATTAAGTTATTTACAACAAGTGGTTGCCATGGCAACAGTCCTTCAGGATGACATCATACAATGTCTCGTTGACAAGAGAAACAAATTGCTTTTTAGAGATACAATGTTTAGCTTGAATGGATTGTCGCCAAATATAGACAAGAAGTACACGGCTGATTTTTAAGTGTGACGTCTGCTTTCATTCCCCATAATTCTTTCAATTGATGTTACTTGTATGTAAAACCTAAGACAGGGATGGTTTTATTTTGGTTATTAAGCAAAGCCTTTTCATGCCATTATTATGGAAACTTGATTAGTCTAACATCAGACACGTAATAATAAATTGACAGAAATTGCAGAATATAAAAAATTCAGCTTCTGGTTATATTTACATAAGGTTAGAAAAAGACAGTCATGTCCGTGGTTACTTGACCAAAATAAATATGGTAAGGAGCTTGCAAAACTATCCTTTTCTGATTTCTTTTCTAAACGTACCTTTCATAATTTGGAGGCTTTATTCATCCCCAAATATTTTTGCTGTTAGAAATTAAGACACATAGCCAAAAAACAGGATCATTCGGGTAACCATAAACACATCTATATTTTTCTAGACAATATCTGGTCAATATTTTGGTGTTTTTATCGTGGCTGTAAATTTGCTCTAATTTCAGGTGGAAATTCCCGAACTGCTATGGTAGCTGCCCTCAGTCCAGCTGACATTAATTACGATGAAACTCTGAGTACACTAAGGTAGGTTGGTCTTGTTATTAATATTACCGAATAATGAATTTTCTAAATTTATTTTCTAAATTTTAATTGTATTGTGTCTGAATCTTATCAAAAAATGAAGTATAAATTGTAATGTTTTCTTCATCTTTGTATACAGGTAGTGGTTATGTATACAGGTAGTGGTTATGTATACAGGTAGCGGTTATGTATGCAGGTAGTGGTTATGTATAGTTATGTATACAGGTAGTGGTTATGTATAGTTATGTATACAGGTAGTGGTTATGTATAGTTATGTATACAGGTAGTAGTTATGTATACAGGTAGTAGTTATGTATACAGGTAGTGGTTATGTATACAGGTAGTGGTTATGTATACAGGTAGTAGTTATGTATACAGGTAGTAGTTATGTATACAGATAGTAGTTATGTATACAGATAGTGGTTATGTGCACAGGTAGTGATTATGTATACAGATAGTGGTTATGTACACAGGTAGTGGTTATGTATACAGATAGTAGTTGTGTATACTGGTAGTAGTTATGTATACTGGTAGTAGTTATGTATACTGGTATTTGTTATGTATACAGGTATTTGTTATGTATACAGGTATTTGTTATGTATACTGGTAGTAGTTGTGTATACTGGTAGTAGTTATGTATACTGGTATTTGTTATGTATACAGGTATTTGTTATGTATACAGGTATTTGTTATGTATACTGGTAGTAGTTATGTATACTGGTAGTAGTTATGTATACTGGTAGTAGTTATGTATACTGGTAGTAGTTATGTATACTGGTAGTAGTTATGTATACTGGTAGTAGTTGTGTATACTGGTAGTAGTTATGTATACTGGTATTTGTTATGTATACTGGTATTTGTTATGTATACAGGTATTTGTTATTATACAGGTAGTGGTTATGTATACTGGTAGTAGTTGTGTATACTGGTAGTAGTTATGTATACTGGTAGTAGTTATGTATACTGGTATTTGTTATGTATACAGGTATTTGTTATGTATACTGGTAGTAGCTATGTATACAGGTATTTGTTATGGACCTGTGATTGTAAAATTGTTATCATAATTATTTTGAACCCCCTCAGCTCCACAAAAAAAATACCTAAATTGAAAAATAACCATTACGAAATACACCCCCTATTTAAATGATGCATGTATTTATGCTATAAATGTGCCTGTATTCATATTCCGTGATAGGATTTTTTCATTTTAGATAATACAAGGGATGGACTGGAATGTTTTCAATCATTCTGATTACAGTTGTTCTATCACAGGTCCCATATCTACAGCCTGTATCTTTGTCCTGTAGAAAAGATATTGTGATAATCAAGCTGGCTTGATTGCTAATTTGCCCTCAAAATGTGAAGTTTATTGTATAATCAGACATTTGTCATTCTTGCATTACATGAAGCCATTTCTCAGCATCCTTTGACATTATCAGCTGCTTTATTCCTGAATTTTCATCTGAACTTTTACCATTAATTTTCTGTTCTGTTGAAATCACACTCAGGACCAAATTTCACATGTGAGGAAGCTTTCCCGCTAGCCTACTGAAGGTCGGGGGTTCTACCCAGGTGTATACCTCAGGCCCTCCACTGTTAAAGCTGGATAAGTCGCCAAATGTTGGTACAACGTTAAAAACTTTCTATACATTGTTCGTACCATACTACATGTTTAACATAATCAAATAAAATAATAAAGAAAAGAAAAAAATCTAACATACTTGCCAATATAAACATATAGGAAATCAATGAACCCATACATTATTCGATGATAAAACGTGGCTGGCAGTTCCTTTTTACCCATCTGATTGTAGCCTAACAATTATGATTGCTGTGCTGTGGGGGGGTCTCCATGGTCATGTGGTTACGGTCTTTGTCTTGTTATCATTTGCCCCTCACCACTCTGAGTTCGAATCCCACCCTTATAAAATTTCATGTGTAAGCTAGCTTACTGAAGGTTGGTGGTTCTGCTCAGGTGTATGCCTGGGGTCTTCCTCCATCACTAAAGCTGAAAAGTTGCCAAATGACCCTGGTTGTTGATGCATCTTTAAAACTCCAGTGAAAAAAGAGAATTGGAGCTTTCATAAAACAAACATGTTTCTCATTATGATTGGAACATTGGAATATTGATTTCTTGAGGCACGGCCATCAACTTTCAGTCAAGTAATTTATTCATATTCCTCCTCATTTATTTCAAGTCTATGTAGACTGTGGATCTTTATTACCTTGTTTACTGTTTACGAAACAGATCTGTTTTATCTGTTGTTTCTCTTCTTTTATTAAATGAGTTATTAACTAAGTACAGATATAAATTACTTCATTGACAACACTGTTGTTCTACAGTTATAAGACGGGTAAAAGTCATAATGGAAGAATCAAGATTATGTGATATTACCTGTTATAGTTGTATATAAACTAAAGTTGATCTCTTTGAGCCTGTTTCGTATGAAGGTGTAGCAGTGTTAAAGCTTAAAAAATCTTGATAACCCTTGTTTGTGAATGAAATATGTTTTATCCCATTGATTGTGTTTAGGGATCTTTTGTCAGCTGTTGAAGGTAAATGCCTGAAATACATACCATTAACAAGGTATGGGGCCAGTAGGGTCTGGCAACTACAAATAAAAGCAGGAGTTGTGTTCTAATCATGTGATTGCAACAAGTCCAACCTCCACCCACCCAAAGGGCAGGGCTTATAACTCTGATACCCATAAACTTTGATATAAGACTTTGAAAATGGAAAAGTAAGATCTTGACATGCTTTTTGTGATATTTTAATCTAATCAGGGTCAGTCAGATATGCTGACTGAGCTAAACAAATTATGTGTCAGGCTGTGATTAAGAAAATGGGAAAGTAAAGATTTTGTTACACTTTTAATATGATATTTTAATTCAGATATGCTGACAGAGCCAAGCAGATTATGTGTAAGGCTGTGGTCAATGAAGATCCTAATGCAAGACTTATACGAGAACTCAAAGAAGAAGTTGTACGTCTTAGAGAAATATTGTCACAAGAGGGAATCACTGTTGGAGAGGGTAAGTCTTGTAATACCTCTGTCTTTTATCTTCCAGGGCTCAACAAATTCACTCGACCACTCGTAATTACGAGTAGAAATTGACTCAGGACGAGTTGAAATTGGTTTAGAACTAGTTTAAATTCTTAGCTGGTTGTCCTGCAGGACTAGTAGCCTGAAAAAAAAAATTGGGCCCTGTCCTCTTTTTGCAAACCCAAAACCGGTCAATTCAGATTTTATTAGCATCTTCCTGGTTCCAAAATCAGAGTAAAACATGGTTATAGTGAAGTGGGATATCATGAAGAACTGGTTACAGTAAAGAATTTATTTTCCCCGAACACGTCCCTCTTAATTTCATTATTATAGATTCTGTCATTCTTTTATTGTTACTGACACAGTGAAATATGGAAAATAATGAAGCAATTATTTTGGTCCCCGGGTGTTCGTTATAACCATGTTATACTAGTGTAATCAGTCCATTTTTCCAGTCAAATAATGAGTGTGTTATCAGAAATTATCAGTAAGATCACAATAAAAAGATCAGTCCTTCAAGTGTACTTATTTTGAATTAATTCTGATTTATGACTTGTTACCAATTATGCTGTGATGATTGACTTCTTTAAAGTTATTTTCTCTGCATTGATTAATTTATTTTAAAGTTATTCCTTAACCTGTTGTGTACTTTTCTTGGTATAATTTGAGCTGATGGCTTTATGCTTGTTTGGGGTTTCAAGGGGGTAAATTAAGTGGAATAGAAGGGAATACTTGATCACTAAGGCCAAATTCTGTGCTCTACAACAAAATACTGTGTAGGCATCATGTCTATAGTTGTTCATCCTCTTCTGCTTATTTGCATGATGCATGTGAAGAAGTCAGCAGGTACTTGTGGAAAACAAGGCTATCTTTGGTACAGAATCCTGGAACACTGGTTATGTTAAGTGCCTACTTGTGTACAACTGAAATACAGTACAAAACTATCAACCTTACCCCTCCCCAAAAAAAAGAAAATACTATATTTTCGATATTATTCATGGATATTACAGGTCTACAGGGTATTCCAGCAACTCCAGTAATAAGCCGGTCAAGAAAAGGATCAGTTACGATAGATGGCGGTGAAGATGCAGTTGAGAGGTTGGAGATGTCAGAAAAACTGATTGCTGAGCTGAATCAATCGTGGGAGGAAAAACTACGAAAAACAGAAGAAATCAGGAAAGAAAGGTAATAAAAACAATTAGATCCTTCAAGCACAAGCTCTCATGCGCGATGTTAATGGTTCACAGCACTCAGTTTTTAATTGTGTTGTGTTTAAAAGACAAATTTAGAAGCCTTTGAAAATTTTGGAATAATGAAAAATGTTAATCAAGTTCTTGTCACTGAGTCTGTGTTTGGTTGGGATTGGTGCATCTGTGAGGAACATGTTCTTAATTGACTGATTGCCTCTATTGGCAACCAAGTTATCCATTTACCAATCAGGGTGTTTTTGTTGAAATAAATGTGATGAAAATAATTTGAAATGAGACAATCTCGTAAATTATAAGAATATTGAACATTATTAGTGTGTAATAAAACATCAATATTCAGATCACTTTTTCTACCAAAGAAAATGGTCTTAATATTGTGGTAATCTCATGATCATGTTGAAACATCAAAGAAATTTTGAAAACAGATAAAAAAATAAGTGGTCAAAATAATGAAGTAGTCATAATATTTAAGTGGTCTTCTCCAAGTGTGGTTTTTACTGTATTTTATGCAATGATATTTGTTTTATTTTGTTCAATAAACTTTAGCTGTTGAATTTTATTTTGTTTCTTTTTTGTTCTATAGAGAGGCGGTCCTGGCTGAAATGGGTGTGGCTATAAAACAAGATGGCGGAACAATAGGCGTGTTCTCACCTAAGAAAACGCCTCATTTGGTGAATTTGAATGAAGATCCACTGATGTCTGAATGTTTAATCTATTACATCAAAGAGGGAGTTACAAGGCAAGTCACCTATTAAATATTTTTGCAAATTATAAATTTATGTACTATTCTAGTTTTCTATTGAATTAAATTAATTTTACAATAGTGATTTTGGGTCACATGATTTCAACCTTGTGAAACTTGATATAAAACCCTATTTACATAGATTATGAATGTGACTGGCCATTCTGTTATATCTATTGAAAATGCATCCATACTCTATTGGTAATTGTATACTGGCCGTCATAAAAAAGCAACCAGTAAGTTATATTGGTATAAAATAGACAAAGCTCACGTTATTCTGAAAAAGGGCAATTTTGCAAATGCACCACAAGTAAGCCAACCAACCATTACTACCATTATGTGTAACCATATTGTTATCTATTATTGACCATAAAATTGCTGTTTGCCATTAAAATTTCAATGTATATGAGGCCAAAATAGAAGAATTTTTTATGATGGTTACTTTGTAATGATGGCCAGTATACTACTTGATATGATTAGGGGCTGTAGAAATAAGAATTATTTATTTTATTATATTTGATTTCATAATTTACATTTATATTATAGGTGTGGAAGGGAGCACGCTAGTGTACAGCAGGAAGTGATTTTATATGGAACTTATATCAAAGATGAACATTGTGTGTTTGAAAATGATGATGGTAAGTGATACATGTGATGATCCAGTAACAATAACAAGGATCGATCAGCCTAGTAAGGATGTTACAGAGTACTGAAATCCATTAAAGCAGTTTGTCACTGATTTGTTTTGTTTTTTATATGCTTTCTTGTTGACAGAATCCATGATAGTTATCAGACCTGTATGTTGACCAGTTTCAATTTAATCGTCATCAAACTTTATCAAAAGTTCATTATATTCATAAAATTCCTGATTTATTATCCTGTCTGTTATGAAATTATTGGCCCTGATTCAGCAAAACTCATTTTATTTTTTCACTGACCATGCCTTTGTTTTCATTGATGTCATGGATATAGTAAAATAAGGATTTAATGAACTAATATTTCGGGTCCTCAGGAATTCACTGTTGCTTTTACCGTTTTATACTGTATTTCTCTATACACAGGTAAAGTGACCATCACACCATGTGGTGATGCTATAGTCTATGTGAATGGTTCCCAAATTAAGGGGTCAACAGAGTTGAAGATTGGGGCCAGAGTGATCCTTGGAAAGAATCATGTTTTCAGATTTAATCATCCGGTACAAGCCAGACAGAGCCGAGCAATGTTGACCGACACGTCAGATTTACCCGCCGGTAATTAACTTTTTATTATCTTGACAAATGTCTTTTTTTTTAATCTATACCCAGCCCAGTTGTTAGAATTCATTACTGCCAGTGTGTTTTATATATTCTATGAAAAAACTCAGGCGTGTAATCCTGACTGGTTATTAATGATTTTGACTGGCAAAATTTTGAGTGATATTAGCATATTTTGTACTCTAGTCTGTTGAATGATAAATGTCTCAGACTGTTTTGCATAATTTATGATTATATACCTGGTCCTTCTTTTAATTTTCAGAAAAAAATCGGGTATAAAAATCATATTTTTTTCTTTCATTTGTATATTTTGATGTTCTGAATTGATTTATCTACAGAAAGAATTGTATTGATACAGTAATTTCTATACGAGCCAAGATTTTGTCTTAAGTCTATAGGTTACTGGATGTAAGACATTGACATCTTTAATCGAAATCCATTGTTACTTGTAACTGTTACTTTTATAGAGCCTGTTGATTGGACTTATGCCCAATTAGAACTGCTTGAAAAACAGGGAGTGGATCTGAGGAAAGAAATGGAAACAAAGTAAGCTGAACCTTGTCTAAAATACCTGTATGAATCCTTATACATTACTCTGCAAAAGAAATGCCCTATTTTAATACAGTGCTCCCTTCCGTAATGTCACCTTCTTTGGTTGATTTCATTGGCTAATTTCATTGGTTGATTTCATTGATTGGCTAATTTCGTTGGTTGATTTCATTGTGATTGGCTAATTTCATTGGTTAATTTCATTGATTGGCTAATTTCATTGGTTGATTTCATTGTGATTGGCTAATTTCATTGGTTAATTTCATTGATTGGCTAATTTCATTGGTTGATTTCATTGATTGGCTAAATTCATTGGTTGATTTATTTGATTATTTGATTTTACTTATTAATTTTTTTATCAACAAACCATATTATTTTGATGTTTATGCCCTGTGCTACATAAACTTTTGGAAATGGCTGTCTGAAATCACAAATATTGGTAACTTTTCTATACAGATCATGTAATAAATGGCAATATTTATGTTTGTATTTGACATCCATCTTGTGACACAAGTTGCTGACAGTTATTGTAGGAATATATATGTATAATCACATTCGCTTCATTTGACAGGTTGATGGCTTTAGAAGAACAATACAGAAAAGAGAAGGAGGAGGCAGACTTGTTGTTTGAACAACAAAGAAAGGTAAGATTTAACCATACTGTAAATTCTCGGGAAATTGATATCTTTTTATTTTCTTGGCAGTGGACCTAGACTTTTCTGACATTAATTTTGTTCATGGTAGGGATCAATATGCTATATGTTTCAAAAAGACTGTGTCATTATTTGGATTCAAATAGACTGTGTCATTATTTAGATTCAAAAAGACTGTGTCATTATTTGAATTCAGTAGACTGTGTCATTGTTTGGATTTAAGTAGACTGTGTCATTGTTTGGATGCAAACAGACTGTGTCTTTATCGGGCTGTTTTAATTTAACCTTGGGCTGTATTGTTTATCATGATTAAAAAACATATGAAGGGATAATCCTTTAGGTGGCCCTATTTTCTGTGGGCAGAAAATATAGATGTGAATGGACCTTTTTGTTCTGAGAGCAGAACCTTTATAATGTAAATGGACATTATTTCAATAAGGTACTATGTTTATGTGGTAATGCTTATCACCCCATGTATCTGAGGCTGTGACTTGAAATCTTTATATTCTATATAAAAAGTATCATGAGTTTTACTGCATTAACACTTGCAGTATTTGTTTCAAATAATATTCATTCCTGAACAACTGAAATCATTGTATACTGTGCATATTTTAGGATTATGAAATTCGTATCAAGAATTTACAAGAAGAAGTTGAACGTCACTCAATGATGTCAAGTATTATAACTGTATCCGATCTTCAGTCAGAGGAGGAAGCAATGTTGCAGCAACAACAACAACAAGAAGGTATGGACAAATTTTCCATTAACCAATCAATGTTATAAAATGAGTTTGAAAATACTGGCTCACCATTGGTCAATTTGATGATTGATTGAGTACCAGTCAATCATGTTCAATTTGAAACTTAATTCTAAGCTGTTATGTTTGCTTGTAACCAACTGAGATTTTTAAAATGACTTTGGTTACCAGTCTAAGAATGAAGCTTTTCCATTGGTCAATTTCAAGACTTATCTGAGAACCAACCAATTAGGCACTAAGCTTCATTTTTCTCTTTATTAAATTACCAGTCTCAGATTACAAGCCTGCCGTTGGTGAGTTTTCAAATTTTTCTGAGAAAGAATCAGTTAATTGTAGTTTTTGAACAAGGTTCCAAGCCCCATTTTATGAGCCTTTGTCCCGAAATGCTTTCTTTATGCAAGTTAAGTTTTGTATCTTGAGTTTAAAAACCTGCACACTAAATGAAGTCTTGCCATTGGTTGATTTTTAGACTGGACTTAGACTTTTTAGCTGGTTACCAATCACAGTTTTATGACCTCAGTCTGGTTCATTTAATGTGTGAATGTTTTTTAGTTTGGCTTTCAAGTGATAAATCTTGATTCATTCGCTCATTTGTCATTGATAGCATCTTCACATGTTAAAGGATCTATTGTGTTTTTATTTCATTGAAAAATAATCAGATAAATGTTATTATTATTTATATTATTATTTCATAATTTTCTGAAACTTTTGTACTTTTTGTGTCCATACTGTATTCACTGCAGCTATCTAGTTATCAAAATTTGTCTGGCTGCCTTCCTTATGAATCTCATTTAGTTTTTCATTTCATGGCTTCATGATGATTTAATTGGAAAAGATAGAAAAGGGTTTGGTCTATGCTTATAGCCTGCCAGATTTTTTAAGGAAAGAGGGAATAATTTCATATTGAAAATTTTGCCAAATTCATGCTATTTTCAGATCTGGACATCTTGCAGGGTTTAGCTCAGGGAGAAGGTATTAGTATCTGTTTATTGTTAGGAGTTTTAGGGTTTTTTTAGGGGATGGTAGGGGTCTAGTATGGTACCATGGTTTATATAGGTCAAACCATGAGTTTGTAGGTTTCAGGGGAAGACAAAGTTGCAGGGATAAAAATGGTCAAACTTTTAATTGGGGATTCTCCTTTCAAAAGGGATAGCAGGGATAAGGAGAAAGGTCATGAGGTCAAACTATTGAAAAGGGAAAGATTTTGACTTGTCTTCAGAATAGAAGGAGAATAGGTCTCAGATGAATTTTAATTTCCCATTTTTGAAAAAAAAAACAATCTGTATGTATTGTCTGTGCATTGTTCATTCTATTCTGTGATTGGATCTTACTTTGAATAATCTTGTCCACATAATTGTAAGAATTGGTTATGCAGAACCTCAAGTGTGAAATCCTCTGTGTATATTCACTAACAAATACAGTAAAACTTCGTTATCTCGAGGAGTCATCGGAACAGACGAAATGCTCGAGATAAACCGAGTGCTCGTAATAACGAGGTTTTTGTTTGTTGACTGAAAATAAACTGTGCATCATGCGCATAAATGGGCGTGTTTACGATAATAATACGAAATGCTTACGTAAATTGTTCTCTGTGATGTCTAAGGTGAATAAACATGATAGTTGATTGCTGAAATATATATTGATCATTTTTTCTAAGTACTTTATTCACGATTTTTTCGTGTTTTCAATTGTACAATGTCATGTCCGAATATCGTGTCACTGACATGCAGTGAAACGTCATAGTGACACATCGTGAAAGATACGTGTGTTATGTACGTCTGTAGCAAAAAAGAAGCATGCTAATAAAAGGTTTGTCTCTGTTTTTATTAGTATCTGCTTCTCAAACTTGTCATTAAGTTCTCATAATTAAGGTCTCGTGATTAAATTCTCAATAATTATTTACTTTTATAACATTAGTCTTTGATCTTAAAAATTTTACTGCAAACTTACAACACACAAATACACGTACATGTTTCATTGTCATTTTATGTCACAACATGTGAAATACAAAGTACCCGATTAAGATTCGTTCTTTTATTGTGTAGCTTTAACGACGTGTGAAAAACAAAGTACTCGATTAAGATTTGCTCTTTTGTTGCGTAACTTTAACGATGTGTAGAAAACACGGCGATCGCCGGCGCGCAGGTGCGAACGATATCCAAAATGACACCCCTCGAGGTAATCGAGGTAATTAACGCTTAAAAATAAGTCAAGGGACCATGATTTGTGCTCGAGATAACGAGATAACGATGCTCGTAATAAACATGGAAATTTATATACAACTAAGAATAAAAAATGACGGGACTTCAAGATCTCCTCGAGATAAGCCTAGAGCTCGTGATATCGATGCTCGTAATAACGAAGTTTTACTGTATATATCAATATACTAACATGCATTTACAACAATGTAGTCTTGCATGAATCAGGTTGATGTTGAAATGGCAAAAAAATGGGTGTTTCCAAATATTATGTTTATTCATAATCACGTCTGATGGGGCATGGCTTAGATTGAAGTGGTTGGAACTTATGGTTGTGGTTAAGTCATATTGAAGACATTTTTGTACTGTTTTGTTTTTAACAACCCAAATAAATTTCACCTAACAAATTGATTATTTATCAGAATCTTTGTATCATTTTCACATTGTCTGTCAACCCATTCATTTCTATGCTGTCATGTATTTATCTTTTCAATTTTCTGTCATTCTTGTTGACTCATTCATTTCTTTGTTCATCCTTTCATTTTTCTCTTCTGTTGTTCCTCTATATCAAACCTTGCATTGTCTTTTATTGCTGAAGTTATTTTTTATTTTCTGTGTTTTTAGTTGTGTTTTTAGTACATCTTAAGTCAGTTCAAAATTACTTATTATGTTCATTACCAACCTAGATTAACCAATTGTAATTCTTTAAGTCGTTCAGCCAACCAATCAAAATCAATAGATTATTCAATCAAAATCTATAGAATATTTCATTTAACCAATCAGATTGCTGTAAAATAATTGAATAACCAATTAAATTCATAGTAGCTGACCAGCCATACAAGGGGAACCTGTTGTAGACATATTTAAAGACAAAACTTTGAAAGGGCTATTTAGTTTGGGGAAAATTCAGATTTTTTGTCTATTTCAATTTGATAGTAGACTTACTATCATGTGTCCATGTGTCAGAAAGGATAATTAAAATCAATTTCAATTGATTGATTCAATTTAAAAATTTGTTTATGTCTGGCAAGCAAATCTGTGTCAGGTTTATTTCAAAGGACTGTCTAGTACTATGAGTATGTAGCTGAATAAAATAACAGTTCTTCAATTTGAAATTTTACTTATGATATACACTTCTGACATCAACCTTTACCATGTGACCAGATATCCCTAGAATAAAACACTAACCAACAAAGAATAGCAAGATTTTAAAGTTTAAAAACTTCCATCTTAGTTAAGATGTGCCTATGGAACAGACCCCTGCTATGTGTGAAGTTGTAACAGTTTATCTAGAGGCTCTAAACAAGTACCTAGACAGACGAGCAATGCCTGAATATTTCTTTGGAGGGGGGGGGGGCATCATTAAAGTGATGGATCTTAATTTTCCTTTATTTGAAATAAAATTTATGACTGCAAAATTCCTCTGGGTAAAATGTATTGATTAAATCCTCACTATTTCGCAGCATGGCCAATCCCATATGAATTTTGTGTCTAGAGTTGGTTGTGCAAAATCTCTCTGTTTTGTAGCTTGATTAATGTCTAAGGAATGCCTGGTGTCTGTGGAGGACTGGTTACTAAAGATGGCGTGTTTTTGTTCATAATAATTCTAAAATTATCTAATTATATTCTTGAAAGTCTTATTATGTTGATGGCATTGGGGAAGGGAAACAAATTTGTCAAACGTTCATTTAGGCATGAAGTAATTGTTTTGCTAAATTTAATATTTCTAGGAAAACATTCTTCGTATTGACAGTGCTCTTGATTTGTTGGTTGAAAGCTATGTCTACCAAATACAGTCAGTCTTTTTTGACAAAAATAAAATTATTTTGTGTTAGTACAGTAAAACCCCTGAAAACCAGGCCCTTCCCTGACTGGGCTAAAGTCTGGTTTCTTGAGAATTCCAATTGTCAGAAAACTATTATCGAAGAGAAAAAAATGGGACTTGAAAAAAGAGTCTGGTTTTCAGATGTTATTATGAAGCTATGTTTCAGATTTTTTTACCATTTATATTTCTTATAAATATATCAGATTACATTATTACTGGAAAATTTACGAGTTACTTCTTAATAATATAGTTAATTGTAAGTTGTCTCTATATATGGTTTACGGTTTGAAAAATACTACCGTTCACACTCTAATCTTTATAGGGAAAAAATTTAACCAAAAAAATGCACCCAGCTCAAAATATGAGTGCAGCTATATTAAACTATTAGCCTAGTAACATTTCACTTCCAATGTTATTCTGTTTCTTATGTACTTTCTTTATAATTTCTAATCTTTAGGTTTATGTAGAATTCTTTCAGCTAAATTTTGTCTGGAATGATTGTAAGACAGTCTAGATATATATTTTAAGCAGAGGAAATACAGTTTGTAATTATTTCTCCTGAGAACATAATTCTTCAATTGTCCGGACTAAAATGCTCATCACAGGGAGTAATTGTATCATTAACAGTATAATATTAAGTCCACTAATAATCAGTAGTTTCGATAAAAAAAATGACCTTCACTATTTTATGTTTTTTTGCGATATTGGCATTTTGTAATTTTTTGTCATATAGAAACTTTTGGCTCATTATCATTCTTTTGTCTAGATATATTTTCATTGTTCTAAATATTTATTACACAGTCTAGCACAAACTAGGGGAGTCTGCCAATGTAGTGAATGGTGAGAGTTTTGTGGATTACAAGCGTTTTTTAAATTCTTACAATGTCAATAATGATACCTCTAGCAGGAATTGATCATCACAGTGTTTTTCATATTTTTTACTGATGAAGCTAATTTCTCTATTTTTTGTTAGATATATCCACATTAATATCTAATTTATTATCCTTTTCCTTTAATAATCTCAAAGTATTCAGTAAAACCTCACAGAGCAACCACCTCAATATAACAACTGCCTCATTGTAACAATATTACTTACTTTTGTACTGCTCTCTAACTTTTCCTCAATTTTTCAACCTAACAAAGAGACCATTTCAATACAAGGACATTTTTGGGCTCCAAAGGTGGCCTAATATCAAGATTCTTCTGTATGTTCAAATTTATTGCATAAATAGTATAATTTCTAAGTAACCAATGTAAACAAATTGATTGGTTTGGTCCCACATGTGGTTATAATAGATATTTACTGTATATTCAAAATCATTGCCTAATTGCTATTGCATAATTTCATTGTGACTATATATCAATTCAGATATCTGCTGTACTTATATATAAAATAAAATGTTTGACAACTAATAACACGGAAGTTAATTTATTGAGATGTCTAAAATCAAGGTTTAAACGGAAGAAATGATAGAAATATTTGCATTTTTTTTATTATATTTGTAATTTTTACATATAAGTATAGACTTTATAATTAATGGGATTTTTCACTATGTTGAAATAAAAAGAGGGGCCAATATCCCATAATTAGCACACTTATATCATATCAGTGTATTCACAGTCCACTTTCGTATGCTTTTTATGCCTGTTTCTTTATGGTGAAGTCTAACTCAGATTTTTTTTCTATTTACCCAGAATGCACCTGGACAGACCGAGACTACCAACTAGCAGCATGGGGTTTTAGAAAATGGAAATATCATCAATTTACTTCGCTAAGGGTAAGTATGTAGGAAGCTCAATTTTTTTCCTTTTTATTTTCTAAGTTAAGTGAGTCTTAAATTACCATAAGATCTACTTTTTTATTGTTAGCTTGTCTGTTTGGAAGAAAAAGTTGAGCTATTATGATCACTGCACCATCGTTATCGTGCAAAACTTTAATGTAGCCAGTCACTCAAACACTTTTAAAGATATCAACACGACATTCGAAATATTTCATTATCATGACAAGGCACAGTATTCTGATAGCTGTATTTTTGGTGTTATGCCCTTTTTTAACTTAGAATTTTGGTCAAAATTGCTTATTATATAGAATGATGTAAAACAGACGAGCATTGGCACCGCCCTGCAGAGCTCACGTTATTATTAGAAACTGTGTTCATGATGTTGATGAATTAGACTTGTGTCTGGAAAATAATTTTTTTGTTCTTTTCCATATTGGATTCAATCTGAAATGAATTCATTTTGCTCATTGTATTTTTTTCCTTTGCACACTGTCTGACTTGAAGACTTATCCTCTTTCTTGGCAGTGTGCCAAGAAATATCTTGATTCTGTTGCTGTGTGGGAGATCAATACACAGTGTGAATCAAATACTTTGGGTCGTTATTAATTGGAAAGCATCCACCTTAGACAGTTATTATTTATCAAGCTTGTTCTAAGATTTGGCTGTTAGATTTTTATTGAGCATTGATTTACATTGTAGGATGATTTGTGGGGAAATGCTATTTTCCTGAAGGAAGCGAATGCTATCAGTGTGGAACTGAGTAAAAAGGTGAGACATAGGTCTTAGACCCAAGTCTGTGATTAATAACATGCTAAACCTATGACGATACTGAAAACAACAATGTGGATGTGTTTGAGGGGATCAACAAACATCACAGCAATGACGACTAGCAACTTGAAGACAATGATGATCACACTGATGATGAAGATGACAACAATGGCTGAAGATTACAATGATGATGATGATGATGATGATGACGATGATGATGATGATGATGATTAATTTGACTATAACTCATTGTGATATATTTTACATTATTGTTTGTTGAGATAGAATGTAATGGGGTTTTTATGTGTTATCTGTTTTCCAAAAAGAAGTAGGTCGTGGTCCAGTGGTTTGTGCGCTGGATTTGTAACCCGGAGATCCGGGTTTGAATCCCAGTCATGGCAGGTCATATGGTCTCATATTCTTTTATGAAATTTTTACAAAAATGTCGATTTTCCTCCATATGTGGTGAAAATGCTGGCTCCTTGTGGATGAGTAAGTTAGTACTGGTTACTATACAGTCCAGGAAAACTGGTTAGGTGAACCGATCGCAGTATATAACTGAAAAATTGTTGAAAAACGGCATTAAACCCCAGTGACAATTAGCCAGATAAAAACAAAAAACAAATCAAAAAGAAGCTTATTGACTTTAGAATACAGAACTATAATCATTCCTTAATGGTCCACAGTTTGAACTCCACTTTGGGTAGGACTGAACTACACCTATTCAATACATGACTAATGGATTGATCACTGTAAATGAATGATAGAAACTTTATTATGTCACTTGTATATTTCTAGGTTCAGTTCCAGTTTGTGTTGCTGACAGACAGCCTGTATTCACCATTACCTCCTGACTTACTCTCATCTGAAGAACGAGACGTGACACGACCATTCCCGAAAACTGTTGTAGCTGTGGAAGTTCAGGACATGAAGAATGGTGCCACACATTTTTGGAGTCTCGAAAAACTTAGGTAAGAGCTGTTGTATTGCATCGATGTATTCATTGTTACTTATCTACCTGCTGTCCAGTGGTTTTAATTAAAATGTTTGTTCATGGAATTCTTTGTGAGATTGATTTTATTGTTAACCATACTAATCTTTTATATACCTTTAATATGATACCTAGGTCCAAGGATTTAAATTTGAGATTTGTCATGAAGTCTAAATCTTATTTCCATTTTTATGCATAAATTTTCTCCAGGTCAAAGGTTAAAGTTTTCATATTTGTGTAGATGCATAATTCTTGTTCTTTATTGTATTTTTTGCTACTGTTCGAGTCCTTTTTAAAAAAAAATTTGGTGTGGTGTAATTAAAATATGCCTGAAATATTTCTGACCTGTAATTAATTTTTTATTTGTATTTCTTGGCAAAATTTATTCAGGACAGATGCATGCTTTTAGTTCCATTTTTAACCATCCCCTATGTAAATCTACATCCCTGTTAGAATCTTGATTTTCCTCTGAAATAAATTTCCTTTTTTTTCTTATGGGAGTAAATTATCAGGAGAAATTACTTGTTTTGAATAAATAAAATGTCTAAGTAAGATAGATGTGTATAATTGAAGATAACATTATATTTTGTAAAAAAAATATTTCCGCTTATTTTGTTAATAGATAAAATTTGCAGTTATTTATGATGGAAAGAAGAATAAAATTCCTGGTAAAGCATTATTCGGATAATAAATATTTAAGAAGTATCTGTAGCTAAACATGGTGATTGTGCTGATAAATATATAAAATCTGTTTATAAATAGGTACTGAGTTTGATTGGCAAAGTTGGGATTCTTTCTTTTTCTAATTTCAAATTTGAAAGAAACATTTTCATTGGATAATTTGTAAGCCTAGCTGTGATTCCTTATGTATATTAATGTAAAATAAGCAGTGATTGGTTAGTTTAAAATGTAAAACAAGATGTGATTGGATATTATTTATACAGGACATCATTGTGAACATTCAGCATGAGTTCCAACTTTGTCTTCAAATTCATTTTCATTTTTTTTTTATTTTTGCTCAAAGCAAAACTGTCAGGTCCTGATATTTTCATTACATTATGCTTTTATGTTGTGCAAAATTTCTTTGTACATTTTGTGGTTGGGTGAAAATTAATTCTGAATGTCATTGAAATTGATAACAACTTGCACTGAGAACTTCTTACACTTTTGGAAAACTTGAAAATTGTCCTAGCTTAATTCTTATATTTTACTGGTATTTTATGGTGAACGCTTCTCTTTTTTTACGAAGTTGCCTTTTTTATCTTATTTCTACTAAAATTTATCGTGTGGGTTTTGAGTCATTATGAAATGAAATATTTACTACGTTTTTAGACGTCGGTTGGAACTCATGCGGGATTTCTACAATGATGACTTGTCGCCGGACACACCGGAAGCCAAACAAGACTTCTTCCAATGTTTGTCCGGTTGTGGAAACCAGAATTATTTTAATTTTATCAACCTTATACCATCTAGGTTGGTCTCTGAATGTTGTAAAGCCATTTCTTTATCTATTTCAATTCTTCTTTGCTTCAGTTGATGTAAAATTATGATTTCAATCGAGTTTTCTGTTCATTATTTTAATATTTTTTACTGTAAGTTTTGTGGTTATTTTCATTTGGCACAAAAAATGTTAACCATTGTAAAGGTGATCTCCTAAATCCTGCACTTGCCTCTGAAGTTGTAAAAAATAGCTGCAAAATGCAATTTTTTAGTATTTCTCATGAAAATGCGATATTTTGAGTTTAGGCCTAATACTTTTCCTTCCCACTGTAATTTACTGATTGGTTTCCTCCAAGGACCCATTTAATAGACATAACTAGATAACAGTTTTTAAACTGTCAGTTTTCAAAGGTAAATAAAATTTAATGTCTAAAATGTATACTATAAGTAAGATTTTTAAGATCAAAAAGCTAACATGTGTCTGTGCTGTAGAACGGGGTCCCGGTTGCATTGATTTTGTCGAGCCTGCTTCTGGTGAGCTCGACATAGTTGTCAAAATGCGGTTCCATGTATGTGTGTCCGCAAGACCCAGGTCCGTACCTCAAAGGTCAAGGTCACACTGCGGGCTCCACATGTTGCCATTTTGTGTCTTCTACTTATTGTTAACAGTTTTTTTTTTGAGTTTTATATTACTATTACTCTATGAACACATTTTGTACTTTTAGTTCATGACTAGTGTGTTATATATTTTATTTTTATTTTATTTTCTTTCATGTAGTTCATTGTAAAATGTTAATTTATCCTTTTTTTTGTTTTAGTTAAGTTTTTTTTAGCTTTTGATGTTGTCTGGTGTTAAATGTTCACTGAAAATAAATCATATGAACAGTCGAACCTCTAATCCAAACCTTTCCAATCTGGACTCCTGTCTAAACCAAACTTGTTGGCCAGTCCCGATTTTTATTTTGTATTTAATGCTTAAGACCTATGAAATTCAGAACTTTTGTATTCTGAACACTTTTCTAATCCAAACATTTTTGTCTGTCAAAACAAGTTCAGATTAGAAAGGTTCTACTGAATATATTTCAATGGAACTAAATGTGAGAAAGGAAAAAAATATAACCAATTCTTCTTTATTGTAAAAATGAAATTGTACAAAGGACGCTATTGATTCTTCTGTATTAAATATCCAGAACTTCCTTTTGTCTTGCATTGAAAATCCTGTGTCAGATTTTTTGTATTATGATTTTCCAGACAACTTTACTGGGTGTCATTTTTCCACAGATCTGTTGATATATGCAGATTAGATTATTTTATGGGTCAAATTTGTGAAGGAAGCATGTAAATATGTTGAGAATATCTGAATTTCCTCCCTACTGATTGGCGATCAATCACGCCCCTGGTATTTGATGTCTTAAACAGACTGAATGAAACCTTTATTTGCAGCATAAAGTGCAAGATTTTTTTTATTAGTCTTAAACGTTTGTGTTTAACTGTATAAATACAACCCATTGAAGTATAATATATCTGTCTATGACTTATTATATATACAGTGAAACCTCTCCACAGCAGACCTCTCTTGAACAACAACCTCCCTTCAACAACAGCATGATTTTTCCCACTGTACGATTTAACTATTAACTTAACCTCTCTAGAGCAACAACCTCTCAAAAACAACATTGGGCTTCTCCCAAAGGCTGTCAATTTGAAGAGGTTGCACTGTATTTGAAGTGGTTGTTTTGAAAGCTAGAAGTATAGTATTAATTTCAATTAAATCTTGAATTACGAAATAAGAGATGGAAAAATATGGAACACAATATTAATGCATTGTGTCCGTTAGCAAAAAAAAGTTGATGTGACAAACATTTGTACTTTTTTTTTATTTCTGACTTTTTCTATATTTTCCATCAAAAGCCTATTACACCCTTTTTTTAACTTTTTTTCAGACAAAGGCTGGAGCTGATGAGAGAAATGTACAATAATGAAGCTGAATTGTCTCCTACATCCCCTGAGCACCCTAATATTGACACAATGACAGGAACTGATCCCTTTTATGACAGGTTTCCCTGGTTCCGTCTTGTAGGAAGGTGAGTTATATTTTAAAAAGAAACAGTATTTTACATTTGAAACTAAGTATGATTATGTGTTTACCAAACTCCCAAACAAAACATTTCAATTTTTTTATATAATGGTTATATTCTCGTAATTTTTCATTGTTTCTTCCATCTTTTGACAAAATGGTTATGGATTATTCTCTTATAAATGCCACTAGATTGGTACATATTTTAGAAGGGATGATTATCAGGGAATACAGTAGAACACAGTTATAGTGAATTCCCGGGGACCCTCAAATAATTACTTCATTGTTTCCATGTTTCACTTTATACATTACAATGAAATAATGAATCACATTTTCGTTGACAAATAAATACCGTGTCCAATTATTCACTGTATCTGAGTTCATTATAACTGTGATTCACTATATTTGTTGATAGGATGTAACATGCCTAATGCCCATAATATGAAAAAAATTGGATAAAAACTTGACTTGATCCATTTACTTGTTTGTTTATTTATTTACTTATTTATTTATTTATATATTTATTTACGTATTTGTATATTTTCAGATCATTTGTATATTTGAGTAACTTATTTTATCCAGTCCCTCTTACGCATCGTGTTGCCATCGTCAGTGAGAAAGGGGACGTAAAGGGTTTCCTACGTGTAGCGGTACAGGCAGTTTTATCTGGTAAGTCCTAGGGATGATCAATAAAAATTAGTCTAAAAATTTGTACTTCAACTATGTTTTTTTTTCCACTGGGTTTAATGCTGTTTTTCAAGCATTTTTCAGTTGTACTTCAACTTTTAATACATTTGATTTTAAGTAAAACCTAAACAGAATGGCCATCTATGAATAAATGCAATATTGAGCTCACAATTGTTGATATTTCTTTACAAAACAAACCTCTTGTTTAAAGGTCATTATGTGCATATAAGACATGTTTTTTCCCAAATTGTTGGCCTTTGTCTACAGGTTATGCTGTAGATTAAATATTTATTATTATGCAATGATAGAAACATGTTCAACAATCCAAAGTCCGTGCTTCAACAACTGTCTACTATAATTTTGCAAAATCTTATTTTTAAATTTATAAAAGTTCTAAATTATTTATGCCACGATGGTTTTTATATGGACAGGCTCTGGCATTACTCACGAGAATCTTAAAATCATTGATTTCAATTATTTGATTTTCTTCCTGAAATAAGAGAAACTGCCAAAGGAAGATTTCTTTTTTATATCCTGAATTTTACATTACTTTGTTGTTAGCTACAGGATTAAGATGCCATTTCTTGTGTTAAGATAACGTGCCGCCTTCAAATAAAAGTTTCTTTTATCTTGTGTCTTAAAAGAAAATCTGTCATCTTGGAAAAAATGTTAGTATTGACTGACAATATGGATTCAGACTTAAAACAATGAATCCGCTTGGTTAAAAGATTTCCAGAATTTTCCGGAACCTCCGTTTTTTTCCCAGGTCCGGACCCTACTGGTTTTTATTATTGTGGCACTGAGGTTAAGATTTCCGTTTTTTTTTTAAATTTTCAACTTTCACCCATGAATCTGGACTTTCAAATATAGATTCAGACTTATAACAATGGATCTGGACTGTCAAATATGGACTCAAACTGCCAAAAATTTGGTCAAGTGGTTATGGTCTCTGACTTGTAATCACTTGCTTGTCACTGCGCTGAGTTTGAATCCCAATTTTGCATGTATGGAAGCTGTCTGAGCTAGTTTATGGAAGGTCAATGATTCTAGCCAGCTGTATGCCTGGAGTCTGTTTCCATCATTTTTTACTAAATAATGCTGATTGTTGGTATGACATTAAACCTCATTGAAAAACAGAAATTCTTTAGTTTTGTTAATATGATTTCTAATAAATTCTCTGGTTGTTTCATTAAAAGGTTATTTCAGTATAAATTTAATTTAAATATCTATTTATACTTACACTGGTATATTACAGATAAAGAGGACGCTCCAGAGTATGGTTCTGGTATCCGACAATCTAGTAATGCCAAAATAACCTTCAATGATGAAGAGTACTTCCAGAAGGTAAGGAAAGCAGACGTAAAATCTCAAATGTTGGAAAATTATTTTTTTATCAATTTTCTTACTCAGAATTGATTAATGTTGAAATCATATTTTTTATATAGTAATAAGTCAATATTTCCCTCATTATAAAGAAACTGTGTCCGTATTAAGACAGCTTTTTTCTGGTCTTAAAGTTGGTCTTAAAATTAATGTTTTAATGTAGCATTACTCAGATACTTAAGACTTAAAACTAAGCCTTCATAAAACTACATTTTCAGACTAGTCCTCTGATCTTTAGATTCACCACCTTGGATCTGAGAAAAATATTTATGTAATTTGAAATCAACCACAAAAAATATGTTCTGTTTAAGACCTGCTTGTCAATTCACAGGAATAAAATTTGCTAAGATAGCATTTTTTGAATTTTTAAAAATCAGACTAGTGTTACAAGTATCCTTCATTAAATCCTAACAGATTGCTTCAAGAGCTTGAAATAGGGGATAGAATAAATAAAAAGATCACTGTACAAACTAGAAGAGGCTTTGAATTCGTTACAATGTATTTTTATTTAACGTGTGTTTAACCAACCTGCTTTGCTCAATTATTCATTTTGTCAAGTTATTAGTTGCTTGCGGAGGATAGGGTTAGTTTTGGTACAAAATACAGGCAAGCTGGTACCTGTTCGTATGTTACTGAAACACTGTTGAAAAGAATAGTACAGTCTTAAAAAATACATTTGATTTATTGAACATATGTTAATGAAATGTGGCATGGAAGTTATGTGCAAAAATTGTATTTAGAGCTCCAATTTTTGCGCAAGATTTCTTGCCAGAGAATATTAATTCAAAACCAGTTTTTATAAGTAGATATCATGTTGTTATGTTAATCAGTTGCACTCAATATCACAGAGGATGTTAAGTCTGGGGCATACTGCCGTAAAGAAGACACCCGTGTCGTCAACGGAGGAACTAAGAATAGTCGAGGGTGAAGGATCTTTGCCTGACAACAGTGATAGAAATGGTGAGTCCCGTTAAATGAGATGTTTTCAGTCCTATTAAATTGTTAATAAATATATTCAAAATGAAAATAAATGAAATGAAACAAATTACTGGTACAGTAAAACACAATTATTGTGAACTTGGATATCATGAAGAATCAGATACAGTGACGTATTTATTTAACCTGAAGTATTTAACTTTCTTAAATAGATTCTTCTTCACATCATTGTTAAGTACGTAGTGAAAATTAGATATTGTATAGTTACTATTCAGGGGTCCAAGAATTCACTGTAACCATGTTTTACTGATTTGAAAAAATTTGTTTCATGTGATTTAATGTTCCTATGGCAACACCATATTAATTCCTTTTTTTTCAGGACTTTCCTAGAAAAAATGTCATGAGTGATAAAACAAACATTTTTTTTAATATGTCATAAACAGGAGCAAGTAAAGAAACTAAATAATATAAAAGGCTTATGTGCAAACTTAAGCATCTCTATTTTTCCAATATGAAATGGGGCAATGTGGACAGTAACAAGAAAGTTTTCATTTCTGGAAAATAGGTACAATAAACAGGAGATTAATTTGGTGTTGTATAAGTTTCAGCTTAAATTAAATTGACACCTTGAAATTGATTTAATGAGAAAAATCTTCTGTGACACCCACGTTTTAGCAAAAACTTGTATATTTTGGTATTATTTCTCAGCAAAATATTCTGATTATGTAGTTGTTATGGTATGAAAGTGTAATTCTCATTGGGATATATTGCCTTGTTTTACAAGATTATGTCAAAGAATAACATGGTTGCGTCAAAGTGATATTTGCATGCCTACATAGACACAATGCAGCATTGGCTTATAAAGTTTTTGTATGCTTTTGTTCTGAAGTAAACAATTTATAGTAAAATTTTTATGATTCCTGGCTTTATGCAACAAGCTGTTGTATGTTTCATTAAGCTTAATGTTTGGATATTAACAGTTACAGATAATGATAACACTGTTGAGAAAAAGATGGAAACAGATGTTGAATCATTCCCTGAAGTGGATATAAATGATTTACCTAATCATTTGAAGATTGGTTCCCAGCTTCAGTTCCGAGTTACGCTGCTACAGGCTTCTGGGATATCCCCGGAATATGCTGACATTTTCTGTCAGTTCAAGTATGTATAACAATTACCATAAGCCTATCCTTAAAAGTGGTTTGTTTGTAGTTATGCCACCAAGTCATTGAATAATGCCTCTACTTAAAAATGATTAGCACTTTGGCAAAACATTTTCATTCTTTATTCTAATTTTTCATTTTCAGTGCAAGTGTGGAATGTAACTGAAAACCTCTGTTAAAGTTTGGGTCGTGTAAATGTGAACAAACATTTTTTTAAGTTTTGACTAATTCTACCTGTTTAATCAGGCTGGTTTCAATAAAATCTAAAAAAACTGGTCATTAAATTATGACATCTTTAGTCAGATAGACAGGCAGGCGGCACTGTTAGACTGGAAGTCCCAGATTGATAACTCCAGTTTAGATTGATCTGTTACAGCCTTGGTATTACAAGTTTTTATGGAGACCTAGCTTGGGATTTTATGAGGGGGTCCTGGGATCAAGGCAGGGACTTTGACTTTTATTGAAATAGGAAAACAGTTTCCACTTCATAAATTTTTCAAAATATGGTTTGATGGTATTGCTTTAATTCATGTCAGTTTTTTTTCCTGTAGAGGGTACTAAGGTAGTCATCTGTCTGACAATTAAATTATCATCATATCAGCTTTGGCTTAAGTCAAATGTCACATGTCACAGATCTGCTAAAAAGTGATTTTTTCCAGACCAGTAAGGTTTTTCTCCCCCATTAATCTTAGTGCAATCACATCCTTCAAGTTTTTAATGTACCATTATATTAATTTGTTTAAGCATATTTGTCTCTGTAGAAAATATGTTAGAAATTTTTAGATTATATTTCTGGCAGATTTTCTCCATTTAGAGAAATGTTTGACAAAAGCTTAGCTAATTATTTTATGACCATATCATCCTACAGTGAGATCCTTTTGTTCTTATTTTAGCTTTCTTCATCGTCATGACGAAGCATTTTCTACAGAGCCTCTGAAAAATACGGGTAAAGGACCTCCGCTTGGTTTCTACCATGTTCAAAATGTAAGTTTACAAAAGTATACTGGCCATCATAAAAAAGTAACCAGTAAGTGATGTTGGTATAAATAGACAAAGTGCTAGTAATCGAGATGAATTTAATTCTGGAAATAGCTGAGACACTTCATGATATGGTTTATTGTTATCCATTAATGACCATAAAATTGCTGTACACCATTAAAATTTTAAGGTCAGTATATTAGGCCAAAATAGAAGAATTTTTATAATGGTTACTTTCTTATGATGGCCAGTGTATATGTGTCACAGTCCTTAACTTTCATTGTATTTTTACTTAAGAAGATTGATATTTTTTGTTGAGTCATCAACATTACTGGATGCATAGCTATTTCTGGATAGCTTTTAGTAGCTTGGCATTAGTGTTCCATAAAAATTGTTAAAATCGTTTTTTAGCTCAATCGTTGAAGTTTTTATTTTATTTTGTTATTTTTTTTATATCTGTTCATTTTGGAACAGACAAAATACTGTATTTGATTCATAATAGCATCTGGGTTCATTAAAACGTCCACTTTTATTATTATGTCTAGGAACATTTTTAGCTTGTCTGTTTTGAAGTCAAGCTGTTATGATTGCTGCAGTGGTGGCACTGTCATCATTGTTGTCATGCAAAAACTTTAATGTAGCCCATTACTCACGTTTAGCTCATAACAATATAAACATGACACTTTGAATACATGATTATTTTGGCAAGGCACAGTTGCAAGACAAGGGGCATGATAATGATAGCTATTTTTATTTTGAAAGAATTTTGATCAAAATTGCTTATTAAATAAAAGGATGTAAAACAGATAAGCGTTGATGCCACTCTGTAGAGGTCTTGTTAATTTCTTTTGTTTCCTTATTTCAGTTCACAGTAACCGTGACAAAATCGTTTATAGATTACATAAAGAATCAGCCTGTTGTGTTTGAAGTTTTTGGACATTACCAGCAACATCCTCTTCATGAACAGGCCAAGGAGTCCAAGCAACCACTGTGAGTTAAAATATGGTCAAACCCTGATCTAACAACCATCTTGTATATAAAGGTTTCAACATAGCAAAAATGCTAATAATCTTTATAGAAATATTTAATGACATAAAATTAATAATTTTATTTTTTTTTTCACTTTTTGTGAAATAAATACATTTTTTTACGTGAATTTTATGGATAGATTTTAGGTCTAAGCAAAAAAAAGGTTTCTTTCCGGTTACGTGCCCAAAAAAATATGGTTTGGTGGGTAGAGATTTTTTTATATTTTTTTTGCATATATGTATGGGAATATGGGCAATGTAATATTAACGAGTTGTGAAAATTACAATATAACACTAAGATTTGGATGCCTTAGAAACTTATGGTTCCGCAAGTAAAATATTGGGTTGGTCGGGTAACCGTAAACAAACCTTTTATTTTAGACCTTAGTGAAATAATGTTAAAACCTGATTTAATAATCACCTTCATATGAAGGTCAACATGTTGAGAGTAATATGTATTTTTCTTTATGAAAATATTATAGGAATAGCTATCCCTTTTTGTGAAATAAGGTCATTTTTCAGCAAATCTTATTGAATGGTTTTAGTAAAATACAGTTAAATCTTTAATAGAAGTATAGAAAAGTGAGATTTCTACCTTTCCTACTAATTTTACTGTAATCTTGTGAGAAATGTTATGATTAACATCAAGCTAACAGAAATTATTAAAATGTATTGTCTTATTAGAATAATCGTTGATATCTTCTACATTATAGAGTCAGAAGACAGTCTTCAAAGAAACATTTTCCACTTCTTCTGCCTATATCTAAGCCAGTACCGTCACCCAAGTTTGGCGTGATTACCCCACCAAGGTATTTAATGTTTGTCATTGTGCGCTTTTGAGGCTAGAATTAAAAGTCATTTGTTTGTTGTTTGTTGTCTTCTGAGCTATTGTTACGAAACAAGGCAATCTCAAAAAAAATGTTAGTCTAAGGAATCCAAAAAAATGCCTTGTTTCTAAGACAGGTTCTCAAGACAGTCCTTAGACAGCATACAAATGATTTTTAAAAATTAGCCTAATGTACAATTTTACAATGGATCAGTGATTCTGTTCTACTGTCAAGTAATTCATGCTTTTGTATGAAAATGGAGATTTGTCATTACTCAGAACTTTTCTTGGAGATAATTTTGAATTTGACGCTTTGACTAATTATATTTGGCCGCTTCTGTAGTGAAGCATAAAATCTCTGATCCATTAATGAATATATTTTTGCTTTCTATGTGTCTCCACCCACTTGATATTGTAGGTCACTTACTGTTTTGTTATTATGTAAATTATGTATTATTTCAGGCCTCAAATATCTTTGTTGTAACACTTACTTCTTTTTTTGTGTGAAGTTTTCCCTGTAATTCATGTAAAGCTTTGAAACTTGCTTCTCAGGTTAGTCTCAGATTTTACCAAAATGGAAAGCTTGTCCAGAGACTAGGATTAATAAACATTGATCTGATTGGATAGTTTTGAGCTGCTCTTACTATTGACCAATGGCTAGGCTTTATTCTTGGTCTTCGGTGTTGACCTCATACCTAAAAGTAAAAAGCCTTTACTTTTTTTGTGGATCAGGCCATCCTAAAAAAATGTTATTTTGCAGTTACACAAATAAAAATTTTAACATTGGGTAGATAGGTAGGTAGGTAGGCATTTTGTTAACATTACTTTTAGTTGCATTGAAAACAAAATGCTTGAATAATGAATGAAAAAAAATTGTGTCAAAATCATGAAAAGATTTTGGGGTTGAAGATTTTGAGGTTGTTGATGAAGTAACTGCGAATCAACAATTTTCAAGGATGGATGTATGTTGGTTTCTGGGACATTTATAATAAGCTTCATACAATAATTAGTTTTTACTGTATTTGCCCTAATTAAAGTACCTGCTGTTGTTGCCTTCCACTATTGACATAAATTACCTTATCCAGCTATTTTTTGCAGATAAAAATCTCTAGTTACTAAAAAAGGTAAAAGGTAAAGTCCTGACAACAAAGATATACAGTACAACCTTACTTCATGACCATTTCTATATTGAGACAATAATGGCCTCTTATTTTCAGACTGGTTTTCAGTATTTTCATTAGTGAAAGTTTTCCAGAGTATCATTTTTTTCCTAGGTCCAGACTGTAGTTTTTATTGTTTCAGTGGCAAAGAGGTCATTTTTTCCAGTTTTTCAAAATCTTCAAATTTCACCCATTTATTTCACTTAATGAGACAACCTCAATATGAAGACGATATTTGTGGCCTGAAGATTTTCTCAATATTAAGGTTAACAATATTGGTATAGGTGCATCATTTAGGATACATACGGTATTAAAATGCAGGGACATTAATGAGAACAAATACATTATAATGTCACTTATATACATGTTGTACTTGTGTGTATGTGTTTTTTTTTCTGTCATTTTGTATTATTTTCACTCATCAATATTCATTCTCAGAGAGAAGTGGAAAGAGAAATTTAAAAGTCCCAGTAGGCTTATTATGGATATCAGGAAAGCCAAAGGAGAAGAGTAAGAATAAGAATTTATTCCTCAGCAATTATTTGATTGAATGTATTCTACTAACATGAACCAAATAGTGTATGGTAGTTTGCGGTTGACTGGTTTTTCTGCTTTATTTTCAACACAGTAAATTTGGGTTAATTTTCACATGGGCACTCATCATCGTCAAACAATTGATTCCAGTACGATAACATTAGTTAGATTGACCTATCACCACCAAACTTGTTATACAGCAAGTTATTATGGGGACCTAGATTGGGATTTTATTTGTGAGTTCTGGGGTCAAGATTAAGGTCAATAATACTAAAATTAAGAAAACAGTTTTTCTTTCAGTAAACTGTTGAAAACCTGGTCTGTGGCCTTGCCGCTATTCTTGTTACTAGAAATTAACATAATATTAAGCACGTTACTTAATCTGAATGCTACTTCTCACAAAAATGCTAACGTAATTTATAAGGTTATTTTTGCAAATGTTATTTTTTCCAAACTTACCACACTAACTATACTAAAATATTTGTGGATTTAACATAAACTGCTGATAAGAGTTTGCATGTTACTCTTCTGATATCATCAATACGTACACTTTGTGTAGGCCTAATGAAGATGAAGATGATGAGTATGACATTTCTTGTATTAACCTTACTATAATATTCATTCTTATCTAATCACCAACACTTCCAGATCATTTTCACAAATTTTATACATCTATTGTACTGATTATTGTCAGCCAATCAATGTTTTTTTCAGTCACCTTGTTATGTTTTTCACCCAATTAAGATACTTTTTATGTACCTTGTTACAGTTTTCAGCTAATCAAAACACCTCCATACTCTCTGCCTTCCTCTTGCCCAAAATTGTTACAAATGTATATGCCTTCGGCTGGCCTGATTTATAGATATATATTATAAGCTAATTTTGACCAATCTGAACACTCCAAATAATTTACTGCTGACATTAATATCTCAGCCAATCAGAATGAATCTTTCATCATTCATCCCTCATGCTTCATTATTTTATTGTGCAAAGCATGATCATTGTATTAAATATTGTTCATTTTTGTGTCAACTTACTTTAATGCCTTAATTAGTATACTGAAGATACCGGATACATTTGATGTCTATTCATTTTTTTTTTAAAAAAAAGAAATTAAATTCTGATTTGCAAGAAATTGAATTCACTTGTCCTACATTCATATAAATGCAATAATTTATAATAAACAGTGAAATTCATAGCTGGTTTTGCATAATTAAACATTTTGTTTAAATGAACTTTTCTTATCTCCAGGCATTTTTCCTAGTTTGATATATACTGTGTTCTGCTTTTAATTTGAACAAAAATATAATACTCTGTTACCATGGTTTCCATTTCAGTTGCAGCCATGTACACTCACGCTATGACTTACTTGTATGGTTCGAGATTTGTGAGCTGGCCCCTAATGGAGAGTAAGTGCCCTAACTTTTTCTCTTCTTGAAACATCTTGCTACAGTTATTATAGTACATATGTGTCAACTTTTTATCCCTAGTTAACTACAGTAGAACATGGTTGTAGTGAACTCTGATAAGTGAATTATGGATATGTTGAAGTGATTTTGCAGGTCATAGGGACTTCATGTCCTACTGTATATACATGTAATCTTAAGTCAGGTTTTAGTTAAGACTTGCCTCTGCAAAAAGTGTCATCTTGTGAACAAAAAAGACCTTGTAAAAAGTGTATGTAAATGGATAAATTTTGTAAACAAATTTCTGAATAAAGGCTACCTGTGCATGAATGTTGTATTTTGCTCTGTCTGTGGGAGTCATTGAGTACAGATTCAACTGCATGATAATTAAAACGTTCAATACTGAACAAATCTTAGAAAAATACTAAATTTTACCAAATACATCTCTGAATACAGACCAGTCCTTCTTGAAGGCCATTATTTCTCTCTTTTTGTGGTATTTGGCTGTATAGTAATAACACTTAAAATGCTGTAGGAATCTTAGAAAACTCCTAAATTTGTCCAAATTTCATTGAGCGTTATATTTAATGATACAGATATGTGCCAGCAGTTGTTGATCACAGCGATGATATGCCATGTTCTGGTACATACATGTTACACCAAGGTATACAGAGACGACTTGCAATAATCATAACACATGAACAAGGTCCTGATTTCTTCTGGAAAGATGTCAAAGAACTTGTTGTTGGTAAGTTTTAAACATGTTTATTGAGTGTTTGTAATTTTTATTTGTATTTATTCGCTACTAATCTGATATTTTAATTATTCCTTTGCATCATAAGCATATAAACAAATCATCAATTCAGAAAATTGGATCATTTCTCTGTGACAGAGTGAAAATCATTGTGGCAAAAGAGGCCATTGCTTATTTAAAGCAATGGCTTCTTTTGCCACAATACTTCAAAGAATCGTCTGCTTCAGATGCGGGAAAATGCAATATTATGAGGCAAAGGGTTAAAAATCGAACTGACATCTATAGTAATTCTGTGTTTATTGTAAACTTCATGCAGTTTAGTTGGCTTGTTGACAGTTTGAAATCTTGTTTTCATATTCCAAGCGTCTGATTGGTCAATTATCAACATGGCTGTAAATTGGACCAACCACAAGGCTGCACTCTTGTAATTGTTGTAAAACTCAGAACATGTGATGTTAGTGTTACTTGTTAAAGCTAGATGACCATTCAGCATTTAGTTAAATGTAAGGGTCTTATTGTGGAGAACAGTTTGGACAAATAACAAATATCATAATGCTCACGACTTTTTTAATATTTCAGGTCGTATCAGGACGACACCAGACTTCAGAGATTACGACACAGAACACACAGTACTCTCCCTTGGCCTATTTCCTGCGTGCTACATCCAACAACCGACAGACGATCGTGTGTTCTTCCGTTTTGAGGCAGCGTGGGATAGTTCACTACACAACTCTCCATTACTGAACCGAGTGACCCCATCAGGGGAGAGAATTTATCTTACCTTGTCTGCTTACCTGGAGGTAAAGTCAGTTTGTTATAACTAAACTATTAGTTTTTCAATTTGTTGGGGTTAGATTTGTCCCCTTGATTTAAAAGTTGTGGCATCCTCTAATGCTGTGATTGCACATATCACAGTGTTTGGTATGACTTCTGAATGATCAGGCTTTTCATCTTGTAGGAAATAACCAATAAAATCACCCCAGATACACTTGATTTATAGCCCCTGATTCAGCAAAAAATGAAGTTGAGTTTATCTGCTGTCCAAGTTGCAGTTTCCATCCAATCATCACCAGATTAATTGGACAGGCATATTTTTTTGATAGTTCAACACTCTTTTTGAATACATTTTATTGAATTCTATGGTATTTGAGAGTGATAAAATAAATGTTTATTTTATGAAATGTAGGTTGACAATAGTCCACAGCCTGCTTGTGTTACAAAAGATCTGTGCATGGTGATTCATTCCAGAGACACAAAAATATCTGCTTCAAAGTAAGTGTGCCTTGTATTTATATAAAAAATGAGTTTACTGTCCAGTCTCAACTTGCAAGATTCTGATTGGTTGTCAATCTACAGACTGACCTTAGGCCTTGTACCAAATTTAGAAAACGATATGAAAAAAAAGCAAGCAATACTGTGGGTTGTGGAATCTTTGGGTTGAAACGTGTAGGCCATGTGTTTATTGTGTAAATATGATTTTTCATTGGGAAGTGTTAATTTTACTAATACAATGTAAACAAAAAAGCCAGAATCATTCTTCCCAGCTGTAATGATGATTATTATTCATTTTTTAAGTAAACATGTTAATTACATCATTTTGATAACAAGTCAATAATATTTGATGCCTGTCAAAGAATAAATTGACTGCGGACAGTGAAATTGATTACTGACAGTGAAGTTGATTACTGACAGTGAAATTTTATCACTGACTGTGAAATTGATTACTGACAGTGAAATTGATTACTGATAATTATGATCACCTCATGTCTGCATGTTACAATCTAATGTCTATGTCTGTATTCATAGATTTTAAAATCTTGTTGTCTTATATTTTATGAATTGGAGTCAGAGCTGTTTGTTTTTGTCTAGCCCTCTGTCTGTCTGTCTGTCTGTCTGTTTGTATTGTCCATCTACCTGGATGAAATTAAGGATTAGTAGCTGCTTAATATCTACAATGGATACCGTAGAATATGATTATAAAAACTTTCTCACATTTACAGTCTCCTGATGACTGTTTTTATGGTTTACAAAATTCTGAATGTGTTAATGAATATTGTACATGCATGATTATTGTTTGTATTGTATTGTATGTCTGATGTGACTTACGTGTACTAAGATGTCTCTATCTGATTATAGAAGTCCTTACAGGTCTCTGCGTAATTTCTTCGGAAGTGGGTCAAAGTCGTCCGACTGTAACCGTGTCAGCGGCATTTATGAGATGTATCTGCGACAGACGTCGGAGTCAGGTAGCCCAGGTTTGTGAAAGATTCATGCTTCTATTTTTAGTAACGCAGCAGAAGTAGTCATAGCTTTCACTTCACGACCTTCACCTTGCATCAGGCCTATGTTAATATTTTGTGTGTTTGTCATTTTTCTGTGGACTGTTACAGCCCCATCTTTACTAATAAGTTTTCACTGATATGTAGCCCTTTGTGTAATACAGTAAAACCTTGATATTAGTCACCTTTGGGACCATGAAAAAGTAGCATTCATGATATTACGTTAGTTTCAATTGAAATATAGAAGATATGCTGAAATGAGGCAGTCACTATTTAAGGTTTTACTGTACATTGTAAAACAGAAAAGTTATAGCATTGTAAGTGCAGTCAAAAATGAGTTAAGAACTAGCTACAAATGATGGCCATCAGTGTGAACAAAGGTTACCCATAAGTTCTCATTGGCTATGGCCAGAAAAACAGTAGTTGTGTTTATTTGTTTACTTGACTGACCATATGTTTTGGCACTGACCCAGCAAAATCCACAGTTCAAACATATCTAGGGACAAATCGGGCCTCCGCAGTAAGAAAGATTTGTTTAGAGAGAAAATCAGAAAAGAAAAAAGTTTTGTGACTTACCTGACCTATTTTTTTTGTTAAGTAGATGTAAATATAACTTTTTGAATTTTAGCCTGATATTAAATTGACCAAATTAATTTCTGAAGCCATACTGTTCCTTTCCCTTTAATGGCCCCTGTTCACAGACTTGACTGTATTTTCTAACTTACCTTTCAAAAACACGACAAACACACATAATCTTAGATAAAGCTTATACTGGGATTCATTTAGCTTGTGTAGTGTGTAATGATTGTCATATGTAATGACTTAATATCGAGCAAATGAAATTACATTAACCTGCCATCACTAGCAAGCACTTGATACTGTTATGATAATTTTGTGCTTATTATTCATGTATTATTTAATACCTTGCTTGAGAACATAGAATAATTTTGCGCTTGTTATTTATGAATGCCCTTTATTGCTGCTTGCTAATTTTGATGATATTGCTTTTGGCTTGTATTTTAAAGACTCTTGTCACAATTTAGTGGTATTTTCATAAGTAAATGTATGCTTTTTCAAGTAAAAAAACTTTTACTTTAAAAGTTAGTTTTGATAGTCACAGTAAACTAACTTACTTTTACTTGTGGCCTTAAAGTAAATTATTAAGTTTACCAGTGAATGAATTTGTCTCATATATAAATGACATAGTCTAATGTCTTGTTATTGAATTCCATTGTTTTGCTTGTTTTTGCTACATATACATGAATATACTGTATTATAAAGCTTTTGTACTAAAAAACTTTGCATGTTTTGCTATTGAAATATATTACGAATTTTAGTTTTGTTAAATTCGTGGTAAAATATTGTTTCAAAACATCTGTGAATTATTTCACATGATGGGAGTAGCGTAAATGTGCTAAAAGAACGTCAGCTCTGTTAAAATGATTTGTGAAGTTGAAGGTTGTTAAATGATATAATACCACAGGCAGCATATTATTTGCATGCAATATTTTACAAAACATTTAGTGATGAAATATGGTGGCTCAAGCACTTCCCTGCATGATGCAGCATGCAACATGCGTCTTGTTCTCTGGCTCGAGCAGATTTTTGTATGATATTTTATGTTTGTATTTATTTATCCCATCAGTATAATATGATTAATATACTCTGTATAAAATTATAGACTTTTACAAATAAAAGTCCCCTCCATTTGTAAATGCCACCAACTTTTTTGAGAAAACAATTTACCCCAATATAAATGCTTTAACAAATCTTTAAATTATATTTCTAATAAGTCAAAGATTATTAAAACAATGCCATAATCACTCATGTATAAGATGAATGTTTTAATATCCAAATTCGGCTCCAAAAATTTGATTTTTTGAAGGACTCAGTACAGACAAAATCATGTCAAATTGAATATATTTGTTTAAGAAGCTTGAGTAAGTATTGGCAGGTTGATAAAATTTAGTGGTCTCATACCAAATGAGTAATTATCACATTTTCTTAATACTTACCAATCACAGAAATAAACACATTTTTGTCTATTCTTTGCTCAAAACTTTGTGTGTTTTTTCCTTGAAGATATTTTTTGTCTGGATTTTCTCGGAATTTTACCAGCATCTACAGGTGTGACCTATGCATGAGTGATTACTGTACTTATACAATCATATAATATCTGGTAAATTTAACATCCCTGGGTAGTTTATTAGAGTATAACCTATCTTGTTACAACCATCTGGAGTGGTATTTGCTTGTAGTGATCTTCCTTCTGGGGTAAAAAAAATAATATGAAGAAATAAAAGTACTTGGTGTGTCAGAGCCATGTCTTAGCCAATAGTAAAATTACTGATATTTTAACATCCACGATTGTATGACCTTACAGCTATATGGGTGACATGATATTTAAGTTAAAAGGTGCTATTTTATTATATGTACAAAACCATTATCTGCAGAAACAGGTAGTCTGTGGACTTCATAATTCAAGCAACAAGGTAATATCTTCTGGTGTCTTTTTGCACTGGTTTACTTTAGTTAAAATCCCCCTACAATCTCTTTGCACTGATGGGATGAATTTTCTAACCATGAAACTAAAATTTATTTTGGATATTTGATTTCATGGCTTGAATTATTTCTTTCATGAATCAGGAGTACAAAGGAGACAGCGTCGCGTGCTGGACACATCCTCAACTTATGTCCGAGGGGAAGAAAATCTGAATGGTTGGCGTCCAAAAGGAGACTCCCTGCTTATTGATCACCAGTGGGAGCTGGAAAAACTGACAAGATTAGAAATGGTAAATTTCAAGTATTTTATTCACTAGGTTAGCTAGGTCAATAAAGTTGATTAAGCCTGCCTGTCGATCTGGGTTCAAATGCTGGCTGCATTAGGTCATACCTTTCTATGAGGATTTGACAAAAATATTGATTTTCCTCCATATGTAGAGAAGTTGCTGGCTCCTTTTGGAAAGATATGTTAGTACTGGTTAGTATTCAGTCCAGGAAAATTGGTTAGGTGATATATAATTGAAAAATTGCTGAAAATTACATTAAACCCAGTAACCACCATGGTTATTAGATTGGGGTTCATTTTTCATCAAGCTTACTGGAGCTATGTTTTTTTACAGTGTATAAAAGGTTAATAAAGGTTAATATAAAAGTTTGATTGCAGGATTCCTTTGCCAAAGTTGTAATTTATTTTTAGTAAGTTTAGGTGAGCCTCGTTGTGATACTGCTCAGGAAGTTGTTCCTGAATGAGACTCGAACATCCTTTGTACAATTACTGTAAGCATCATGGACTGGATAGCAAAGTGCTTGAAGTACTTGCTTGGTTGTTTGCAATTTATTTCACTTTTTTTCATTTTTTGTTATTTTTTTAAAGTTAATAACTTAATAATTTATGCATTTTCCGTAGGTTGAAAAATGTCGACATGTTCTGTTGTTACGTGAGAAACTTGCTGAACAAAACAAGACACAAGAGCTCAGCAAAATGGATAAAGAAGTGACAAACATGACAAAGAAAGCAGCTCAGACGAAACTTGAAAAGTCTGAAGAGTTTAAGGAAAAGTTGGATGAAATTGTTACCGAAAAGGAAGACGATACAACAGAAAAGAACAAATTTGCTGTGAGACGAGATAACTCTTATTTCAGTTTTACAACCAATGGCGAACCAGAGAAAGAATTGGCGGCAAAATGCTTACGTCTGATTCTTCAAGGTCGTCTCCCGCCAAACCCACCATCTGCAAAGGTATTTTTTATTTTATTTTAAAGTTTGTAACAGATTTTGTAAAATGCATTTGTTTCGAGAAACATCCTGCATGTCTACAAACTTCGCATATTTTGATTATTATTAATTATGTTGGACTTGCTCCTCAATCTTATTACACTGTTAATACTGATTAGTTTAGGCGGAGAAATGAATTCCTGGTTTCCGCTAACAAGCACCGCAAAATTTGGGTCAGTTGCTAGTCAGAATTCATCTTCAAGTATGTGTTTTAGCCCAGAGATGTAGTTCACTTCAAAATTAAGATACTGGCTAGAAAAAATTACCAAGGTAGAAAATGTTAATGGCTAATAAACATAAAAGTAATGTGGCTCTTCTGGTTAGTTGAAACTGGGAATTTTTTCATACCTTTCTAAGCTACGAGTTCAATACTATTTCTTAAATTAACGCATGTTTTTTATGGATTAACTTCAAACAAAAACTCAATATTTCCTAAAATATTATCCTATAGTATAATAAATAGGTTAACTTCAGATGTCTGCAGTTATTAAGGATATTTCATAGTACAAGAAGGTAATTTTATCTACTTTTTTTTCAACTAGAATGACTGGTTAGTTACGATTATTTCAGACACCAATGACTGAATCTGTGATCAGTTCCGTATCATCATCAGATAGTGATGCTACTGCTAGTAGTGAATCTATGATATCAAGCATGGTCTCCTCTACATCAGAAATGTTCAAGTAAGTAAACAACACAATCAGGGTCGAAGGTCATAAAACTTGAGATCCTTCTCCTTGCTCAAATCTCAATTTTGTGATTTTGATTTGATAGACTGCTATCTAAAATTCAGGAGGGGGTTGTATAGAAAGTTAAGATATGGGATTTTCCAAATTCATAGTCCCTAGCTTATCCATGATTTGAGTCTTTTAGTGGCTTTTAGAGTCATCTTGTTAAAATTTTAAAAAAGTTTTTCTTGAATATCTGAGTTCTAAGATATTTAATTGGGTACAAAACTATGTATGGCTATATGACAGTTTTATTTTTAGATAAATGACATCATTTCTATTTTTATTCCAATGACATCATTTTTCTATTTTTAGATCTGTGAACTCTGATGCTGTTATTCATTCCTCAAAGTCGTCTGACAACCTAGCCAATGCAACATCCGGTTCTGAGGGTGGTGCGGATCGTAAACTTACTTTACCTATAAAACCAATACGACCTGATCAGGATAAGTTTGTGTTTGCACCGGATGTTGAGGAAGTTCGAGTCAGTCCGGTTGTTGCTAGAAAAGGGTACCTGAATTTCTTGGATGAAAAGTCAAATGGTTGGATTAGAAAATGGGTGGTATGTTGATTTAAGATTATTAGAACATTTTGTTTGATGCATAAAAATGGTACCTGACAAACATCAGTCACAGTGTTTTGACAGACTGTAAAAAGTGTTGGGAATGAAATATTAGTTCTTCAATAGGTAAATTTCTCCCGTGCTTTTTGCTGTGTAGTTACACATTTTTTATCAATCTTCCTTTCAGGTTGTTCGACGTCCTTTTGTATTTATCTATAACTCAGAGAAAGACCCTATGGAGCGTGGAGTTATCAACCTCACCACAGCACAGATTGAATACAGTGAGGACCAACAATCATTACTGAAAGTGAGTGAACAGTTTATTACTTTATTTTGAGTTATAATTGATAATGATAAAGTATCTGTTTCAATCAAGATATACATATATCCCATCTTAATAATCATGAGTTTTTATGAAGATTCAATAAATTTGTTTCTTCCTGTGTTCGTCCATGTAATAACATTAGCGGGTATTTTTCTGCTATGAATGATATTTACTCAACTTCAAAGTATTAGGTAAGTTGGTTTTAGCATAATATAGATAAACTGTTACCAATAGATAGATTAAATACATTTCTATTGAAAGGTGTTTTGGATCAAACACTCCAGATCAATTGAATGTTCATTTCAAAATTTACCTTGTTTTTGAGTATGTGTTTGATTGTCATTCTTTACTTCCTTTAACCAGGCAAGGAACACGTTCTCAGTTTTGACCAGATACCGTGGATTCCTCCTACAAACCCCTGATGACAAAGAATTCCATGACTGGTTGTATGCTATCAACCCTCTGCTTGCTGGACAAATAAGGTATGTCCTTTTATTGTTATATCATTCTTAAGTGTTTACAATTAAACATGGATATAGTGAAATATGGATTTAATGAAAATCAAATACTGTGCAAAACACTTCTGGTGAAACCAGATATAGTGATGTTTTTCATTTTTCTTGAAAGTACCCTACTAAATTCATCATTATGGATATAGTGAAATATGGATATCATGAAGTAATTATTTGTTCCCCTGGAATTCACCAAAACCGTGTTCTACTGTAGCTAATCTGACACGATCATATGGTTATTCAGCTCATTGAGTAGTGCAGCTACGGTTGTGTTGATGTACTCTTTAGATCGACCTGTATTGTACAAGGGCTCAATTCATAGACATATCTTAAAAACTTAAAACTTTTGCTGAGAGTATACCTGTTGGCCTATTGGCCAATTATGCAGTTTTTGATACTGATAAAAAAAACAAAATGAAATTGTCTGGTTAATAATTTTCTGTAGCATTATGTAAAGTTTACTGGTGTCTGTATTATGTATGGCTTGTGTTATTATTATTATTCTCATTTTCAGATCAAAGTTGGCCAGAAGAAAGCAAGTTCCGATATAAGAACAAATCTGTGAATGAACTTTTTATGTCTACATTGTAACTTTTAACAAGATTGTTCTCCCATTTTATTGTGACTTCAGTCTTGATACAGCCAAACAGAAAAACCCTCATTGACTTACATGTTTGCAATAAAAATAATAGTCTCAACTCATTTATATTATTGTAACATACTGAATTCTGAGCAAGTATTGCATACACTTCATGTTTGGTTCAAGTTCCACTCAAATGCTGACTTTATGTTCTGTAATCAAATCTTCTTCTGGAATTGTAAAATAAAATGGAAGAACTGTAGTGTTTCAATCAAGTCAACTCAACTCTGATCTCACCGCTTTTGGTTTAAAGGGAGATAATTCCATATGAAGAATTATAAAAAATACTGGTCAACACAAGAGTTATTTCTCTTAAGTTTTTTGGACTTGTTTTTACCAGTTGACGCAGATTTGATCAGATATATATTTGTGCAACTTTAAGATCAAATGGAGATAATTATACAATTGGAAAGAAGGGGGCATAACTATTTAAGGAGTTACTTTCCTTTGGCTGGTAGCTCCAGTACTGGACACAACTTTGATTGGATATATCAGTATTTACACATTCTGAATCAAGGGAGACAATTCAGAATAAAAGTGGAAAACAAGGGGTGTAACTCAGAGTACTTTGAGATAGTCTTATTTAGGGAGAGATTTGAGTTCATGATATTTTGTTATTCTTTTGCATTCATGCTTAAGTATGGTATAATTATTATAGATATTGTTAAGTATTTAATCATTATTCATTCCAGCATATTTTCATGCATATTCATTAGATATGTGAAGTTATTTTAATCCTATTTATAATATAATTATTTATTATTCGGTTGTGTCTATGAATATTCATGAATGCTATTGATTATGCTAATATACCGGTATTTGGTGCAGTTAGGAGCGTAACCTTTATGCGTGAATATGTTTCAATGTTTTGCATAACTCATTTTGATTGCAGTATTTGGTCCCAGGAGTTCAAAAAGGATGTTACTTGTCCTTCAAATAGAATGAGTTTCACCCTTGTTGCATTTATGGTCTAATATTTCATGAATATTCTCTTATGTTTACTCTGAAATGGTTTCTATAAGTCTTGCGCAACTCTGATGGTGGCTACATTTGTTGGTCAACAGATTTTTTTTCAAAATTGATGATAGATATAGAACTATTGTTTCTGCTTCTTTCCGGAAACTGATTTATGATAGTTTTGTGTCATATCCTTGTGTTTATATGTACCACACAGGAAAAACTTTGATGACACTGTCATTTGAAATATATCAAGATCATGCAAAATGCTTCAAGGTCATTAGGAATATTTCAAAGTCACTAAAATGTTCAAGGTCACTTGAAACATTTTAAAGACATTTTAAGGGTGAATCATTGTGCAATACATTCAAAAGGTTATAATAAATTTACAATAGAATATAGTATCTATATAATGTGTGTCTGTTTCCATGGAAACATAATAGTATTGTATAATTACATGATAAGTATTGACTGTAGATTTAAATATGATATGATATGTGATAATTAAATGCATGAGCAAATGTGTCTATTAATTTAAGAATGTGTAATTGTGAGTGAAATTTATTTTTTAAGCTTTTTCGGAATTTCTTATTCTGTTTGATAATATTCTTTAAAGGGACTCAACTCCTGATTAATGGTTTATTTGTTTGGTGCCTTGAAACTACTTTGACTTGATAGTAATTATGATAAAAAGTACAATAAATGTAAATCATTAATGAACTATTATCTAAATCTATTACAAAGCATGATTTGGTATACAAGTTTGTTGAAAAATATCCAAAGTGGAAATCAGATAGTTAAAACACTTAAATTAAGTTTTAGTTAAGCTGTAATGTTTTGCAAAGATTAACATTTACTTAAATATTAACATTACTTTTTTTGCAAATTTTCGCGATTTTCTTAAGTCACTCTGGAGTTCTGTCCCTTTACGGTTTAATTTGATAATCAAGCCCAACCCAAAAGTTGCAGTGAATGAGGAATTCTGCGTGTATTATTTTGTACGATTGTGAAATTATCTTTATTCAATTTTTCTTTTGAATGTTGTATGATACTGTTTTATCCATTTTATGTGATCAAGTAATTTCATGACCATCAATTCATCGTCATTACATACACGAGATTTATTATACTTCTGTCACATGGTTGTTGTGCCGTTAAAAAATGCTTTAAATGTTCTTCCTGCGTTGAATGCGAAATTATCGTATATATGTCTTCGGTGATTGTAAGAATGATAAACCGTTTTTTACACTTTTTTTAAATTTTTTTTTTAGAAATTATTTTTTATTTGCTAGTTTTCTTCCCAAATGATATATTTTTGTTATTATTCATGTCTGTAAGATTTGAAAAATATATTGAACAAGTTCAAAATTTAATTTTATTACTTTATTGCTGATAGTGATGATGATGAACAGTGGCTGACATGTAAGATTATCAATCAACTGATACAATTGGGTTTTAAAATAATAAAAAGATTGCAGGAGAAAAAATTAGTTTCATTTACGATAAACACACAGTTAATGACTGTTTTTTTTCTAATCAAATGGTCCTGTGTATTGATTACATGTACATGGGTGAAAGTTTCCCTGCATGTGCTGGAATTTCTGACTTTTGTCTGTCCCATTCTGTATGCATGGGTCTGGACGAGGCTGGTTTCGATACTTTCCACAGCACTTGAGTTTAAATTTTCAGATTTTTTTAAATGTTTTAACTTTCACCCAAGTGAAAGTATTAGTACATATTTAGTAATATAAACAAACAAATAAATTTGACTGTGTAAAGCCAATCTAAATGATATCTGATATTGTAAAATTAATAAGTAATTGAATTTATATACTCTGCATTTATGTAATGAGTTCTTGGTGTTTAGATGGTATGTTTTCAAATTATGATTATTTGGGTATGAATCGAAATATGCATTATTTCTTTTATTAGTTTTGTTAATTAGATTTTGTTTGCCATTTAGTTGCCATATTTTTGTGCAATACTTTAAACAGGACAAAACAGGTAGATTTTTACATTGTGGGTTGTTACAAAAGTAAAGTCAAACCTGAGTCATTGGCTACTTGTGCATAAAAGTTACTTATGAAGAATTTTTACTAATAAACCTCTAAAGAAAAGCCAAATTTGTATTTAGGATAGTATTTCTAGGTCAAGGTCACTCTTGCTAAAAGTAGACAAACGATTTTTGTACAATATACAGGTACTTTTGAAATCCTGGCTTGGTGGCATTGTTAGTTTGGTGGAATTGCCACATTTCTTGTTTTTGGTTGCCATGGCAATAAAATCTTCTTAGATTGCCTTTATTCACAGGTTTGACTTTATGCAGGAACTTGCTAAATGATATCAGCACTGTCCTGTGTACTTTTGGAACGACCCTGTCTATATTTCATGTATATAGATATCCACAAAATTATCAGGGAAAATTTTCAACTTAATTAACCAGATAAGTCTGAAAGCATATTTTTCTGATTTTATTTTCATTCTTGTGTCTAGAAGTCTGTGAACAAATAATAATAAACCCTGGCTATTGTTTCATGAAAAATGTTGATTAAATATGGAATTGCAGAGGTCACCTGATTTATCTGCACACTTTAGGGTTTTCTGAAACTCTAGTATGGTTGAAATACTCAAGACATTGTAAAATAATATACAATTTTTCGATATCATTAGAATATATTGTTGTATTATTTAACTTGAGATTAACTTGTGTACTCAAATCTTGATATATTATCAGTTAAAATCTTTATATTTTAAATAATTTTGTATCACCTTGAAACATCTTTATTCTGGTAATTTTGTACGTGGATGAATATTTTAACTTAGTGTTTTATATCGGGTCTTATAAACTTAAGTACCTCATAGTTTACATGACTACCTGTAGCATATGGTTTTAAGTCTTTAAAGGACACTTAACAATTGAAGAGAAAGTTAGAATTTCACCATGATAAGTGTGATGAAATTGAATTTTGAGTATGGCTAAAAATGTTGAGATCAAACTCATGTTTTGACCAATCAGATTGTTTAAAATTTAGTGACCACTGAAATGTATAATTTTGTGACAAATTGTTAGTTACTATTGAAATATATGCAAGCCCTAAAGAACTGGATTCTTGCTTTATATGGTGATTTTGGTCTGCATTATGTTTTAGGATCGAGTGCGGAGACTTGTCTCAGAGTGCAGCATTTTGATTGGTCAACTTTGTTTATGCTTTGAACCATCCAATCAGAGATGAGAGATTTTATACCCATCTCTGAATGCAACAATTTGATTGTTCTATTTTGTGTGTGTTTAGAACCAACCAATCAAAGATAAGAGGTTTGAGATCCATTTCTGATTGCAGTGTATTCATTGGTCTATTTTCTGTGTGCTTAGAACCAACCAATCAGTGAGGTTGGTTTTGAGACTAGTCATTAATTTTTTTTATTTCATTTTCAACCCTCAGCCTTTTCTGTGAATTGAAGTTTTCTAAAGCAAATTATGCAAGCATAAAGACCTGGATTCTTGCAGTATTTTTATAGAAATGATGAAAGACCTAATAAAGTTTGATATTGTGTGTTGATCTAATGGGTATGTAGACTATATTGGGAAAAATTTTTCTCAATAATTTCATTAATTTCGAGCAGTGTTTGAAGTTATTTGAACTTGCTGATTTCGTTTTAATGAAGTTTTATTGGTTTGGTGATGTTGGAATAATGTGTTTGATGGGTAAAGGTTGAACTTAGGTGTTGAATGGAATAAAAAAAAACATATCAGTTTTAGATTATCAAACTTTAAGATCAGTCTCCATTCTCTAGTCTCATTTGTTCTCAAATGTGTCCATCAAATAATAATAGGTGAATAGTTTTTTGTGAACAGAAAAAGATAAAACATTGTGAATGATGATAACATATGTTATTTTCTTCCTGCAATATTAGTCCTATAATAGACTAACGGTGTTCAGCAAACGATTGTGTGTTTCATTACTTTTGACTCATCTCGTTGTTGAAAATGGACAAAAAAATATGAGTTTGATCTCAAAATGAAATGGATTTGAGTTTTAGAAACCATTTTTGTTTTGATGCATGATTTTGCGGAGTATTTCTATGTGACAATCAGTAAATTGCAAATTTCATTTTCAATTCTCACTAGTTGAATTTATTCTTTGTTTATAAAATGATTATTCAAATTTCCTTGTCACTTCCACAGACCATAGTAACTGACAACAGACCTGTAATTGCTAAATTGTGATAAATATGGTTCAAAACAGCTAATTCAACCCAAAATTCCTTAACAAATTTTATTTCTTTTTAGGTATTTTGGGCTGAGGCATTTTTTTTTAATTCTGCTGTCAAAGGTCCGTTACTTCAGCCTGTGGTTACTTCATTTAGAGGGTTTTGTAGTTGATGGAATGCATTGATAAATCAATAAAAATACATGAAGTAATTAAGGCAAGCTGAAACAACAGGATTCTTATGATAAATTTCCAAAATATTCTTCTTTTTTTTCATTATGACCGAAAATTCACAAAATGATATATATTATTTTACTATAATCATATTACTTGAAACAATTGTGATGCTTCATTAAAATTTATCAGTTTTAGTATTGGTTGCCATAGCAACAAAATGTCTAGAAGTGGCTTTTTGTGTTTGATTCATATGCTGTAAAAAAGTACTGGCTTTATTTTTTATGCTTGTGATATTTTTGTGTAATCAGTAAAAGTGGATTATTTTGGAAATATTTTATTTAAAACAATGTCACAAATTCTTCGTTACTTTGTATTAGATATCTAAATTAAATACACGCTTAAATCACGGAAGTATAAGTAACAAACTACAGTTGATTAAAAGGTTATAAAATTGTTCATTTTCGGCCTCTGCGGTTGAGTGGTTATGGTCTCTGACTTGTAAGCCCCTCAATGCTGTGCGTTTGATTCCCACCGGGACCAGAAAAATGTCTCATGTCCGATGTTACAGCTGGGAAAGTCACCGAATGACCTTGGGTGTTCATGCAACATTAAACACCAGTGAAAAAGAAAAAAAAAGTGTTATGTTATGAATCTTGCACTGAAAACAAATGTTTGAATTTTTAAGGTACTGACTAATTCTATGATGGTTTATACTTACATGGTGAGTTTTGAATTGATTCAAATTTGTAAAATCATGGTTTTAACGCCATGAAAGATCTTGAGTAGAGGAGTGTAATTAAAACACTCCAAAAACAAGAGGCTTCAAGTGTGCTTTGCTTTAAAATATTTTATCAGCTGCTTTAAATACCTAAAAATTTGCAAAAAATTATGTATTCTTGGTTGCTCAGATGCAGTAACCAAGGACATTGCTAAAGATGGGGCAATGGTTGCTAAGGGCATAATAATTCTGGTAAAAGACTTAGTGATATGTTGACATGAATATGTGATGATACCAATTATTGATTGATTGATTGATTAATCATGATTGATTGATTAATTTTTATTTGTGTTCGTTGATGATTTACTTAGTTACAAACCTCCGACCCGAAAAACTACTACCTGCACTCTGTACACCAGTAACGCCAGTCAAGCTTTATTGCTATCTACAAAACTACTACCTGCACTCTGTACACCAGTAACGCCAGTCGAGCTTTATCGCTATCTAGTCTGTGATATTTTTGTATTTATTTTTGCATGAATTTTATTAAGTGTTTATATTCATTATTTATATGATTGTTACTATTGTTTGTGTTTTTTTTTCAAATTTTAACAGAATTCCTTTTTTTTTGTTTTTTGCATAAATTTGCAGAACTATGACACAAAATATCTAGGTCTAGAATAAACAATTTCATCTGTGGAATAATTATATTTCATGCGTGAAATTTTCTCATTTGTTTTGTCCGAGAAAAAATTGCGAAGTTTTGTGTGAATTTTTATTTCAGATTTGGCAAATATATTCTTGCATGAATTTCAGTTCATGTCGGAAATTAAAAATTGTCAAAAAATGTTTTAAGTGAAAAGAAATATTTATTTTATACATTTTTTCTACATAATAGTAAAAATTGCAACAATTACTTATAATAATACTACAGTAAAACTTCGTTATTACGAGCATCGATATCACGAGCTCTAGGCTTATCTCGAGGAGATCTTGAAGTCCTGTCATTTTTTGTTCTTAGTTGTATATAAATTTCCATGTTTATTACGAGCATCGTTATCTCGTTATCTCGAGCACAAATCATGGTCCCTTGACTTATTTTTAAGCGTTAATTACCTCAATTACCTCGAGGGGTGTCATTTTGGATATCGTTCGCACCTGCGCGCCGGCGATCGCCGTGTTTTCTACACATCGTTAAAGTTACGCAACAAAAGAGCAAATCTTAATCGAGTACTTTGTTTTTCACACGTCGTTAAAGCTACACAATAAAAGTACGAATCTTAATCGGGTACTTTGTATTTCACATGTTGTGACATAAAATGACAATGAAACACGTACATGTATTTGTTTGTTGTAAGTTTGCAGTAATATTTTTAAGATCAAAGTCTAATGTTATAAAAGTTAATAATTATTGAGAATTTAATCACGAGACCTTACAATGATTGCTGTTATCATGTATGCTATCATGCAAATAATAAAGTGTGCGTGTCATTGATTGCTCTCCTTTTTAATACAGACGTTCATAACACATGTATCTTTCACGATGTGTCACTATGACGTTTCGCCGCATGTCAGTGACACGATATTCGGACATGACATTGTACAATTGAAAACACGAAAAAATCGTGGATAAAGTACTTAGAAAAAATGATCAATATATATTTCAGCAATCAACTATCATGTTAATTCACTTTAGACATCATAGAGAACAATTTACGTAAGCATTTCGTATTATTATCGTAAACACGCCCATTTATGCGCATGATGCAGTTTATTTTCAGTCAACAAACAAAAACCTCGTTATTACGAGCACTCGGTTTATCTCGAACATTTCGTCTGTTCCGATGACTCCTCGAGATAACGAAGTTTTACTGTATATGTAGTATCTTTGTAAGTTGGCACGGTACATTATCAATGTTCCGAATCATATCAACTTGTGAAATCTTCACCAGACTTGCTTGCGTTTGTCTTTGAATAAATGTCACAATTTATCATGAAATCCTAGCATTTACTTAGCTTCTTTCATTTAAAAAAATCAAAATAAAAATTGATTGGAAAATCAAAATCAGAATGTTTGTTAGATAATTTTTATTCATATTCCAAGAAAATAAAAACCTTGTTTGATATTTTTCCAACTTTTGTGTGAAATAAAACAATTTAGCAAAGTTAATTGAAAATATCCAATTAATTTCCTTAATAACGCAACTGTGGAACGAATTTTTACAAAATCATCTTAGTTAAATGTAAATTTGATGTAACCAAATCCTGTAATAATATCTTTTTTCATTTTTTTTAATAAATAATTGAATATGTGTTTATGGTTGATTTTCAGGATTACTGTATTATATACTACAAATAAATTTTTAAATTATGTGTGATTTTTTCATATTATTTTCAGCTTTGTCTTTTTTCATCTTTTTTTTTCTTAAATCACATATATTGCTACATAGTCAATATTACTTTTATTTAGACAGTATACGTAATATATATAGTATATATATTAAACTACATTAAATTTGTCGTGACTGTTTCAATGTTTCTATGTGTGTGTAAATGTGTTGCTATGGTGACTGTTGCTAAGTAACACTTTCCTGCTGCCTAGTTACTGTTGCTATGTTGTATCAATCTTCCTTGTTTTCCATTGTTAGTGAACATAATGTTACTGCAAAGACATGCAAACAAATAAAAAAAATCTGTTATAAATCATACACATCTGTTGTTGTCAGTTTTTGTACCCCACCCCCTTCCCATCCCTGAATAAAGGTTTACAGTAATTACACCAGCCGTCAGTATACAAAGTTCTACAGTCCACATCAAATGCTTCATCTTAGGTTTCTGTACTAACTGGTCCACCAAGCATGATTGCAAAGCTTGAACTGAACAGGAGCCAAACTTTCTTTGGATGCCTGTGATTGGTTGATTCTTAAATGTCATATGATGGACTGAAATAACTAACCAATCAGGCAGCTTCTCTGAAAATGGCTTTTGACTATCCTTACATATTTTGATTCTATAAACCAACTACATTCCGAAAGATACAATTTCACCTCAAAACTAACAATGCGTTAGAGTTAAAAAGCGGAAGCCAAACTTTCTTGCAAGCGGATAAAAATATAACCTTTCTGAAATACAAATTTTTACAAAGATTTTGCCATACAGCCATTTATTTGGAGACAGCTTAATGTTACCTAAGTTTATCTATCTATCTGAATAACTCTGAGTTGTTACAGCAATTTAGACAAGGGTCAAAGGTTATAAAACTTGAGATCAGTCTCCAAGCTCAAATCTCATATCCTGTCCTTTGATGTTTCTAACTTAATTATCACTAAACAATGGAGATTTCAGTCCTATTTTATTCCGCCAGCAAAATGATCTGAAAATGTATTTTATCATTAAACTGCATTGTATTTCAAACCAGAATGCTTCACTTACAACAATGAGGATTGAGTTCAGAGATTGTTCTCAAGTTTAATAACCTTGGAGCAAGGAATACAAAATTAGAATTTCAATGAAAAATACAAATCGGGTACTGATACATTGCCGGTATCAAGTACATGTGTACTACTTGAAATTACATACAAAAATTTCTTACAATTTGCAAACCATTTTTTTATTGCACAAACTAATCATCAATTAAGAACATATGACATATTTAACTTACTTAAATATCAAAAGTTTACGGAGAAATTTCTATTTGACTACCTTTTGTAATTATAAGGTACATAAAAATTCTATAATAATAAACTGTGATGAACATTCAAGACGTTAATGGCTTTATTTTTCAGGGCATGTATCACAATTTATGATTACAACCTAATTAATAAAACATTGGTCAGAATATCTTTAAATAAAAGCCAGATTACTATTCATAAAGAAAATTTTAGGAATCCTACAATACAAGCTTAGAAACTTGATCACAAGCATCGTCCAATCCTGATACTGAATCTGTCTGTTCACAGTTGCCTTGGCTACCACCACAAGCTCCACCCACTTCTGATTCAGCTTCAGTAACATTGTCTACAAGTTTATCTGATTCAGCATTCTTATCATCCACATTGTCTTTGAAATTATTGTCTGAATCTGTAGTAATGATTTCATTTTCCAGACCAGTCTTACTTTGTTTGTTTGGTTTCGCTAATTTGTCTGTTTTTCTAAGCTGACAAGCCTCCTTGTAAGGTGGATCTATCGGTGATTGTGTCGGGGCGTGGTATTTATAATCCCGACCGGGAAGCTGAAAATAAAACAAAGAGAGCTATTGAACAGCATTCACTTTGTGCCAAGAAATCACTCTAGGAAAATAAAGCCTTTTTTACATATGATGAGAATTTTTTTATGTAAAGTCTTCACTTTTGTTACATGTTACATGAAGATTTTTCATTTTATTCCTTATTTTCTCCCATTTTATTCACATTTTATGTAAGATTGCGATTGAGATCAGTCTCAAACTGATAAGTTAATGATCAATAATCAACAGATGAAAATCAGATCAACACATTAACAAGTTTCACAAAAAAAATAATATAGGTATCCATAAAAGATTATTTGTTTGCAGTGGAGTGAGAGACACATTAAAAAATTCCCCAACCCAAAAATGTATTTTTTAACAGCATATTTTTAGTTAAATATTCTGGCTTTTCATTTTCAGTATGAGTATATGAAATAAACAAATACAAATATTCCTACCTACTGTTAAAAGTTTGGGTCGTGTAACTTTAACATTTTTTAAGAAAGGCCCAATAAAACAATAATTAAGTACAATGTATAAATAAATGACATATAAAATAAGATGTCATATGTCAAGCTCATTAATGCTGGGGATGACACGAAAAGTGATCAGTTATCCCTTATTTCCATCAAGGTCCCTGATACTGACAGTACAAATACTAGCATGAAATGCATGTGTATAACACAATATATAGTACCCCATAATCAACTTGAACATTCATAAAAAATATGACACATACAAAATACATAAAATACAAATACAATTAATAAAGTAATTTGAAAGAAAAAAATCAGTTTACATAAAAGCCAAAATTAATACTGTATGATTAAGGACTTAATTTTTAATCAATGATAAAATCTAAATCGTCTAACATGTACATATTATCTAAACCATGGAAATCTGCAAAACTACAGAAAATCACACGCCTGGATTACCTTCAAAGGGTACGTTTTATCAGAGTCAAATCCACTCAAATCTCCACAAGCAAGGAAAGGTACAATTACACGATTTGGTCCTGTCAAGTTGTTGTAATCTAAATCTGAAATAATTCATTGGAAAAAAATGTCAACTCAAACACAAAATGGCCACATAACCTGCAATACATGCAGCATTAACAGTATGAAGTATCTGATTGGTTGTTTCTGGGTCACTTTTCCAATTTACTAATGGTAAGACAGCATTTTTAGACAAATTCAGGAATATTTTTCAGACACTAGTTTGTGACTTAACAGCTCTAGCAAGCCCAGAGAAAAGGAACTTGTTTCTCTTACAGTCCATTCCCCCTCTCAGACCATACCATGTTTGAATCCATGTTTAACTAGACGTTGAGGAACTGAGACCTGAAATATGGCTGAGAAGATGTTCCATCTAAGGAAAGATCATGTGTGATTCACCTCAGATTCTTGTCATACTGCAGGAAGAACTAATCTGTTCCTTAATGCACAAACAAATTATTCTTACTTCATAATGACCAGTAATCACAAGCTCCTCACTGCAGTGAGTTCAAATCCAAACAGGAACCAGACTAATTTCACATGTGAGGAAACTGTACAGCTGCCTTACAATGGTTATACCCATTCCTGTGGACTTTCTCCATCCTTAAAAACTGGAGAAGTTGCCATATGACGCTGACATTAAACTTCTGTGAAATATATGACCGCATCTAATGTACTTGCCGTATTTATGATCCAGGAGAGGATTTGCCATATTTGGAGTATAACCGACGGGTGGAGTATATCCCACACAGACCACAAATGCTTCTGAAAAATATGAATGAAAAATATGCTTTTAAGCTCAGTCCAAACACTGAATAATCTCCCTTAACAGTAACAGGAAATCATTTTCACCACAAGTTACCACAGCAAGAATCAATCTCCTACTAGGTGATCTCCCTTTACAAGTATTGGAGGTCTCTGGAATCACAAACTTTTTTGTCAAAATTTTAACCAAGACATTTATTTTTTTTTTTGTTCATGTTTTAACATACATCGATCAGAATGGTTCTATTTCTAACATGTAAGGTGTTTAATAGTAGAGAAGTAAAAAACGGTCACAGGAAGTTGTGTAAGGGCAGAGGTTACTGAAGCATAACGTGACATAGAAATCGGTGCACAGAATTCAAGCAAGAACTTACAAGAACTAAATCTTTTACAACTTATTTTGTTAATCACAAAATCAATAAGAATTATAAGACAGTTACCCATCAAAAAAATCATAAGACAGTTACCCATCAAAAAAAATCATAAGACAGTTACCCATCAAAAAAATCATAAGACAGTTACCTATCAATAAGAATCATAAGACAGTTACCTATCAATAACAATCATAAGACAGTTACCTTTCAATAAGAATAAGACAGTTACCAATCAATAACAATCGTAAGACAGTTACCTATCAATAACAATCATAAGACAGTTACCTATGAATAACAATCAAAAGACAGTTACCTATCAATAACAATCATAAGACAGTTACCTATCAATAACAATCATAAGACAGTTACCTATCAATAACAATCATAAGACAGTTACCTATCAATAAGAATCATAAGACAGTTACCTATCAATAAGAATCATAAGACAGTTACCTATCAAAAAAATCATAAGACAGTTACCTATAAATAAGAATAAGACAGTTACCTATCAATAGCAATCATAAGACAGTTACCTATCAATAACAATCATAAGACAGTTACCTATCAATAAGAATAAGACAGTTACCTATCAAAAAAATCATAAGACAGTTACCTATAAATAAGAATAAGACAGTTACCTATCAATAACAATCATAAGACAGTTACCTATACTGGAATTTCTGCTACTTCTGGGTTTGAATACTGACACATTAGGAAAGAAAATCTTTAGTTGAGAGTACAATAATGATACATCCTTCCCTCTGAATATCTGTCAAAACAAAAAACCTTTATAATTATTACCTCCAAAGGTAAGAATGACATGAAAATTAATGACAAGAAATTTCTTTTTCACAAATTTTCAACCATTTATAGGACATCCTTGGGATAAAATAGCAAATACTTTTACTGTTGTGTCTGTCTTTTTACCATATAGGAAATCAAGTATATCCAGTAATGTAGTAAAATTATCATTTTACTCTAACAAGGACAAATGACTTGTAAAAACAGTGTTACTTGTATTATACCATGTAAGACAAATTTATAATGTATATCATACTGTAATCATTGTGTACATTTAAAAGTTACAAGCAAAATCGGCTTTTTCTGTTCAGTACTATTTCACTATTTCAGATATTCTTATCAGCAAATATTTTCATGGATTAAGCATTATTTTTACTCCTGATGCAGTAAAATTTCATAATGCAGCCATTTCATTGGTCCATTTTAAAACTGAATCCAGTATTTGACACAAATGTAAAAGTTACCTTGGCAACAAAAGTTCCTCCAGATTTTAGGACATGAGTTGTGATATTCAAAGCCTGAAATCAATAGTATAATACAGTAAAACTTAACATAGCGACCACCTCAATATACGGTAAAATGTCACATAGTGACCACCTCAATATACGGTAAAACGTCACATAGCGACCACCTCAATATATGGTAAAACGTCACATAGCAACCACCTAAATATATGGTAAAACGTCACATAGCAACCACCTAAATATATGGTAAAACGTCACATAGCAACCACCTAAATATATGGTAAAACGTCACATAGCAACCACCTCAATATACGGTAAAACCTCACACAACTACCACCTCAATATATGGTAAAACCTCACATAGCGACCACCTCAATATATGGTAAAACCTCACATAGGAACCACCTCAATATACACTAAACCTCACATAGCAACCACTTCAATATACGGTAAAACCTCACATAGCGACCACCTCTATACTGTAAAACGTCACACAACGACCACCTCAATATACGGCAAAACGTCACACAATGACCATCTCAATATACAGTAAAACGTCGCACAGACCACCTCAATATATGGTTAAATGTCACACAACGACAGCCTCAATATATGGCAAAACGTCACACAACGACCACCTCAATATACAGTAAAACATCACACAACGACCACCTCAATATACAGTAAAACGTCACTCAACGACCACCTAAATATACATTAAAACGTCACTCAACGACAACCTCAATATTAAAACCACAGCATTTTGATGACTACATTATTGTCTAACTTTTTTCAATAATTCCCCTGTATTTAACTACATTATGAGACCACCTCAATATCTAGACCATATTTTCAGACCTAAAAAGCAATCTTAACATTGAAGTTTTACTGTATTTACTAACAAAATCAGTTGAAACATAAAAGACATCCTTGATATACATATATATATATTATGTATCTTTGCATATGAAGGAAACAGTTTTACACACTAAATAATTCTATATTTGCCATATCCCATGAAACATAAGAAATATAGAAGTAACCTCACTTGGCCACCATCTCAATATAAAGATCACCTCAACATGATAAGCAAATATTTTTGGATCAGTTTTCAATATTTTCTCCATATTTCTTGAGCTAAAATTAGACCAGCTCAATGTTAAGACCATATTTTTGTGGCACTAGGGTGGTCGTAATATCGAGGTAACACTGTATATGAGTGGTTCAGTGCAGCAGTTGTTCAGAAATAAAGGTAGAGGGAGACAACTCTAATAGTAGTATACTAAACATAGACACACAGTTTATCTTATAATAGATTACCCCAAATATCATACAGTAATACACACTTCATTCATTCCTTTTACATTAAATAGTTACAATTCATGAAAATTTCTAAAAAATTCAGCTGATCCTTTACCTATGAGTATTCTCCAAGTGCCTGTATGAAAGACATATCTTAGATAAGAACTACGATAGCAATTTTTCAACTTAGAATTCAAGACACCCTGTGTTTGTGATGCAAAATATACTATCGTTTATTTGGAAGAGTTTGCCAATCGTTAAAGCAAAATGTCTAAAATAGGGTCATGTGATGATTTTTCCAGCTTATAATGGAGGAATTATATCCCAAGTATATACCCGAGTAACACCACAAACCATTCATACACTATCTAGACAAGTTCCTTGCATATATTTTTTTCTGGCGCCAAACGGGATTTGAACACAAGGTGGAGAATGACCAGTGATTACTAATCAGAGACTTTAAACACTGGACCAATGTGGCCCCTTTTTGTTTTTTAATATACTTGCTGTGGTTAAAAATTTAAAAAGAATGAGGCCTAAACAAAAAAAATTTGTTTCTGGTTACATGCCAAAAAATATTGGTCATTAGGTAGGGATTTTTTTTCTTTAACGTTTTTTTTTTACATTATATCGGCAATACTGTTGTGAAAATCACAATATAGGACTAAGATTTGGATGCCGAAAAAACTTATAAGTTGGCATGTAAAAGATGGGTCGGTCAGGTAACCGGAAACAAATCTTTTTTTTAAGGCCTGATATTGTTGTGATAGAAGTACTTACAGCAAGTAGAAGTTGTGCCTGTATATATTCGTCTATATCATGTAAACCTGTCACTGAAAACATGGAGGACTTAATGCATTAAGTTTTGTATAAAACATGAAGAATTTCATTTAAAATAGAATACAAATCAGTAACCAATATGGAACATATGGAAATATACATGTGCATGGGAGAAAGTTGAAAATTTAAAAAAAAATGGAAATCTTAACCTTGGTGCCACAGAAACAATAAAAAACAGTAGGGTCTGGACCTGGGAAAAAACAGAGGTTCTGGAAAATTCCAGAAAACTTTTAACCATGAATATAATAGCACTGCTGCATTTCACGAGCGCATGATTGGCTGCTGATCAGAGGGAGGAAGTATTAAGTCATGATGCAGATTATGAACATCAAATGTTCTAAAAATAGAATACTGGACATATACAAGAACTGGTAATTCTACTAACAATCATGATGCATCAAGATTTTCATGTTTCACAAACATTTTCCCTTTGAACATCGAATCAGCGGATCAGTAGAAAAAGCACAGCCCTGTATTATCCTATACCAAACAGCCAATTAAACACTAGTAGTGTGTAATTGACAAAAATTAAGCAATGAGTAATAAGTACAAGCATACTATTAGGAACTCAAATAATCTCAAGAAAGGAAAATAAAACATTACTCATATCTTTCTAAAAGCAATTGGACATATTAAGCCTTTATTCATCCCAAACAATCAACCAATAGAGCACAAAAGTGAGTTAGCAAATGAACTGACAAGCGAGTGAACGAACCATGAACCAAATAAACGAAGGAACGAACGAACGAACAAACAAACAAACTAACTAACTAACAAACAAACAAACTTAACAAACAACATACCATCAGGTGCTCCATCACATACTACTAAATCAGCGTGTTCTCCTTCAAAATGTCCAATTATCTCATGAGCAGTGCTTGTCTGAAAAGAATCAAGTTCAGAAATTTAAAAAAAAAATTCACATATACCTCTTATGAAAAATTCAAACAAAACCACTTAATAGTACAAATTTTGTTACGAATTATATAAACATATTCTTATAGAGTATTTTCTTATTGCTGCTTTTATGATTTTTTTTATTTCATATACTCCTTAGGTAGCTTATTCCCATGGAAAAAATGTACATAAGTAGAGAGAGGGCTGAAAGAGAGAGGAAAGTTAGTTGATTAGCTAATTAGCAGTAGTTGTATCAATAATTTAAATATATGTTCTAGAATAACACAATAAAAGAATGAGTTAGGGCCTCTCATTCAAAGTATAGCATCCATATATTCTGAACCTTAGTAAGTGCACAGTTCTCTGATTCATGTACTCATGATGGTAGTGTAGTGTAATAAATATATAAACCTAAAAATCATGATCTGGGTCAGATAAAATAAACTAAACGTTTTAAGTGTCAGTTTATAAACATACACACTACAAACAATACATTGTTAATATATTTCACCTTAGTTATGTCCCCTTGTATCTGTATCACACCTGGTATTGGAGCCATTGCCTGTAAATCAACAGCAACAATCTTCACATCATCACTGTCATTATTATCTCCCCTGTCAAACAAATGAAAAAAAATATTATCCATATAATGTGTACATGATACTGAATACTGACTTTGTACATGTATGTGTTATCTTCAAACATTATAGAGTCAAAGATAGGAAGTCTTTGCCAGACATACAAGAACTTTTTTTCAAATACATGCATTATTTTTCATTCATTTTTTACTGGGTTCAAATCTATATAAATCAAAGCACTGTAAGCACACATTGTAGCTCAATGTCAACTAGAACCAAAAATGACACAAAGATGAAGGAGCTTGTAAATACACTCTTAACACAATAGGAGAATTTTATTTATTTAACTAGCTCAAAATTAATTCCCTTTACTTGAGTCTCATGATATAGTGATATAGAAGTCTGTGATCACGTTTCAATCAGAACAATGTAAAATGGAGCCATGGATCAAAGGTTATAAAACTAAAGATCAGTCTAACATCACAAATCTCAATTTTATGTTTTCAATATTCTAATATTAATTACATAAGGATGATATAATTTTCAAAAAAACATACACTATACATACAAATTAATTAATATGTGTACTTGTACAAATGGCAAAAGTTGGTAAGAAAGTTACAGAGAACTAAAATAAGAATTGAGCTAAGAGATGGCTCTAAAGTTTAATAATCTTGCACTATGGAGTAGGGGACAATGTGTTGGCTGCTCAACCGAGAAGTCAAGACCACATGCCCTCATAAAAAAAACACCAGCAAACAGAGTTTTTAGGTTTTCAAGAGTGATTCAAACAAGAATAGAAGGATGGAAAACAAGCTGGCCACTACATCTCTGAATTCTATCACATCCATGTACAGTCAAACCTTTGAACAAAGCCCTCCCTTAGGAAAGACAAAATGTGGCCTTAATTGACAGGTGGTCTATATTTGGAGGTCAGTTTGTTCTAAATAATCCATGCTGATTTTCCAAAGAATGACTTTTATTCACAGGGTGGCCTATATTTGGAGGTGGCTGCAAACACAAGTTAGACTGTACAATCAAACCTGAGCAAACGGTCATCTGTCATCAACAATTCAATATTAAGCATGTTACTATTAAAGAGTTTATACACCCCTGAATAATAGGCAACTGTCACAGCTTTAATGGTGGAGAAAGACCCCAGGCATACATCTTACAGCAGAGAGGGGTTAGTAATTACAAGTCAGAGACCAAAATCACTCAACCACAGAGGCCCTCTATGCATTGCTAGACTTTGTAATAAATAACAATCAATTAATTAAACTACCATTCACAGATTCATGCATTTGTTTAAACTAACGACTTTTTGGCTCCACGCAGTTTTATTTGTTCAATAGTTATAAAAATGTTGTAAATCTAAGGCTTTCATTTGACCCTTAAAACAGCATTTTGACTCCTGAAATCAGTAAAATAAAGCTTTTGACTCTTGAGAATTTGTACCAAAGGATCAAATTTAGGATAAAATTAGAAAGAAATTTTGTTGACTCTTTGAACTATCATCAACCAAGGGTCATTTTAAACTTTTGATGTCTAGTGAAAACTCTGAGATCTGAATCACTCAAGCACAAGCCATGGATAGGCAATAAGGTCTAAAAAAAAGGTTTGTTTCCAGTTGCCTGACTGACCCAATCTTTTACCTGCTGACTTACAAGTTTTTACAGCATCTAAATCTTAGTGCTACATTGTAATTTTCACAACAGTGTTGCCAATATATATATAAAAAAAAAACATAAAGAAAAAATCCCTACCTACTGACCCATATTATTTTGGGCATGCAACTGGAAATAAACTTTTTTTGTTTAGGCCTAATAGCAAAATAAGGGCATTTAAAATGAACCAATCACCTTAGTTTTCTAGATAACACTTGACTCCAGCTACCTGGTGCAGCACATAAATCCACAACTTTCTTCACTCCTAGAAAAAGAAAAAAAACTGTAGATAAGAAAGACTGCTGGACATCAGACCTACAGCAAAAAAAAAATATGAGCTCTGTTAAAATTCAGAGAGTTACTGACCCTCATGTCCAGTAAACTCCTCAGACATTTAGACAATATATATTCAGGGCCAGTGATATTTTGTCCAGAAAAGTTATATTTTCAAGTTTGTCAGTCTGGTCCTGTAATAGTTCATTGTCTTTCACATACATGGGAAAATAATGCTATCTATTCAATACAACCAAGAATTATCAGGTTATACTTTACAAATATTTTCTCCCTTATAAACCAAATGATATCAAAATGTAAAAGTATTTCATGGACAAAATTTATTACCCCTGTATTTCATTTCTAATGACAGACATCATAATATGCATGCATTTTATGATCAAAATCTGAAATGCAACAATCAAACAGCAGTAATCATCAGTTACTTAAGCTCAGCAATAAAATTGTGCATCTAGTGAATGAAAAATACAATTAAGGCATGTTTGAGGTTTGAGAAATATCTGTTTACTTTTGAATTAAAATAAGTACCTTTAAATATGTTATAGTCCTCATTAATTTGTAAAAGTTTAAAAGCACTGCGAGCTCTCCAGCCCTCCTCCTTGGCCAGTCGATAGTAGACATCACGCTTGTCCTTCGATGATTTACCCATAATTCCTATGAAAATACAATCTGCAATATTCTATTGATTAAATTCAATAAATTCCCAATAAAAATGCAGGCGCATTCCAAAATTAGGAGTAGCATATCTCTTTAGCATTTGTTCTAAAACTATAATCCCTCGCACAGAGAGGCTGTTGTCCCATAAACATTGTGATAAAGGATCTTGCAAGTGTAAATTATGTCCTCTGCAAATTGTAATAATTTTGGCTAGGGAAGTAGAGCTGTTGCAAAATTTACAATTTGCAGTAACTCATTTTCACAAGACAGATACAAAGATTGAAATATTTGAAATGACACAGTCGAATGATAACAAGAAAACAAAAATAAATATAAGTATTTACTATGTAATGTCTTCAAAACATCGCGAAATAATGTGACATTTGTATACCCACGAATTAAATTAAGGTGTACTATTTTATTCTAAATGAAATAATCAAGTTCAATACATAAATATAGCATACATGAATTATTTAAATAATTATACAGTATTTACGAGTGTTATTCACAAAACGTGTTCTGTAAATGCAGGTCAATCATCTGAGGAAATTTCTACAGGCGCACCGGACATTGTAAACTTCCGGTGGGAGTGCTAACTAGGAAATTGTCAAAAGATGACAAATAAACGATATTTTCTGAGCGTTCCTGGTTGAAAACTTCTTTCTTAGACAGCCGCGTCATAGAACAGGTATAGGAGAGTTCATTTACCGAAATATGCAAATTGCAGGATTTCGTGAATTGACGTAAAATGGCGAAAAATTTAGATGATTTGATTTCGGACATATGTCTGTCAGGGTCTTCTTTGTGGTTTAGTTCACTTTTTTCATTTTGTGTGATTTTTTCCCACCCACACACACATTTCCTTGTACACTTTACATCATCTCGACCTTTTGGACTTCGTTGTTATTACAAAGGAAACCAAACTTAAGTTTTATTTCTAAGGATAATTGTATTCATAATTTGGGATTCACACAAAACCTCATTAAGGAGTTGGTTGATGTACCCTCAAATCTGGGATTCATTGACAGCGTTTTGCCACAATAGGTAATTCAAAAAGATGGCCAAACTGCCATAACTTAAATGATTCAGATTAGTTATTCTTGAAAATGGATGGGTATCAGGTATATTTCTCTACAAATAACTTCATTTAGGATGATGTCTGGTGATAATGCCTGGATTAATATGGATGTCTGTGACAGATTAATTAATGGTGTCAAAATTTAAAGTAATTATACCCCAATTCGTTGAGCTGGTTGTGCCTAAAAAACTCACAAAGAACTTAGCTTTGCATTCTCCCATAGGACTTCATTTTTTTTTGGTCGATTATTTCCACTCTTTTATGGAATGTCATATCAGTTCTTTAATATTGTGAATTTTGACTTGAATGAAGGTTGGATCATTATGGTTCCGTTTCAGACATGGATACTGGTGAAAACAGTGAGTGGTTGTATGAGTTACTGACTGAGGTTCAACTGGAACAATTCTTTTCAAAACTTCGTGATGATCTTCAAGTTACAAGGTAATTAATGGGTTTGTCTTTTGTAGTCTTATCGTAATTCATTAAATCATTTCAACATTTTTAGAATAATGCATTAATTTATTTTTCTATCCTCTCAAACTATTACTGTGTACATGTTTTCACTTTTTTTTATCTAAATTTGTTTAGTGTTGTCTCTTTATTTTTAGGATTTCACATTTTGACTATGTTAAAGTGGAAGATTTGGAGAAGATTGGGATGGGGAAGCCTGCTGTTAGAAGATTGTTGGATGCCATCAAAAGGAAGAAGACCAGTCTTCGTAAAAAAGGCATCCTAGAAAAGGTTCCATAATTTAAGTTAAATAAGTTGCCTGAGTTAATTTGAAATTGAACATTTAAGAAAATTACTCTTTAGCCATTTAATCCTGAAGTATTGTAGAATAATCTGAGAAATTACCTTATTTGAAGGAAGGAGGGCACCTCTGCTTGTCCTGTTGTTAATAATAACTGGACCCTGAGCATATATGGCTTGAGAACAGCCTCCAAATGCAAGTCCTAATTTATGGCTCAAAGTGTTTTGTTTGCCAAAATATCTCTGCTCAGTGTTCAACTACATAATGACTATTTACATCAATAATCGTAGACAATTGTCTTGGACTTGTCGACTCTTTTTTATGATCTATGTTTTTTGTACTGTTTTATGTAGAACCTATTAAGCCAGAAAAAATTTGTCTTTCTGGTTACTTTACAAAAAAAATGGAGTAGATTGGACACAGAACTTTCTTTTCATGATTGTTTTGCATTGATCAGTTGTTTTAACTTGTTATGTTTGCAATTGTTTTTTTAACCATTGGGGGGAAAGGTGGTGGGTTCATAGAAAGGGGAAGTCAGCATCATGAGGTGAAATAGGAGAAAGTTGTATATCCTCCAAACATTTGATCATCAATAGGCTACAGCCTTGTTGGTAAAAGACTAAACACTATTCTACAGACAGTTTTATTATCTTTTTGACCAAAATTGTCTCTGATGAAAAATAATTTCAGCTGAAGGGGAATATTTTTATAATTATATAAACATACTTTTCAGACAGAGGAATTAGGCCTAATTTCGAACCTAAATCAGTCTTAAAAAACACTGTTATGTGATTTATATTTAGCTATTAAATGTCAAATATGCATTTCTGCTTTTATTTAGATTCTTCCAAAAGCCCCTGAAAAGGTCATTACTAAAAAGTCTGGAAGCAGTTCTCCCCGATCATCTGGTGGTTATATGGATCAATCTTTAACATGTTTGATCCCCGAAAACTCTCTCTTCTTGTATGGTAAACTTGGTAATGGAAGCTTTGGTGTTGTAAAGAAAGGTGATTGGACAACTCCTTCAGGTCAAAAGGTCAGTTGGAATATTTAATGAATAATCATATTTCCATTATATCTTGATCATTATCATCAAATATTGAATATTATACTGACTAACTTTACTGTATAAAAGAATGATCATGGTTATAAACATTTCAATTGATCTACTGTAGACCCTCATTGGCTCCTGTCTTGCAAAATTAATTCTAGTAAATTGGATTCCCAGTTGAATGGAGCTATTAGCAGTAACATTAGATCAGCTAGATTGTATTATTATTTACAGTGTAAATCATACAGAAGAAATTTTATTCAATTAACAATATATATTTTATTTCCATATACATATGATAGCTGCAAAATTAACCTATAAGAATGATATTAACCTGTATAACAAATCCCTTTTTAAAGCTTTTATTATTAAGATTTTCCTGATTTCATTTTATCTGTAGAAACTTGTTGCTATCAAGATACTAAGAAATGATGCCCTAGCATTGCCGGGTGCTTTTGAAGATTTTGTCAAAGAAGTGAATGTTATGCATCACCTTGATCATCCACATCTTATACGACTTTATGGCATTGTTTTATCAACACCCCTCATGATGGTAGGTATAACAATAGTTATGATTGAGTCTAGTATTAAAAGCTACCAGAGGGAAGTGATGTGAACTATTAATAATGTTGGCCTGTATTCAGCTTTTGCTAGATCGTTGTGGTATTTTCCTGCTTATTTAAACATGTTTGTTGACAAGAGTTAGCTCCCCAATATTTTAAGTATTTAAATATTTCAGATGATGGATGTAGCTCCCCTATATTTTGAATATTTAAATTTGTCTGGTGACAAGAGTAAGTTCCCCTATATTTTGAATATTTTATATATTTCAGGTGACTGAGTTAGCTCCCCTTGGTGCACTTATAGATTATCTACGTAAAGAGCAAGATCGGATTTTAGTATCACAACTGTGTGATTTTGCTGTCCAAGTTGCACTTGGGATGAGTTATCTTGAGTCAAAGAGATTTATACACCGAGATCTGGCTTGTAGAAATGTACTACTCATGTCAAGAGAAATGGTGATTTATTTTCTTGTAAAATATTTTTTTTATTCTCACTAAGTGCTTAATTCCTTTATTTTATCAAAAAAGTGTTTTGTAAATACTCTGGGCAGAATTTCTAAACATCCACCTTGTATTTTATTGTATTTGAAAAAAAAATCATTGAATGCACTTGGTTGATTACCTGGTGAATTGTTAATGTATTCAATTCAACATTGATTTTGAATACGCAATTTCTTTGTGTAGGTTGATTGTAAGTATTGTAAAATACAAGAATATATTCACTTCTTTGAGTTCTCCAAGAATCACATTTTGTAAAGTGAACATTCAGAAATTTGACTCAGTGTATTACCAGTAAGCATACTATAAGTAAAAAGTTGTTTGTGAACATTGAAATTGAGTGTAATCATGGTTTTCACTAGACGTCAAATGTTGAGCGTCAGAAATGACCCTTGACTGATGATAATTCATAGTCACCAAAATTTCCTTTGGTACAAATTCTCACTATTCAAAAGCTTTATTTTACTGATTTCAAGAGTCAAAATGCTGTTATAAGGGTCAAATGAAAGTCCTTAGAGTAATTCTCATAATGATGTATGTAATTATTGTACAAATTCAGGTGAAGATTGGTGACTTTGGTTTGATGCGGGCATTACCAAGTCAAGAGGACCATTACGTGATGCAGGAACATAAGAAAGTGCCTTTTGCTTGGTAAAAGAAATGTTTCTTTATGAAATTAAATCAGTAAATGAATATGTCACATAATGGGCCAAGGTTGTAAAATTTGAGATTGACCCCCTTGCACACTGGGCTCGATGTCACACCAAAAGCTTGGGTCATTTGGCAACTTTTGCATCTTTAATGGTGGATGGAGTCCCTAAGTTGATCATATGACCTTCGTCAAGTTCAGTGTTGTTTCTGAGTGAATTATGATAAAGCAATAATGATATGAATCATATGTTTTCCTGTCAACAATTGATCTGAATATGTGCTGAAACATTAAATAGTAATAATTTTTCGAACATAATGCTTTGAGAATAAAATTGAGATTTGAGCTTGGAGACTCTTCTCAGGTTTTATCATCAAGGAGTCTGGATTCAGAACAAACTTAGAAAATAAATAAATACCTGAAAATAAAAAGTAATTTTCATGAATATCAGACAAGCAAGTAAGTTACTAACAACAAAAACAAAAGTACAAAAATATTTTGGGACTAATCAAACCCCTAAAATATGAATGGAAATAAATAGGAAACAAAAGTTTTCAGTCTACCTTAATCTACCCTAATTGAATTGATCAAGTAACCCTAAACATGTCTAAATATTATACTAGCTTTATCAGTATATAGAAGCTTAATCAGTATATAGACTGAAGTGATAATTGTTCCCTTTTTAGGTGTGCTCCGGAAAGTTTGAAATCTCGACAGTTCTCACACGCGAGTGATGCATGGATGTATGGCGTAACTTTGTGGGAAATGTTCACATTTGGTCAGGAACCTTGGCTTGGATACAATGGATCACAAGTAAAGTCTATCTATTGGGATAAAATATTTGTTGAGAACAATGTTTATGATCAAAAGTCATCAAATCTATGTAGTGCAACCTCTCCAGAGTGTCCCTCTCTTGAGCAACAACCTCCCTTCTTAACCTTACTTCTTCAGATTTAAAAGTGCTATAGATTAGCTGAAATGACTGTGTGTAAACAAGCAACCATATTTGAATATGATTTTCATAGGTCATTAATTTTAAATCATTCTTTCAGTCAACTATAAGAAACCAAGCTATTTTTAGATTTTATTCAAGATTGATGCTGATTTCGGCCAGTTAAAACTGTCAGTAAAAAAAACAAACTATTTTTAGATTTAACACAAATTGATGCAAATTTCAGTCAGTTATAAACCAGTCTAATTTTAGATTTTACACGAAATTGAGGCATATTTCAGTCAGTTATAAACCAGTCTATTTTAGATTTAACACAAATTGATGCAAATTTCAGTCAGTTATAAAATCTATTTTTAGATTTTACACAAGATTGATGTGGAGGATGAAAGGTTAAATAAACCTGATCTTTGCCCTACGGAGATTTTTCAATTGATGTTACAGTGTTGGTCTCACAAAGCTGTTGATCGTCCATCTTTCGCTGTTATCAAAGATTTCCTGTGTGAGGTGAGGGTCACCACAGACGTGTATAAGATTTCTGCATATTTCACCGACTACTGTGTGTTTTGTGCTTGACTGTTTTTAAATACCATAAAACCTTGATACAAAGTCCATATTTGGATCTGAACAAATAGTCTGATATTGAGGTAATGTCATTATTAGGTTGAAATTTGGAAGAAATTATAAAATCCAGTCTGAATATAAATGGTTGTTAAAATGAGGTTGTCGTGATATTGGGGTGGTTTTAAGTGAACTTTTACTGTATATTCAGTCATTCTTAAATGAGATGAATTAATCAATTTTAGCTTTTAGACAGAATCTTAACAGTATGAGATAGCAAATTGCCCTATTAATTACTAACAACATTTTGTTTATCAATGTCGTCTCTGTACTTGTTAATCTGGTAACTTTTCCAGACTGTTTTGTATAAGTCTGAAAAATGTTGAGTCTGTATCATCAATGTTAAGGTCGCCTACAGTGGTATGTCACATATACTGAAAGGATTTCATATTGGTACAATGAAATAAATTCTCAGCAAAAGAATACATTATTTCTTCTTCATTCAAATAGTATCAAAGATGTAACTTTTTAACTTATCATATTTTAAGATCAAACTTGGAATATCAGTTTTTGACCATTCAAAGAGGTGTCAGTCACAAAAGATCTCTACTTTTTTATCTTGTTTTTAAAGTCTGTGTTCGTTTGTTTGTTCTAAAAAAAATTCATGAATATAAAACAGGGTTTTCACTTGATGTAAAAATTTGAGTGTCAAAAATGATCCTAGGCTGATGATAATTTGAAGAGTCAACAAAATTTCCATCCAATTGTGTTGTAAATTTGACACGATATACAAATTCTCAAGTGTCAGTAGCTTTGTTTTACTGATTTCAAGAGTCAAAATGCTGTTTTAAAGGTCAAATGAAAGCCCTGATAAAATATGCATTTGTGTGTCATTCATGTGTACTTTTGTGTCATTCTTACCTTTGTCTGTCTTATCTTCTTTGTGTTTATCTGTTCATGTAGACTGAAGGGAAACTTAAGGTACTGTGAGCCATTATGGGTATTTCATTCAATGAATGTCTCCTTATATCACTTAAGTCAACTTAAAAAATCTGTCTGTCTTTACATATTGTCCTTTCTTTGTTGAGATAATGTTTACAGTTATATATTTCTGTAAGGGTCTGATTTCATCAAATTTTACACATGTGCATGTTTGAAATATAAGATCTGATCTCACAATAGATTGTAATGTGTGCACTTATCTTTCTAAAAATCGATCTAATCCAAAACTTTACTTTGTGTGAATATTAAGCTTCAGAGCTGGTCATCAGAAATGGTACATCCTGGTATTTTACTGCATACTTTATGTATAAAATGGCAATTTGTGGCAGTATGCCTGAGTTTACAGTTGACTGCCCGGGTTCACAGCAGCATGCAGTATCCATAGAATAAAAAAAATCTATGAAACGTGGATAAAAATCAGTGGCAGGACTATCAAAAACTCTACATAAGTAAAAACATTGTAACATATAAGAAAAAAGAAAGTCTAGTTTGACAAAGGACGTTTAAGCAGACATTTTTAGTTGACTCTAACACTTTGGTTTGCAGACAAAAGCATGTGGAAAATGGTAAAATGCATGGTTTACTTTCTCTTTCAGAGAATTCATTTAGTTTTATGATTTCTGTCTGGTTAGGAAATATTTCAAATTCTCTTAGTTTTGTCATCTTGTATGCACATAACAGATACATCTATATTACAAAATGTACTATTACAGTCTCACCTGTGTTTTGCAGCCACCTCCAAATAATGGCCATCTGCCAATAAAGGCCCCATTTTGTCTCTCACGAGGGTGGCCTTTGTTCACAGGTTTAGCTGTACATGATACATTATATCATACTGTATTGATGAAAGTTTTCAGTATGACTTATAACACTGTTATGGAAGTTGGCATCAAACATACAAAACTTTTTTCATGATGGCTTCACGCTGGTTTGAAACCATTCCACAGAGAATTTTATTTCTAAAACTGTCATTCAATGTCCATGTTTTAGATGAGTCCCAAACTAAAAGCAGTGTTCATATCAATTTAGACGTTGAACTAAAAATCAGAATTATAAATGCAATTCTCTATAGAATTTTTTCATTTATCGCCTCTATTTTTTGTATTGCTATGTGAAAATTTTTTTGTTTGGCAAAATGGTTTCTCTGAGGATTTTTTTTACTTGTGTTGATATCATGAAAAGAAGTGTTCTGTTGAATAATACAATAAAAGACTGGTTTAATTTGGACTTTATGGGTGAATGCTGGAACCACATTAACACATTTTTATGTATAATTATATATTGTTATTGGGGAAAAGCAGGTGCTAATCATGTGATATTGTTAAGATGAAACAATTTGAAGACTATTCCATAGGAAATATGTAAAATAAATCTACAAATTTACACTCTGGTTCTATATTTCAGGGCTGTAGAAATGTTTTCATGTAGCCAGTAAGCTACTAAAGGTAGATGGGGAGTCTGGGGTTCATTGTTTTGAAAAAAGTAGCCAGCTGGAATGTTCAAATAGCCGGTTGATTTTCTTGCTTCTGGCTCATTTCTACACCTTGTATTTTGACCTAAAATAGCCCTTTTTCGAGAAATCAGATGAAAATTATCATGATGCTACTTGATGTATGCCTATTTTGAACAAACACTTATACTATGTAACACTATGATAGTGTTCATCTTGTTTCTTGAGAAAGGCCTATTTTAGGCCAACATATTTGAATAAAAGTGTAAAGTTTTAGCTATTAAAACAATTCTATTATACAAGTCCTACTTCATCACAAACCGCCTTCTGTATGCTTTTTTTTAATTCCTACTTTACTTCATGGTTTACTGTGGTCCGTATTGTATGCATTTATACAATGATAAACTATGCTTGGACTCGTTAGCTTTAAAATCATATCATTACGCCTTATGCATAAAATGTTATTTATATTCCATCTATGAAAATACATTCTTCTTATGTATTAATCCATGTATACAATCCATGAATGCATTTTTCCATTTAAAAAACACTTAAATTTATTGCATTATTCTCTTTGCATTTAAAATCTAGTATTGATCATTTGATATATGAATATTTCCTACAAGGACATTGATTTCTTAGATTTATTGGGAAAAGTCTTTTAAAAAAGCGTTTTCAATAACTTTATTAATTTCAGATCGTTTAAATTTCAGATTATTATTTTTAATAAAATTAAACTGTTATTTTTCTGATAAATCCCATTTAGACATTTTTTTTGTCTTTTTTAGGAAAATGTTGCATTCTTTTAGATATAAATTGAAGTACTATTAAAAGGTTTATACTGAGGTATGGATTTTTTTCAGGAAAAATGGGTTTTAATTGAAAGAGGGGCATTTATTTGGTATTACCTGGTAATTATAATTTTGCTTTGATTTGTTTTTAGGTTAGACCAATGGATGTTAAAGCACTACAAAATTTCAGTGAAGATGGAAGGTTGTTCATAGAGGAAGGTGATCATATTACTGTGATAGAGGGAAGGTAAATTATTAATCAATAATTTTGATTATTGCCTTTCAGTAGAATTTATTTGAGTATTTATGGACCAATTTAATTTAATTTACATAAAACACAAGATCTGTACAGGAGTAAGAACCTGTGATAGTAATATTGTGATAAGTTTTATTTAAAGCACCCGAGTTTAACCAAAAATTACTTCAGATGAATAAAATTGTCCTGAACAGTTCAGGGGTTTTTAGCAAACTGGTTACAATTTTACTATCACTGTTCCATTACTTCTACCATGGGAAAAGTGATGGTGATTCATCTCATGCTATATAAATATTGTATTGCAATATTGTTATCGTATTACAAATAATTTTATTATCAATTATTATTATATTTCATATTATTATTATATTTATAATATAAGTATTATTGTATTTCAAACTATTATTGTATTACAATAAGTATTATTTTATTAATTATAGCAAGATTCTCTTTTGATATAATCATGAAATTATTGTCATTATTATTGTTGGAACTGTCCGTTAAAACTGTCTTTGTGACAGCCTTATATCCCTTTGCCTCATAATTCTGCATTTCCCTACATCTGAAACAGACAACTTTTGAAAACATTGTTGCAAAAGAAGCCATTGCTTGTAATGAGTATTGGCTTATTTTGCCACAATATTTTCCACTTTTCCAGAGAGAAATAACCCCTTTTTCTTAAATAAATTGATGTATTGTATATTTGCTCTGAATTTAGAATAGTCCGAAATATGCTTTTGAGACAAAGGGATATAGTGATCACATGAAGTGTTTAACACAGGGGGTAAACAATGCCCATGATCGTGAAAGCATGATAATCCAAGTATATAAATAATCTACATATACAGCTAGTCTATGCCTGTAGGTGGTTTTAAAACCAGTTTTACTGTATTTTGAAATTTACTGATTGTTTTATTCAATTGAAATTTTCATTTTCTAGACCGGACTGTTACTGGTGGAAAGGTCAGAACAAACGAACGCACAGTGTTGGGTTATTTCCACGAAATCTTGTTAACACACAGCGTCGACTCGGTGGTACCGATATCAGTAAACCTTTGAAGAATAGTTTTATCCACACAGGTCATGGTGACCCTGGTGGCAAGTCTTGGGGAAACCCTGATACAATTGATGAGTATGTATTAAAATCTTATTATATTTGATCAATATCCTTGATTAGGCAGTCTCTTCCACAGTGACACAGTGGTTAAAGTCTATGTCTAGTAATCACTAGCTCCTCACCACTTTGAGTTCAAATCTCATTCAGGAGCAGAAAAATCTCTCATGTGAGGAGGTTACCCAGCTAGCTTACAGAAGGTCTATGGTTCTACCCAGGTGTACGACTTTGGTCTTCCACTACTGTTAAAGCTGGAAAAATCAACAAAGGACCCTGACTGTTGAACATTAAACCCTGGTGAAAAAAATTACTTTACCTCTGGTACACCAGGCACCAAGGTTATTGAAATTGAGATTGGTCTCACAGCCCAAATCTTAATTTTGGTCTCAGCTTATTTTATATCAAAAAGGTTACATTAAAGGTGTGAACAAATTTATCTGATGTAATTCGGGAGAAAGTATCTTCAACAAACCATGAAAAGTCAAAAGCTATGCCTGTGGCTAAAGTTTTGAATGAAGATAAGTCAGCATTTCAGTACTCAGTCGGTTCTCATAATTTCAGCGTATATTTGCGGAATCCAATGGAACCACCAGACTTGCACGGTCCTGCTCCACCGCCAGATTCTCCTGAAGCATTACAACATGAAAAATTAAAAAGTATGTATGATGCTCAACTTACTCAGAAATGTGATAGAGCTCCAGAACTATTCCTTTCAACTTGTGTATTTTGAAATTTACTCATTTCACATTTTTCAAAAAAATAAATTTTACTTATTTCATGTGTGTGTGTCAAAGACTATTTTATCTAATTTTCATATGATGTGTGCCTTAATTTAATGCTTGTGTTGGATGAACCAATTCAATATTTACCAAGCAGGAAAAGCTTTCTATATGAAGTGATTCCATGTTTCCGAGTTATTTACTCAGCTGTTCTTTTGATTATGACCTCTTTGGAAACTCCACTATCTGATTGGTTGATTAAAATTGCTGTTGCCAAATTGACCAAAAACATAGCTGCATTTGCAGACTGATCTTTTATGAATGTAAGGTGGGCAGACCTGGTCATTTCTCAGTCAATAAAGTCACCATATAAATTAAATTGTCACTGAACAACTTTGAACAAATTTCAATACAGAATTAATTATTTTTCAGAACCATTTGGTTATGCAACCAGCAGACAATTCAACTACGCGAAATTTCAGAATGAATCGACTAATGACGAACCACATTATTCAAGGTCACACAAAGTGTCAAATTCCAGTCAGGACCCTCGTGACCTTGAAAGGTCATGGCCAGTACAGTCAGGTCATTCAAAAGTGTATCGCAAAGAAAGTAATGAGAAACCACTAATTGACTTAAGTGATGAAACTGACAATACTTCGTCAGCAACAACATCAGGCAGAAAAACCACAGCTAGTGATATTTCCTCTTTGTTTGATAGTTTAATATCAAGTGGCTCCTCTCAGTATGGAAATTTAGAACTCCCTCAGCCCCTGGTTAAAGACTCTGAAAGCCCCCATGACCCTTTTGAAATTAACACAGCTTTAGTGTACACTAAACCAGTCAAACCGCCAGTAGATGTGGACGTCAAAGTAAAACGGACGCCCCCTCCTAGACCAAAACCTATTGTATATAGAAGAACTACGTCACAAGAGAGCCATCATAGTCTAGATAGTTGGCAAAGTTTTTCACCACCTAAATGTACTGGAATTAAACTCCCACCGGAGTATAAAAAACGTGAAACTAGTGGTTCCTCTGATAGTGTAAGTGTTCATTCCGCTTATGCAGCGCCCCCTGCAAAAGTTGAAAACAAAGACAGGAAAGCATATCACTCGGCTAACAACAGTCCACAAATGCCTTCTACACCAACTAAGACTCAGACAACAAGGGCCGCTCTCGAGGAACTATTTGCTAAGGGGAAAACGGTGGTAACTGGGAAAAATTTGTTAAAAAATCAAAACGGTCAACCACAAAATTTGTCGGACAGCAGTGCCAGTAGTCAAAATAATAAAACTGTCGACAAAGCATTTGATTGGTTGAATGATGCTTTAAATAACTTTTCTATAAATAGAGCTGGAAAAGCTGGATCTGATCCCTCGTTATCAGGAACAGCGGGAGCCCCCTTTTATGATCAAGTTCCTGATGAGTCTTGCAATATGCCGGTACGCCCAAAAACATATCAACCTACGACCTCTGCTGCTGGACAGTACACAGTACAGTATTGTGAAGTTCCAAATGAAAACCATGAGCTTGAAAATAATTCTAAAACATCATATATTCCAAGATACGATGATGTACCTAAGTATGATGATCCAAATGATGTAAAATTACCCATTCAAAAAGATATTTATTCACCTCAGAGTACGACGTCAACATACTCAGACTGGGATGATTTTGATTCTGATTTTGATGACAATGATGATGATCAAACTGTTACTGGTGCGTCTGCTAATAATAATAATAATGGGACGAGATCTTCACCCCCACCCCTCCCACCAAGAGATTACAGCAGTGTAGGTCATAGTTTGTCATCTGATCGTGGTAGTATTGAAAAAGACAAGAAAATGAAGCCTCATATATTTCCAATCATTCAGGATGGCCAACAGCTGAGTCATACTCATTATTTTCTTATTCCTGCCAAAGGTGAGGAGAATGAACCACAGGGTAGAACAGCGGCACGTTCGACAGCAGAAGTGAGACCATTTTCTATAGATGGCAATCAAGTGCAGTCTGAGTCAACTCATAGATCTAATTACAGACATGATTATCATAATTTACATAACTTGCAAGTTTTACCGCGAGAAATGTGCCAAGATCCGAAATCCAAGAATTCTCGTTCTACTGAAGATCTGTATAGGAGTAAATCATCACGGCAAAGAACGGGACACAGTCAGGAATGGTTTTCTAACGAGGTTGACGTGGCACAATCCTACCCGAATGCTAGTCGAAGAGGTCAGTATAACAGATCACAATCACATAATCCAGAAGCGATACCAGCTGATGTGAACTGGCAACCTGAGAAAATAACCGCATTGCATCAGGCTGTGATTGGCCTTACAGATGAGGAGTGCCATGCAGCATTATGTCATTGTAACGGACGTGTTGACAAAGCAATAAAACATTTAAAAGTAGAGCAATTATTTCGTATTGGACTAGCAACACGAGAACACTGCTATCGCCGCCTGGTTGACTCTGGCTGGAATCTAGAGTCGGCGTATCGTTCTATGTACGAAGAATACAGATCGGGCAAAAAGGTATCAATGGAAAGTGCTGTGTGATGTGAAATGTGTTTTATTATCCCAAGTGCTGAAAGTTTGTGTAGTACTAGTTATGTTGTGGTGCAAAATACGTTTTTATTAGGAAAACTTTTTGATTTTATTTAACAGAGGTCCCTCTTTCCCTGTCACTACAAAGTTGAGCAGAAAAACAGTGTTTTAAATGCCTTCTAACAGCTGCTAAATTTGAAAGATATTTTAAATTGAGATTAGAAAAGATTTTTTCAATCTGTGTCCAGAGTTGTCAAAGTGTTACGTTAATTTTGTTCATGCATATCACAGGGTTTGGTGTCATGAATTGAATGTATAATCTTACAGAAGGGCACCGTGTACTCTGAAGGTTCATGAGTCTGAACCCTGTGGTGCTGAGTGGTTTTTGCATAATTCCATATTCTTAATATGCTTTAAAGTTTACCCTTTATCTTTATTGAAGTATTAAATAAATGCTCAGTTGACCTCTGCTTGTTTTACAGAGGAGAGTTACTTATATAAATGATTTCAATTATCCCCAAACTGCTCTTTAATGATAGTACACCAGGTAATGCAATGATTTCAAGTTGAATTCTAAAAGTTTGTGATGCATCATCTACCAAATATTGATCCTAAGAGTTTTTTATGATTAGTCAGGTTTGAACCGAATATTTATACTTATATTAGAATAATGGGGACACATTTTAATATTGAATTGTTATTTTGGTATATTGTGCTAGACATGTCAATCAGTTTTATTAATTGAATGTCATACTGGAGTATTGATCTGCAAGCATTGGTATAATACAGTTACACCTCAATATTAAGATCACCTTAATATAATGACCACTTATTTTCAGACTGGTCTTCAATATTTCCTGTATCTTTGAACTTGATACTGAAGCCACATCAATATAAAAAGTAAATTGTTTTGGTCACAGAGGTGGTCTTAATATTGAGGTTTTAATGCACAAAGTAATAAAATGGATTGTTTAAGGTCATTATATATTAAAACACAAAAATTATGGGAATTTTAGACCCAAGAAAATGATTTTTTTTGTATACACCAAATAAACAAAAACTGTTTCAGAAAAGTAATGGCATGTAAAACAGTTCATTTTGTTGATTGATCCACAATACACAGAGATGCAGGCCCCTGTGAGCCTTGTTTTGTGTCCTACATTAGTCTGATGTACACTGAGATACTGATGTCCCTGTGTACTTTCTCATTCCATTTGGAATATGTAGGAACAAGCCTTGTGTTCTCGATCATTCTAGAAATTTTGATAGTAACAGGTCCCTGTGGTTTTATTCAATATAGAAAGTTTAATAGTAACAAGCCCCTGTTTCAATTAATCTTCACATTATAATTGTCTCTGGCTCTTAAAGTCTTTTCTTCTTGATCTAGAAATTTTAAGAGAAACTGGCCCCTGTGCGGCTTTAATTTCTTCATAAATCGGTTTTGCTTTAATTGTGCACACATTGGTTGTATGTTTGTTGCTTTTGATACACATTTTGTACATGTTTGTTACCTATTTTTACGCTGTTTGAATTCATGTAGATCTGGTTGTATATTATATTTGTTATTTGGTCATAATTATTCCGATGTTACTGTTGTAAAAGTATTAATACTGTATGGGTGATATAAATTGTCACTTACAATAGGAATGCCTCCCTGTTTGCCTGTAGTTTGATGCTAGTGAATCATTTTTGAACTTTTACATGCTAAAAATAAGCTCATGCTGAATAATGTCTCAAAATGCATTTTTATGTGTAATAAGTTCTATGATAAGTTTAATGTCATGAATATACTCTTATGTTTGAAAGCTCTATGATAAGTTTAATGTCATGAATATACTCTTATGTTTGAAAGTTCTATGATAAGTTTAATGTCATAAATATAATCTTATGTTTGAAAGTTCTATGATAAGTTTAATGTCATGAATACGCTCTTATGTCAGAAAGTTCTATGATAAGTTTAATGCCATGAATATGTTCCTATGCCAGAAAGTTCTATGATAAGTTTAATATCATGAATATGCTCTTATGTCAGAAAGTTCTATGATAAGTTTAATGTCATGAATATGCTCTTATGTCAGAAAGTTCTATGATAAGTTTAATGTCAGAATTGCACTATTATGTCAAGAAGCTCCTTCTAATGTTATGAATATTTTGTTTTATGTCAGAAAGCTTTATATCAAATTTTAACACCATTAATACACTCTTATGTTATAAAGCTATTTGACGAAGTTTAATGTCATGTAAACAAATGTTTGCTTAGCTTTCTGTCTTACAAATGGTTTGGGTTAATTTAAAATCTCATAACCATCGACTGTACAGATATTTGAAGTCTGATGCTTGCCTGATTCGAAATTATGACCTTCATCTAAGACTTTCTTATTGTCATTTTAATACCATCAACTTTAATCCTATTAGAATCGTTCAGCATTATTAAGTCATTGATTATTATGAGGAATTTCGTATCTTACATAAAACGTAAACACAGTCACTTTCCTTATTACATTATACTTATTGTCATGTTAAGTTCGTAGAGGTATATTATTGACTGTATTCTCTTTTTCTGCAGGCAAAGTAACTTAGTACAAAAATTTTCAAAAAACATGTTTTTATAACTTTATTCACTTATTGAAAAAATACAAATATTTATTGCCATATTTTAATTGCCAGGTTAAAGATTTGTGTGCATTAATTTATTGTTATAATTCAAATATATCCATGTAGTATTTATAAATATTGTGGAAAATTCGGGTTGGTCACTTGTTTATTGTACACAATCTACGCCAGTCACACATGTTTTATAATGAAGTATGCTCACATTGTGACTTGACATTTGGAAAACTTGATTAATGTCATGTCTGTGTAGAACGTAGGTATTTTGTTAGTTTAGGCTGTTACTGAACATGTTAGTAAACAGGGCTTCCATGTCCATTTGATTATAGTATTCAACTGGTAATCACTAACCCCATGTTACTGTGAGTTTGAATCCCAACTATCACATGAAATCCCAACTATGACATTTGACATGTGACGAAACTGTCCAGTTAGCTTAGGGAAGGCTGCTGGTTCTATTCGGGTGTTAGCCTGGGGCCTTTCATTGTCGTTAAAGCTGTTCATGTTACCTAGTCACCCTGGCCATTGGAAAACCCAAGAAAAAGAATTAACAAGTGACTGACCTAAATTTTCTAAACATACAGGAAATTCTATATTCAGTCTGAGAGTTTGTACTATGTGTTCATAGTCAGTGTTATAGATTTATTTGGAGTTGCATTAGTTTAGCGTCAAAAACCCAAGTTGTGATATCCTTGACAACTATAGCCAGTAATTTGATTGATCTTGATGGTAAAATTATTTATTGATAAAATATTTAAGTATGTTTTTATTATGTATACAAGAATCTATGCATAGTTTGTTGGATTTAATGTCTGTTTTTTGTTTATAAAGAAAGAAGCAAAAACCATTGCATGTTGTTCCTTGATTACAAAGAACAAGACACAACCTTCTTTGTACATATGCAACAACCCTCAGTCAAGGATTAAGGGCTACTCAAAACTTTTGGTGACGTTTTAGGAATTTTGTATTTTTGTTCTATCCATTTGTATTGGAGGAGCTCTTCGAAATTGAGGAAATTAAAAGCTTTCTATCCATTCATAAGTGCTCTTCTATGTGAAGAGAATAAAGGTATCAGTACATTTGATTTGTCCATCAAAATTTCAAATGGATTTTGGTTGGTTGATCAATTTACATGTGTTGACCATTATTTGAATTGACTATAAATATCATTGTATTTATGAACATAGCACTTCTGTATTTATAAACAAGTGACAGACTTTAAATTACATGTTGTACTTTTTTGTTTGTGTTTTTGTTACAAGCAATGATTTTACTTGTCTTTTTGCACTACAGTATTTATGACAAAAAAGTATGTTGATTCCGTTGCCATGAGTTAAAAGAATGCCCAAATTCAACAAAAATACAGTTAAATATAACAAAAATGGTCAAATTTTTACCTGATTATTGAAAATTTCAGTCTTCATTGCAAAAAAGTGCAACAGTATTTCATTCAGTTGCCTCAAATGTATTATTATTATGTGTTTGTTCAATAAAACTCAAGTGCCCTACCATTATGTAGAAGTCTTTTCAAGATTCTGTGATCAGTTTTTGTGGACAGTGGAAAAAAGTGAACTGAATTGGACTACTGTGGTATCTGTTAATTTCCCTGGAATGAATTTTTGCATAAAAACTAAAAGATGACAATGTCATGCTCATGCATTCTTAAATTCCAGCATTTTCAAGTTTAGTTAAATGTCACAAGATCATGATAATGTTAGCTTGATTGTATATTCGCGTATTGATATTTGCAGGAAATTCTCAAAAATTTGTCCTTGGTGAATAATAATTATACCACAGTATACACTGTAATTAAAGAACTGTTGATATCACAGAAATACATGTATGCTTTAGGCATTGTGAATATTCATTTAGTAAATTTCAAGACACATCCCTAATACATTTGGGTCCTTCAAAAGCCTTTCTCAAAAAATTTTTGAACCTAGTTAATTTAGCATCAGTAAAACTGGGTCACCGCAGTATTTTTAGATATTCATTTATCTGGATTTTCTTCCTGAAGCTTCCGTTTTGGCTTGGTTTTTTTCTGTTCATTAACAGCCATTAGTTAACGTGAAATTTTCAAGCTCAATTTTAAGCTTATATTATGCTCATAATGGATTTTGAAATTCATACATTGTTTTAGTATTATTTGACATGGCAATAATTTTGATATTAAATCCATAATTTGTGACTTGTATTTGACAGTGTTGCATTGATAAAAAATGTTTGGAATTATTTGGTGTTAAATCCAGGGTCCAGGGTTATAAAACTTGATATTGGTCTGTAAGCTCAAATCTTATGTCTTTTATTATTTCTTTGTTAATTGTGACCAATGATAATCTTAAACATTTGTTGTTTTGTCAGCGTAATTGATCTGAAAATTTACATTAAATAATATCTTTCCAACCAATAGTTTTAGAATGAAATTGAGATTTAAGTTAGGAGAGTGTTCTCAAGTTTTCTTACCTCAGAGTCTGGTCAGTGGCTGTTATGTCAGAGCAAAAAGCACAAATTTATTTTTTAGTATTTTTCTGACATCAATCGGGAGTACAATATTGCAGAACTTGAGATCTGTAACCGTACTCAAATCGCACTTTTATTTTCAACATATTTTCAATGAGTGTGTACTCATGCTATATTTTCTAGTAGATATTGATACTATACAGCATTGTATTGCATGATAAATTTGAGAAAAAACAACACCTACATTGAGATTTGAGACCAATCTTAAGTTATATAATCTCCAACCCTGGGCAGAAGTATTAGTTGATATAATGGCTCCTTTAGAAGCAGATGTTTTCACCATTAAATTTGTATAGATGTGATTTCACTTAAATCTTCAATTTTTTCACACAGCATTGATGAGTAAGCTTCATTTCTTATTGAACTTTAATTTTTTCAGAATTCTGTCTTCAACTGATGATAAATAGCATTGGTGATAGTGCTTCATAGCAAACATGTTGCGTTACATGATGATTATTGTCAAGAAACCATCATCCATGTTTAGCCAGTGCTCAGTGTCTTTGCGTTGTTGTGCCATTTAGTTAATCCCGACCCCTTAATGCAAGATGTTGCTTAAAGCATGTATGATGTTCCTCTAACACTGCAGTGTTTCATTAGTCTTATATAAGTCAATCCTGTGTACATAGGAAATGGAAAATTACTCCTTTTAGGCGGACTTTGCCTGTTATCAGTGGTTTAAATGATCTATTATTTTAAATAATTTCAGTGATATTATATTTTCCCCTTTCAGAAATTTCTCTTTTTGGACTTTAATATTTTAAACAAGTGTTCAGAACCAGTCTAGATCTACTCAAAAGTGAGATTTTTATGGGCTTGTTAAGATACATTCTTCCCGCCACATTTTTTTTTTGAAATCGCATCCCTGAAATTTGAGTTGATAAATGGCTATTGATTGAATAGTTACCTTTATTCAAAGGTGGTCATTAGCTCAGGTGTGATTGTATTACGAAGATGATGTCTTGGTGTAATGAAGGGATTATGTATTTGCATGTATATACATATATAACAAACTAAGCAACATTTTACAATAAAGGGTCGTCTTCATTTTGTGATCAGACGAGTTCATCCACTTTGACCTGCAGATCTTACAGTTTGAGCATTTTGTCATCTTGAAAAGTTCTCATTTAATCTGTCACTAGTCTTACCAAATGTTACATAATGGACGTCCCTGGGCCATTACATTGAAAAGATTTTTTTCAATTCTTGATTCTACATGGTTAAAAGTTTTCCGGAATTTCCGTCTTATATATTTGTTAACTAAGATAGCAATTTTGAAACTGAAGAATAATTTCACCCAATTATTTGTGAACAAAAATATTGCATTCTAGCCATTGTTTATATTGCATATCATTAACTCTTGCTGCCAATGTTGCCATGCAGCAACTTGATACTGAGTGCTAATGTCGCCTTTCAGCGACCATCACGGGTCTGGACTTAAGAGAAGTCTACAGACTTTAGTGAAGTCTACAGATCTTGGGCTCCTGTGTTTGAACCATGGGTGTGACATGATCTCTGTGGCAATTCGGTTAAAGAAAAGTGTTATCCACCACTAATTCAAACAAATCATTTGGAAAAGTTTGCAGTTACTTGCGGAGGACAAGGTGAGCACTAGTAAGAAACACTTGGTACTGAGAAATGCGTCTTGTCAGAAATTTGGCAGCAAAAGAGTTAAATGACTGAAATTTGAATATAATTAAGTAATCAGATGGGGCTTCAGGAATTTACTTTAACTGTGTTCTACTTTATGAAAAAAATGATACATCACTAACAGTACACTGTAATGTTTTCTATGAACACGAATTGACTCAAATTGTAGGGTCTGCATCATTATAAATGTAACTTTTCTGTTCAGAGTAATAATTTGTTAAGATATTAACTTTGTTAAAATATTATTATATCAGATTTTATGTTGTTTAATTTTAAAGCCTTTTTGTATATCAGTGAATTATAAAATACTAAACAATCAAAGGATTTGTTTGTTTTTTAACTTGTCTGTTTTGAAGAAAAAGTTGAGCTATTATGATTGCTGCATTGTTGTTGTGGTCATGCAAAAACTTTAATGTAGTCCAGCTCTGCAGAGATCTAGCTTATACACCTATTCCGCAGTCTTGATTGGATGTATTACTTGAATACTGCAATAGATGGGTAGCATCCACAATATTTGTTCACTCTGCAAGTTGTATAGCTCCAATTCAATTATCACCAAACTTGGTAAAAATATTTTATGGGCATAATGTCTTGGCAAGTTTGATAACATGCAAAATCACTACAAAATTATTGCCTTGATTCAACAGAAATGATGAAATAGATCTTGTCCACACTGTAAGTTAAATGGTTCTTATTATAAACCAGATAATTTTGACTGACTAATTTGTGACTATTTAGTCCTCTTGTTCTTGACTATCTTGTAGAGTACATGCTTAGCAATATTCTGTCTGAAGTTACGAGACTTAAGTTAGTAGACCAGTCTACAAATTCAAGTCTTTGATTGGTCGATTCTAAGCACTGTCTTAAAATTGAACAATGGCAAAGCTCCTTTGTGAAAATGACTGGTCTTTAAGTTTTAAAAGTTTTATAACTTCAAAAATTACCAAAAATTTGATAATTTCTACAGTCAAACCAAAATGAGACCAGTTTTATCAGACCAAAATACATTTTTAAATTAATCAGACATCAGTACAAATAAGTCTATTAGAAAGATCTCAGCCAATGAATTCCTTAGCTTAAAAAAGCGAGTGTTAAAGACATTTTAAACTTGTGAAATCTGCCAAATTTTATAGTTTTTTGCCCCAGTTGTTACCAGATTGTTGGGCAAAACAAAGTAGTAATATACATGTTTTTATTTCAAAGACAACAAAATGATTATCATTTTATATGGTTTTAATATAGTTACATTGTAACATTATTTATGACAAACTTGCCTCGTATTTTATACAAAATGAAACGAGAAGTCAAATGTACAAATACTAACATTCATCCAAGGACGGTAAAAATTTACATTAACCCTAAACATTAAATGCAACGAATCATCAATGAAATTACATACAAATAATGGCAGAAAAATCTTCATCTACTATCATTGTGATAGAATTCAACTTACAAATCTCAAGTGATAGGTTTATAACCCGAAACTGTTTTTAATATCGTTAAATATACCTCAAAACAAGGCCAAAGTTCTTTCTCAAACTGCATTTGATACCAATGAAATCTATGTACATTAAGTAGTATTAGGTACCAGAACTGTCATAAAACAAAAATAACTAATTACTTCAATTTGACCTAGTAACAAATATTACTGAATTATTACCAAATTAACCTTATTACAAATAATACCAAATTTACCTGGTAACAAATATTACCAAATTGTTACCGAATTATTCTTATTACAAATAATACCAAATTTACCTAGTAACAAATATTACTGAATTATTACCGAATTAACCTTTTTACAAATAATACCAAATTTACCTGGTAACAAATATTACCAAAAAAACATTTCAAAGAAAATTACCAAATTATAACCAAATAAACTTTACTATAACTAATATTACCAACTGGACCCTGTAACAAATTACCAAGTATTACTAAATTGACCATGTAACAAATATAACTACATTATTACCAAATTGACCACATAACAAATATTACCAAATTATTTCTATTTTTGGCCTTATAACAAATATTACCAAATTATTACCAAATTGACCACATAACAACTATTACCAAATTATTACTATTTTTGGCCTTATTACAAATATTACCAAATTGACCATGTAATAACATATTACCAAACTGTGTTTACAAGCATCAAAACCAAAAAATAAACACCAAATCTCTAGCTTTTAATGCCCCTGCAGATATACACAGAAATAAATGAGTGTCAAGCAAGCATGGAATTCAGAAACTAAAAATGATAAAATTTACAGTAAAACATTCTTAGCAAACATGAAAATGGGGAATATATTCAAGCAAGCGGTACTTTTCATACATAAACGACTTAGGTAAAAGAGTCATTATTGAAGTTAATATAAGTTTTATTCAATAATTGACAGTATTATCAAAAAGTAAAAAGGAATGCCTAATATTAGTAATTCTTATCATTAATTATAAACTGACGAAAGCATATAATAGGCATATAACTGAAAAAGGTGACAAATTCTCCTTTACAACTTCTTGTAAAACAGTGAAATCAGACCAATTTTTAGTGCGCAGCTCTACAATGATAACATCTAAGCATGAAATTTCTGTTACTCATTTTCTTAACCCTTTGCCTCATGAGCATAATTTTGGACTCTTCCAAATTTAAAGCTAACATACAAAACATCGATTTATTTAATAAATTGGGCTATTTCTCTCTGACAGATTGGAAAACATTGTGGAAAAGGATGTCATAACTCATTAAAAGCAATGGCTTCTTGTGCCACAATGTTTTCAAAAGTCGTCTGCTTCAGATGCGGGGAAATGCGGTATTACGAGGTAAAGGGTTAAATAAAAAAAAGACAAAGGTTGAAAGATTCATAATCCAACACATATGTATGACCAAAGAGATCAAATTTACATCACATGAAATATTAAACATCTACTCTTCATATGCTTTACTCGAAAATGGGACTCCCCAACTTAAATTGTGAAAAAGATTTTCGAAATTTGGACACAGTAATTAGAACTGACATTGGATCAGCATAAATCAAGCATGACATTTATGCTGTAATTTGGTGGCCATGAAATAACACATTTTATCTCAAGGAATCTATGGTATCAACATTATGAATATATACAAACGTAGATCAAATATCTGAGAAAAATATTCAAATCAATACAATAAATCAAACATAAACAATAGAACACTCAGCTGGTAAAATCATTCAGGCACATTGTATGTGTTTATAGGAAAAATTTCCAAGAATAATTGCATGTATTTATTCTGCTTTTATGTGCTGAATACACAATGCACATGTACATCCTGATTAATTGAATCAATCCCATTAATGAAGGCTGTCTCATTTCTTCAGCTAGAATTTCCAGTCATTCTCAGAAGAAAATATTCAAAGAAAAACAATTTAATGTAAGTGCATGCAGACATGGCTCAACACTAAAGTATTCTCTTATAAAAGTCAATTTACTTGAGTTTTCAGTGCCCACCTCTATTGCCCCTCCCTCTACTCCGCCCTCCACGGTTCCCACCTCCTCTATTACCTCCCCTTTGCCCTCGTCCACCACGTCCACCTCCACCACCTCTGTAACTATCAGTACCTCTAAATTTTCCCCTTCCACCCCTTGGATTATTTCCTTTATATCCACCCCCACTTCCTTTGGAATCATAATCATCAAAACTGTCATTACTGTCATTAAAACTACTATCCCCATGAGAAGTATCATCATTCCAATTCCCACGTCCTCTGTCGTCAAATCTGCTATTGCCACCACGTCCCCTACCTCTGTAACCATCCTGACCTCCCCCTCGATTATTCCTACCACGACCCCTAGGGCCTGGACTATGGTCCCGCATATTATAGTCGCCATTATCAGCCTGATCATAGTCCATATCACCCGATTCTGATCTTCGCTGATTTCTGTCGAACTTTCCCTGGTGAAGTTCTGCAGGCATATCACCCAGCAGACTTCCACGAGAACTTCGCCCTTTAGATCTTTTATCTTGATCTTCAGTTTCATAATCATCATCTTTAAAGTGATCTCCACCATGCCTGTCCCTTTTATGGCCCCTTCTAGGACCCCCTCCACCCCTTCCTCGGAAATTGTGCTGCGAACCGCCCCTACTACCACCGCGACCTGACTGCCTCTGAGAAACGTCCATACCATGTTGTGGCGGCCCCATATTGCCACCTTTTCTTTGAGCACCAAACCCAGGAGGACCCGCCTCTGATGACCTGAAATCCATATCACCCCTGAAGTCCTGATCCCCTCTAAGATCTTGATCCTGTCTGAAATCCTGGTCACCCCTGAAGTCTTCATCCATAGGAGCGTACCCATCGTCGTCGTCGTCTAAGTATGGGTTGTGATCATCCGGTAGACTAACAGGATTAAAATCTACAAAGTAAATGAAAAACATAAGTAGGGTGATTCAGTATATTTTTAAAAAATCTAAAAATGTTCACTAAGACTTTCTGAAAAACTCATCAAATGAGATCTTTTTTTTTCACTTGCAGATATATATCATCAAAAGAATATAATTTTGGTTCCCCTAAAGAGTCTTACATAATAATAACTTTATTATGTTCACTCATGAAAAAAATGAATGATACATTCAATAGCTTGTAGTAAGTATTTTTCATAGAGTCAAGATATTCGATGCAATGAACTCAAATCATTATAAAAATCTGTGCTAAAAACATCACAGTCTATGAACAAGACTGTAAAATTGGTCTGGTAACAAAAAATGTGTATTTGTCTTCTGACACATTGTATCATCGGAAACTAAAATTTTTTTTCCGATTTCTAAAATTAGATTATGCCAAGAAAGACGGCAAGAGGTGAATTTATTTGTCTAGATATGAACCATATTATTTCAATAGCTTAGAAACTTTACACCTGATTGTCGGAATAATTCTATAATTACGTATTTACGTTATTAAGACTACACCATTTTGTTTCAGGCAGTAACTTTTACAGTATGCATTGTTTGAAGGGCTAATAATGAGACAAGCATTTCCATGCAGTCTGTATTAAAATTATACATTATTCAGTATCATACTGTAAATCTGTGTCCACATGAATAAAAAGTTAACAGCTTACCTTGCTCACTGGGCTCAGCTCCATCCTCTGAAACAAATAAAAAACACAATATACTTAAAATATCAAAACATTACAAAGACCTTATCAAACAAACAAAAAATACCAGCATCCTAACAACAGTAAAACATCAGCATTATGGCTACCATTGTACAAAAAAAATTGACTAAATATAAAGATAGTCACTATTGAAAATTACTGAGTCATGATGACTTACAGACAGATTTAATTCACATTGTTAATATTAATAAAAATCAGCCACATAAGAACCACAAGAAAATCTTACCTCCCCTTCCATGTTTCTTCACTGATATATCCAATGATAACAATGACTGTATTTTTCCTTTCTTTCCTTTGCTTTCAGCTGAAAATACAAGTCACTTAATATAATACCGTTTAAAAATATAAACCTTTTGTCTATTTTCATAGTTTTAGCTAGACAGTCTGTTAAAATTACATTTAATCATGCAGTTTACTTCAGTCAATTCACAATTTTTTACTGACAAATGTTAGATTGACTTAACTACTCCTTTACAATTACATTACCTATCCATCGAATTCATATATTGATCAAATTTAAACAAACACCAAAACATTTGCCACTGATGACTGGACTCTAAGGTAAAAAAAGTAGAAATTAGAAAGTTCTTAGAGAAAACACAACTTACTATCTTTTACAAGATTCCCAGGCTGTTGGTTTGTGATCCAAGCTTGCTCGAAGCTTCTAGGTATTGGACGTGCATATGGTGCTTTCTTACGAGGACGCTCCTCAACTTTACTCTGTTCTTTGAAATATTGAGCATCTGACGACCAGTCCAGGCCGGGAATAGAAGGTAACTCCTCCTCTTCTGCCGCTGAATATGTAAATGAATGAGAAATTCAAAAGTTATTCATATTATTTAATCCTTTGTACTGATTTTACTACTGTCATCAACTGTATTTTAAAAAAGTTTCCCAGTTAGAAAGGCTGTATTTTTAAACAAAAATATACAAACATTTTCTTAAAAAAGTAATGAATGAATGATCTGTACCAATAAATTTATCTGAATTAAGGTGACTTCTGGGTGATGCCCAGATTAGGAGATCAGGACAGAGACTCCATAGTATAATATAGACATTTGATCGAACCTAAATTCCTGGGTTACAAAAAAGTGTTTACTTTCCCTATTAAGTATTAAAGCATAATTCATACTAATCTTATATATTTTTCACAGAAGAGAAAATGAAATCAATTATTACGAGTTCAATATCATAAAAAAGAGTCATGTTTAGGGTTACTTGACACATTGGAAGACTTTTCTAACTATCAAACATACCTTTGCGAGAACACAAGGTACGGTTTGTCCCAAAATATTTTCATACTTTCGATCTTGCAAATAGAAAATTTAGGGTTGGGATCAAAAATAGGTTCAACCAGGGTCATTTCAGTAACTGTAAACACGACCATTTTTTCTAGCCATGCTTAAAACTGAACGTACCATTTTTATGAACCTCTGGTTCAGGAGGGAGTCCATGTTCGAGTCCCATACCAGGTAAGACACTCTTCACTTCTCCTAAAGGCACATCTGGGTCTGTAAATGAATACATAAAATTAATCTAACATGTAACATTATAGTAAATTAATTTATCTATGTGTTAGATTTCAGCAGTCAGTTTTGTCAAGAAGGTTGGTCAAGTTTGTACATGTTTGATGTTACTTTAAGGTGAAGGTGAACGAATTTACAACAACACAACAACTTTACTAATCATATTCATAAATCATACCTCTTTCCTATGCAGTAAAATTGTACAATAAATTACATTCTAATGATAACTTTTAAAGAATAGCTTAAACAGATAATGTGTACACCATATTTGTTTATAAAATAATTCATTTATCATGGATTCCTATTGGGTTTTCACAAGAGGATCATTTTCAAATTTATAAAAAAAATAGAAAAGTGATGAACAAAGGTCCATACAGTGTGCATCAAAGAAAATCCTGGAAAAAGATTTGATCTTAATCTTAAAGTATCTTAATGCTTACCAACATCCAACATCTCCCCGTCAGGGCCGATCGTCATAATATTCAAATTATACTTATCCCTCATTGCATCGCCAGGACGATTACGAGTCCAAAATTTTCTGTAAAAATAATATAAAATAACAAAACATAACTTAAATAATTCCAACAAAATTTTCTGAAAATCAACAGGGTTTAATTAAAATTAATCAGATGAATACTACACTTATGTAAATTTCTTATGTTAAAGCAATGGATTAAAACAAAAATTGTCAGTGTTCACTTTGTTCCTTTATATTAATTCATAAACTTTCACTTCAATTGTTTGAAAGCAGAGTTTTCATTTGCTGAAGGCTGTGGCCGTGGGTACGGTGGTTAGTGCGCTGTACATGTAACCAGGAGATCTGAGTTTGAATCCCAGTTGTGGCAGGTCATACCCTTCTATGAAAATTTGACCAAAATGTCTATTTTCCTCCATTTGTGGAGAAGTTGCCGTACTGGTTAGTATATAGTCCAGGAAAACTGGTTAAGTGAACAATAAGTCACATAAAAACAAACAATCATTTGCTGAAGATCACTCAAAGTAATGGTGTGGCAGGTGAAAACAGACAACAAGACAGCTATTTTGCTCATTGTACGTAAGTATATCATTTCTTGACTATTTTCCAGCGCATTTTAAGCATATACTCACGTAGAATGATCGTTGGAAGCTGATGTTAAGACATGCCCCAGTGGATGCCACGCTAAATCCCAGATAATGGCTTCATGTGCTTCCTCTATGGCGCCAACTTCTTTCTCTGTCCTAAAATAATAATATATCAATAAATAAACAATCAAATAACGACCATAATAAATTTTTCCTGACATAAATGATGAACGTACAATGGCATGACATTTCTAAAGCTGAAATATGATTAGACAACATTCTAAAAACGGAATAATTGGACATGTGCAAGAGCTAGTAATTCTAGTGGCAACTGCAATGCATCATTTTTTGTTCAATAAGCATTCAAGAAGAATGACTTATCCCCCCCCACATACCCACCTCATATTTTCTCAACATGCTTTCATGTTTCACAAAAATTGATCCAATGATCATCCAATGTGCAGAAAATCTGCAGAAAAATCAACACCCTGTAATATACCTAGCTAATGTGTACAATATGCTGCTGATAAAAGATATCGCCTTTAAGAACTTACCCAGCATTCCAGAACATAATGGCACCATCAGACCCTCCACTAGCAAACATCTGTTCATTGATTGGATGCCAGGCAACCGCTGTAAGTAATAGAAATACACTTGAAAGAAAATAAAATATCAAGTTAATATAATCAATAATTAAATATTTAATCAGATTGTTTGTATTGACTTTTATACCCTTTTTTAATCATATTTGACTTATGTCACACAGTTGACAAAACAAGCGCCTCTGAATTACCTACTAGTACTTATCTGACTCCCTCATTCTGTAAACAACAGCAAACTACATAAAATGATGCATGAATTAGATGTGATAGGTAAACCACAGCAGAAATAATTTTTTTCTTCCAAACTGTCATGGAGAATAATGAATCTTATTAAGGGTCTTAAACTCACATCCTCAAAATCCCCAGATCTCCACTGTACTTACTAAGCTTAAGCCATGGATTTGGTTGAAATTAATGCTCGTTAAATCCAAAATCATACAATAACGATACAAAATCTAGATCACAATATCACAGTTGAACCCAGTTACACTAAATTCCAGAAGACCCAAGTAATTACTTCATTCTATCCATATTTCACTACATCCATTATATTGTAATGAACAAATGCGGGTTGAAGATAAAGATTAACTTTACTTCTTTAGATTTTTCACTACCAATACATCTGAGATCACTATGGCCAAATTTTACTGTATTTGCAAGTGCTCACCACATGAAATTCTTTATTAGAAGGGAGGCAACTCTTTTTTTTCAATCCAGACACAATGCTTCTTCAATATTTTTTCAATTCAAAGGGAGACAACTTTTACCTGTGGCTTCTTTTTTATGTCCCTTGAAGACCTGAAGTTCTTCTTTCAAGTTTCTGATATCAAATAATTTCATTAAGTGATCTCTAGCAGCAGTAAGGAGCCAGTTTCCATTCTGATTCCATTTTATGTCCATAACAGTGAACTTGTGAGCATGCCTGAAATTAATGCACAAATGATGTTAACATGTACAGTAAAAATTCACTTATTTTTAGTCCAAGTTGTCTTAATACTGGGGTTTCACTGCAACGGTTTCACATGATTTCTATGTTAATATATTATTTTCTTCATTTTATATTATTAAAATATCCATAAAATTTGAATGATAAAATTTTGGATGATACTAAATGTTTTAAGTAAATTCATGAGTTTTCATTACAATTATTTTCTCAAGTCAATCTGGAGTTGTGCCATAAAGGGGCCAAAAATCGAAGAAACCAGGAGCCATTATAGAGACATAACTTAGATGGCATTTTTAAAACTTTAACTTTAAACTTTGATTTTAATTTAATTTTGTTCTGCTAATGGTATATGTTACAGGCATTTATGTTAAACAGCTCACAATTAGGTCCCAAAAACTTTCAACTGAATACACTTAATTTTGCTTTTTACTTGCAAACAAGAGGCAACAAGCTTTTTAAGTTTTAAAAACTGCTATCTTTGCCAGCATATGTCTATGAAACAGTCCCAGCAATTTTAATGTACTTACAATGTAGCTAAACTTTGTCCTGATTTTGGGTCCCACAGTTTGATGGGTACCTGATTATCTTTGCTGCCTGATGCAATCAATGCTTTCTGTGGATGCCAGTCTACACATTTGACATCTGCTCCGTGACCTAAGTAACAAACAAAAAGTTAATCATGAACATAAGGTGCAAAAAATGATCAATAATTACTGATAACTAAATGGTTTACTAATTAACAAACAAATTAATACAAAAGATTTGTTTTAAAATTTACTATTTGAAAGCCCATTCATTTCTGGATAATTACAAATAAATTTTAATGAATTATATGCTTCAATAATTAAGTAAATACAAAGTTAAACACAAGCACCAAAACGATTTTGACTGATCTTATGGAATTGACTATTGGAGTGTAAGATTATCTGGAGTGCTATGTAAAGCATGCATTTAGACATCAATTGTGAACAAGAATCATATAAGACCTGATATTATGAAAGTTGAGATTGGTCTCCCAACTTCATATTTTGTCTTTTTTCTAAATTATTCATTTTAAAGTTATACTTTGCCTTTTAATATTTCTAAATTGAATACAAAAAAATAACGATGATAATAGCAACATATTCAATCAACAAAATTCCGTATGTGTATATGTGTATAATTCTGTATGTGTATATTTAAACATAAAACATGATATCTTTTCAACTAAATTACTTCAGAAATGAAAGTGGACTTTGAGTAGAATGTTCTCAAGTTTAATGACATCAGAGTATGGCCAATTGTCCAACCTGGAAGCAATTGTTCAGGTGGAAAATAAGAGAAAAATGTAACAGGAAAATTTGGGATCTGTGCAGCATAAACTAACAAGATACAGTTAAAGGGAAATTGACGTAACTTTTCCCTATAACAGTTTTCCATCTTTTTGTACAATGTCTTGCATATAAATAATGACCATTTTCTATCAATAGTGCTATTCTACCCTTCTCTTTCTCTAAGACTTTTTATCATTATACAATTAAAACATGATTTTATGTTTAAAAACTGCTATCATTTAAATGATATTTATAAAACAGGCCCCACATCTCTTAAAAGTTCCACTTTTCAACATTAGTACCAGTCAATGAAGATCACAACATATTTTTCCTTGCAGTGTTAAATCAAACAACAGCAAGTTGTTTATGATACTAATGTTGCTTCTTTACAGAGTCTTCATATAAAAATTAATTAAAGCCAGATTATGGATTAACAGAACCTTGACCTTCAGCTAAATAAAGCCTTGACCTTTAGCTAAATGAAGCCTTGACCTTCGGCAAAATGAAGCCTTGACCTTCAGCTAAATGAAGCCTTGACCTTTAGCTAAATGAAGCTTTGACCTTCAGCTAAAAGAAGCCTTGATCTTAGCTACATACAACCTTGACCTAGGGCTGAATGACATCTTGACAGGGGAGAAATGAATCTTTAGTCCTCAATATATCAAACTGGTGAATAAGATGAGGTCAATATTATAAAATATTTGAATAAACAAAAAAAAATCAAAAAAGGACTCACAATTAATATTAGATCTTTCAAGTCAACCCCGTAGTTAGAAAGCCATTCAAAAAAATAGGCAGTTAATTTTTTACCAAAATGGGAGAAATCGGTCACTGCAACTTCTTAATTCAAATAATTCAGGACTAAGCAGCACTTTATTTATATCATAGATTTGTGTGTTTGGTATTGTTCACTGACAATATTTCAGTCATGAACAGTACACAATTGACCACAAAAGAAGTCTTTGTGTTTCCTATTAAAACTTGGGCATTTAACTCATATTCTCTAATAAACTGTCTTATTTTTTCAGATGACATGTGAATCAGTGATGTGAAACATGGTACATTAAGATACCATCAGCCAGACAGTCACAATGAGACATACACCTCACCTTTTAGTCTTTACTTTTTAACATTTATTGTAGACTTTTTTTCTATGCATGAAGCCCTATATTGAGTGTATCTAGAAGCCTGGGGCCATGGAATTGAATATCTCAGTCAAAATAACAATTTTTTACTTAAAAATCTTACTACAGGTAATCATTTCAGACATTTACCTTTAACAACTGGTAACAGACCCAAAATACAATCAACAGGATAAAACAAATATCATTCAAAAACAATGGGGTAACCAGATTTTTAGTTTAAAAATTGCTATCTTAGCTAAGAAATGTCTATGAAACAGTTCCCTAATATAAAATATTTTCTACGTATCCAGTAAAGCCCTAGTTGACAGCCACCTATATTAATGCACACTTATTTGAATAAAATCAAATCATGTTAGAAATAAGTGTCAGCCGTGCCTGACGACCACCCACATCACCCTCTCCATTTGTGGCTTTTGTTTACGGGTTTGACTGCATAATGATGACCTATCTATTAACAACCTACCTCGTAATATTTTCTCTTCATAACACCGTAAAAAGTCCCAAACTCGAACAGTTCCATCGTCTGAGCATGTAGCAAACTTCGAGTCAGTTGGACAGAAACTGTGAGGACGAAAAGACAAAAACAAAAAATAATGCAAGGTCATTTTATTTATGCAAGGGAAACTGAAAACTATTAACTGGAGAGATTACAGTTCAATGTAAGGATAAATCAAGTGTTCTTCTTCAATAATTAAGTTAATTCAATTCCATGACATTTGTGTAAATGTTAAAGCTTTGACTGCATGTTGTATAACCTCAAAATATAATTCCAGTAAAATCATTCAAATTCTCAACAGTACATCAGTACATTATGAAAAATAAAGCATGATGATTACATTTGACTGACTGACTGACTGACTGACTGACTGACTGACTGACTGACTGACTGACTGACTGACTGACTGACTGACTGACTGACTGACTGACTGACTGACTGACTGACTGACTGACTGACTGACTGACTGACTGACTGACTGACTGACTGACCTTAAACAGGAATATACTTATTAAAAATATATTATGATGTAAATAAATGATCTGCTATGTACAAATAAGTTTCATGGTCATTTTGAGGTATGGTAATTACAATGTTTTGTTTTAATAAAAATCCACTTTCGATGTAACATCCCATCATCAGGAAGATGTAAAATAAAACATGCACTACTAGAGTGATATGAAGGGAAGCAGGAGTTTAACATTCAAACTTCAAATATTTGAACAGGGAACTTTAAAACATATGTAACTGAATTCAGTTGGACATAAGGACTAACTAATATTAAATACTGTAACTTATGAAAAGTAATGAGCATATTTTATGTTCAGTGATCAGACATGCCATGCAGATATGAAAAGTCTCTAGATACAATGAAAATTGTGTGTAAATCAATACTTCAAAGTTGCAAACACTTGATTAGAAAGAACTATCACTTCATGCAGTCCTCCTCTGCAGACCTTTGACCAATAATTAAAATACATAATTTCTAATTCCTTCAGCAATCAATCAATCTCATCAAGATTTCACTAAGTGTAGTATAACTACTAAGTTATTACAAATATTTCGCTGAATACTTTCTTAGTGCTGACAATAAATCAAAAAATAGGCAAACAAGAAGTCTTGGTTGAGATGTAACCTCAGCTGGTCTAGAACTTTAGCAGATATGTATCTGGTAGTGACAATATTCATTATAATCAGCACACATATTTATATATTGTGATGAAGTATACACTTGTACTAAATTTTATTCAATACAGACAAACTGTAAGAGATTTTTTTTTACAAATCTGTTCACAAAAAACAAAGACATTAATTGGACATCTTAACCACTGAATGAGCTCTCCTGGTCTTTTAGCAATAGAGCAAACAAGCAAATTCTTATCCTGTAAGCTTGCAGTTGGTGAACTCTCGACTTATTTGTAATTAAGTTTGAAGTATTTTCATTCCAACAATAGAACCAATTTTGCATCATTGGTGGAAAGCGTGAATAATTTGAATCATTTATACCATCAAACTAATGACTTTTTAAAAACACAGTCCAACTAAAACAATCTCATTCAAAGATAACCTCAAAGGCAAAATTTCTAGAATTTAAATATTGAGTGATGTGAATAAGAAAGTTATGATCATTAAAGAGTTACACACAAAGCTCTACAATATATGGTGGGTGTATTCCTGATACAATTTCATTGTAAAACTGCAGCCCTTTTTTCATAGAATTCCATTACACTCATGTTGGTAAAAATTGTTTTTACGTAATTCTCCAATGAAAACTGTTCTTACAGATGACAACATTAGTTATATCATGCAAACAGACACCAAATCTACACTTAAAACTGGAAATTTTAAATATTCTGTTTATTGTCTTAAACACAGAAAAACTTCTGTGATGAAAACTCATCTAAATATATATATTACAATATTTCTACATGGTATCATAATAATTTCTTTTTGGTGATTTTGTACCAACATTTTGCAACCAATGAATTTACAATCAGTTCTGCAGCATAAAAAGAAATTTGACATCTGAAAATTCTCAGTCTGAGAAAATTGTGAGAAAAAGGTCGAGTGCTAATACTATAGACCCTCTTCAACTCTATAAATGTTATAACAAAACCTTAAACATTTGTCATGCATTAATTATTAAACTTCATGTTTTATCTCCAACTTGTGTTGGTGAAAGTAGAGTGCTAGTATGTAAGATGAATTGTAGGAAATTATAAGTATATTTAGGTGCTATACAAGTACACAGCTTTTGTCTTTCAAAAAATAACAAAGCAACTGTATTGCCGTTATTATTTTTTATTGCGATCAAAACTGTAATTAATGGTTTCAAATTTTTCCCTTTTTTTATTTATTATATCATCCACAGAACATTTCTTTATTTCAAAAATTTATACAAACAGTAGAAAACATTTATCCTGCATTGTCTGCCTTTATGGCAATAAGAATGAATATTTTCAACCTTTATGGATGAAAATTGTTATCAATGCCTTTATGGCTGAAGTGTGCAAGATTTAAAATGCAAGTTTTAAGTGTTCATTGTGTGGTCGCCTTTATGGCTACTTTTAACAGAAACTTTATTGAATATATTTAATAGATGCCTTTATGGCAGATATATCAAAATCTATTCATCAAGTATGCATCATACAATCACCACAAAAAAAAAAAACACGAAATGTTCAATTAACTTTTTCTGAAACCAACATCACGACCCTACTTGTGCCAAAGCTCTCTCTCATTACGCAGCACTTTTGTCAACAGTGCTAGCCACAATTCATGAACCTCTCTGAATTGAGAATCATGAAACGCTTTTGTCAAATAGAAGAATTTTTCACTGCATATCAAATTCTTTATGCAATCAATCATACACTAAAATGAACTCTTTCAAAAAATCAACCCAGACAATAAATTGCATTAAAGATAAATTAATCTTTACTGTGTTATAACAAGTAGTAAATGATATTGGTTTCACACAATTCACTGAGATAGTTACGTAAACCTTACTGCATTGTTGTAACAAATCACAGAAAGTCACATGATCCCACCTGATGGAACGAATCGGCTCTTTATGTCCCTGGTACATTTTCACATTATTCATATTGGTCTGCCAGTATTTAATGAAGCCTGCGTGGTCAGCTGTCACCATCCATTGGTCATTATGACTCCACACCATGGCACGGACAGATGTTTCGTGAGCCTACAAGATCAGGAATCAAGCAGAATCTCGTTAAGAATTCTAACTTAATCAAATAACGAACTCCAACACAGTTTATGCAACAATCAATATATCAATAATTGCATTCGTATGCTCCACAATCAACAAAAACTTTTTCTTCACCTGAATACTTGTGTAAAAATCATGATTTAGAGATGCAAGACAAAAGGTCTACATAATAATGTCTAAGTCAAACTGCCATCAGGTGGTGGAGGGGTACAGTTGGTCACTAATCAAAGAGGATATTTTACCACGTTGCAGAATATGACCAGACAGGTGTTCTAAAAACAAGATAATTGGACAAAAACGAGGACTGGTAATTCTACTATAAATCAGAATGCATTTGTTCAACGAGCATTTGAGTAGAATGGGCTTAATTCATCTCACAGATTTCCTCAATATTTTACATGTCAAAGAAATATATGTGCCAAGCTTTATGTACTGGGCATCAAGGTCACAACTTCTCAATCAATATGCCTGCACACTGAATTAACCAGGTTGACAAATTTGTGATCAAGTCTGCTGTTAGTTATTTTTTTATCAAGTTTCCAAATTCAATTGTGATTACAAGTGCACTGGAGTATCAGGAGTAGTTTTGGTGTCAGCAATAGAACAAAGTTGTCTTGCAAGATAAAATTTTTACTGAAGTCTTTATTCTTAAAATTTGTATTATTCAATTTATACACATTGAAAGAAAAAAAAATGTGTTTGGATCAAAATATAGTCATTCTGGTGAAATAAATACAAATTAAGGCATTTCTATTTATTTTCATAAAGTTTGTATGAATTAAGATAACTAGCGCATGAAACTTGACAAAGTTTTTGTAAATTCTTAATAAATAATACATAAAACATTTTCTATTGTATCTTAAATCAGCTGATAACAAAATAAAATGCTTAACATAAAATTCCATGGCAATTTCATTTGTATACACAGAATGAATCAGTTATTGGTAAAAATGAAAGATCATCAGATCCCAGTACTCCAGCAAAAAATTGATGTCTGGTAAAATTTAGAGAAACACTGGCTCTTATTCCCAGTTAACCTCCATCCACTTACAGTGCAGATTAAAATCAATATATATTGTGGGTGAGTAACATTTTTTTCTGGTCTAAGAGTATTCAAATATACCAGTCCACTGGTCCAGTAATTCTTTCTTTCTTTTCTAATATTGTCTTTCACCAATACTGGTTTATTCATTAGTGTGTGCTAAACACAAAGTTAAAATACTAAGCGTATTAACAAACTGAACATATACTTAAATGTATCACATACACAAAAAGTCACAGATGGAAAATTAAATGCAGTGTCTAACTTATGTACAGTCCCTCCTTCCATATCTTACCTGTAATATTGTTTCAAAACTAAATGTAAGACCATTCCAAAGTGTGAATTCACCACTAGAGGCACCAGTTACCAACCTCCTTCCTTCTGGCGTCCACTGTGTTAAATATAACATAATACAACTGAATGTTTATCAAAGCTTAAACAAGAAAAAATAGCCACGATTACAGTTACTTGACCAAATAAATTAGGACAGGTAGGTCAAAAAAACTTTTCCAATTATAACTTTCATACTTTGGAGGTAAAATTCATCCCTAAATACTTTCGTACCTTGGATTTTGCTTATAAGGTCAACACCAAACAAAATAGGGTCAGTTGTGTAACCATAAATACGACTTTTTAGCAGGTCTTATAAATGAAAAAATTTGTTAAAATATCTGAGACTATCTGATATAACTTATATTATAAGTCCATGTGAACTTAACAAGCCAATAAAGAGGCTGATATTATGCAAAACTTTGTATGTGGACTGAGGTACAAAGATAAAAAGTTAACTTAATAAAGAAAGGAAATTGAAAATTTAACGACAAGCAGATGGAAATATTGGTTTCAGTTGGGCTAAAGATAGATGGCATTGTTTATCAAAGACATGAAATAGAGAATTCATTTTTTCAAGTTATGTCTGCAACAGAAATTTGAATCAAATATGTAATAACCATAATCAATTATCATTATAATTTATTTTGGTGCTCTATTTATGAATCAAACTCTTAATGAAATATTACACAATGTCATTTATCAATGACTTTTGTTTTTAATATAAAAGCATGATTAAAGATTCTATTAATATCTGTTATAACTTTTGATAAATAAAACAAACTCTAAATAAATTAACTTTCTTTTGTGTATTCTATAAATTCATATTTTAAAACAAGCCTAAAATTTGTAATGATGGAAGAAATGAAATGATAAGTGTAAAAAATAGTTACAGAAATGCAAAATATTGGACATCTAAATTTGTTGGTAGACTGTCGCATAAACTTTGAAGTGAGACAATTCATAGGTTTCTGCTGCATATTAGCAGGTGGTGTCATCTGAAAGAAAAGAATAAAAGTTTCATAGTAATCTTAGAGTAAAAAAACTGCACATTTTTTATAATAAAACCACTCATTTATAATTCCCTCACTGTATTATCAACAAGATTACCAACAAGATTCAATTTTGCTTTTATTTCAACATGTGTGAATGCTCCATTTTTTTACACGAATTTAAGCTTACTTGCAATATTCTAGTTAGTGATTTCAAATGTCACTGCTCATACATATATCATTTATCTATTAATTAACAAGAAGATTGCTCTTTTTTTTCAGAAAAAAACTGGTCTGGAATTTCATTCCAAAATCCAATAACTTTTACAATAAAGTGTCAAGGACAATTAGAACTTCATTAACCATCAGTCCTGGCGCCACTCAATAGCCCCAGGTTAGTAAATTTCTATTCAGGCGAGTGATCTCTCTAAAAACTAAGTACATAGGTTAGACAAGAATTGTTTATTTACAATAGGCTACTTATAGTTCAGAGAAGGGCTTTAAATACACCAGTTCAAACACTGCTAAGATAAGACATACCTCTAGTTGATATAAAGCATCAGGTTGGATGGCTCTAGCATCTCTACCATCACGTTGCCAAACACGATTCTGTGAATGAAATAAAATGTTAATAACTAGAATCAATACATGGCTATACCAAGAAATATACTATGTGAATCAAGTCATTACTTATTACTAAACTATCTTAAATAACATTACAAAATCTGTTTTCAATTTCACAAAAGATATCTCACTGCATTTTTAACATGAAGTAAACTTGTACTGTATTCAACATATAGAACTAAGGTGTTTATATGCATGAGCCATCTCAGGTATTTACACTTCAAAACACACCTCTAAATACTTCACAACAGCACTATTGTAATCCACAGTCCTTCTAACCATGGTTTTTCTCATTCTTTTCCCATCAAACATAGTATCCAATGTATTTCCTTGTGACAACTGGGTTGCATTGGGCATTGTTGGCGGAGGACGAGTTCCATCTACAGGTGGAGGGTGATTCATATTCATTGGAACAAATACTCTTGACTTTTGGTAACTTGGAACCTTCAACATTCAGAAATCAATAATAATGAACTCAGCTATAAAGATCACACGCAAACAAAAGAAATCAGATTTATTATATCATGCCAAATAACGAACTGTACCAATAAAATCTGACAAAGACAAGTAATGAAGTATATTACTATATATTTATGGATCATTACTTCTGTAGATTTGTAAAATTTTCACTTCATTAAAAGAAGCAAAATTGCAGATCGGTAATATTTTTATTTGAAAGAGTAAAAGTCAGTGTTTTGTGTGAAAAGATGCAGTATATACCTGCAATCTTGGCATGTGGAAGAAGCCTTGATCCTGAGCAGGAGGCTGACTTTGTACAGCCACTGACCCATCCATGCTTGATGCTCTATTGAAATAACAAGACAGCAAAACTGAAAAGGAAATAATGAAACATAATATAATACAAAATGGACTTACATCACAATAGCAATATGACTAACTCCGCAAAGAATTGAAATATGGACAGGAATTTATTAATGTACCTGAATTGTTATTACCAACTATACACTCAGCTTTATACACCAGTCAAGGAAGAAATGTTTGCTTTATAAGGTGCCCAGTCTAACAACTCCTATAACTATACAGTCTGAAAATATCTTTAGACATACCAACAATTAGTATCAAAACAAACTTCTAAACTGGGATATGAACTACTGGTGCAAATAAAATATTAAGCTTATGAAACCGGTTGCCTGAAAATGTATAAGTCTGTTATCATATGTCATAATGTTATAAGCTTAACATAAAAACTGCCTTTTAGTGCCCCACTTCGGCAACTACTACCTGTCCAATACATCAGACAGCTTAGTGAATGACTTGAGAACTGACAAGGAAACTTTTCCATACTGGTCAAGACAACAGATTTTAAAATTTACAATTTTTACTACCCATTGTTTCAACATATGGTGTATGACTTTTGTCCACGGATAAAGCTAAAAGTTTACAAAAACCATGTTTTAAAACAATTGCAGCCAAAATATGTTCTCTCTATGGACCGAGAACCAACTGAGTGAAATCATGGCCTAGTAGTATTAATCAGCATCAAAGTTATCAAACATCAAACGCAATTAACTATATTTGTATACGAAGTACATGGGCGAAGCTTACGAAGCCAAGTTGCATTCATATGACATATGATATGTGCCATTGCAAAAACGAACGCATGGAGCCGACATCCGCCATAATGCAACGACAGATTTTGACGGGAAAAAATTAGCAACAGCATTGACTACAAACAAATATTTTGATTTAATTTTAATTCAATGACAAAAACATTCTTATTTACACACATAAATAATTCTTGTCACGTCGGTAATTTAGCAATAAATCGCATTTTATTTCTGTCCATTCCTACGCTTCATGCCAAGCGGTTGACGCCTTTGATATAATTGTGATTGATAAATTAAACGAAAATCTAATAAATTCAAATAATGATTATTTTGTCTGATTTTGGTTGATAATTCTTTAAATTATATCAAAATAAATCTAATCCAATAGATAAACACTTAATGAATACAATTACGTCAAAACAATCAAATTCGTGCATATCTATTCTGACAAAAAATAATTTCGTCTAACAAATTTAACGACTTTATTTAACACATTGTTATGACTGACCTTTGTGAAATGCTCTGTCATTAGACTACATCGACCGAATGATGTATTTTCAGCAAGACAGAGAAAGAGGGCGTGGTCGAAATAGACTCCACCTTTATTGTATACTAATGTAGAGTTTGCTAAAATGTTGCTACAAACGGACACGTTGGAAGGGAGCGAACTATTATTAATATCACAGGTGTACTGCGCAAAGGCGGAACAAATTACTTAAACATAGCGTGGGAACGGTACACTATCAGTGCATTACATTCGTATAGGGCATACATTTATACAATGTATGTCCTATAAAATAAACAGAAATACTAGCCATAATAAATTTATATATGTTCAAAAGTTTTTTCTTTAAGATCATAGATGCAATGATTATAACATGCTGCATGCAGTCAAAAACATTAGACGGTCACCTGAGCATTGGGGTCGCATGTAAACCACCAAATGATATATCTCTTGATACAAATCAAGACCAAATCTGAGTAAAGACCATGTAGGAAATATCAAAGGTTGTTCTCTTTGGAATAAGTTACCTCCTAGCATAACTCATACCACTAAGCAGTCTGCTTTCAAAACTGCTGTAAGAAAATATCTGCTTACTATCGTATTTTTGATTTTTACTGCTGGAAGGTTATGTATGCATACGTGCATATATATAATAATTTTCCTCGGGTCTACTTGGACCGATTGATTAGAAACAAATAATGTAATATTTACAACAGGTGGATCATAGGCACTCGATGACGTACCTTTTAGTTTTTATGATACGCAGAGTAGCGAAATGACGTTTTTTTCTTGGCCGATTTGCGTTGTTTGATGAGTTTAGATTAAAACATTAGGTCTGTTCGGGTATATAAATCACGGAAATCGAGTGCCTACGAGGTGGATGGAACATAGGACTAACTGCATGAACGGTACAGTTCAACAAACAACGATCTATACTCAAATATTCAAAATAAACGAGTCCGAGCTAACTGTGTACAACGCAACTCATACAGAAAGCTCTGTCTTAATTAAAACTCTACACTGACAGCGAGTTCCAACTCAGCTTGATCTTTCGGCGACGACCTGGTATTTGTACTAACTAATTTTACACTTTCTCACACGATTGCTAAGCTGTAGATAGATTTTTGGTTTTATTATACAACAAAGCCCCCGTCGATTGATATAGTGATGTTGATTCTATGAGCACATAGACAATAATAATTAAATACTGCAATGTCCGTTGCTTTTTTATCCACAGATGCTCACTCGATAAGAACGTGATTCTATTGGTTCTTACCTTCGGTAACTATCGCTTACCTCCGTCTAACTTCTTGAATTATGCAAACGCTTTTATACATTTAATGAGCGTCCAATGATTGAACTTTCACTTACATGTTTTCCAGTTAAAACAGTGTTATCCTACACCGGATTATTCAGTAATTAAGAGATCTTTAAAATATTTAATTATTAATTTACCTTTTAATCCGTATAATATTGTTTTGATAGTATTCCTGTTTTAGTCTTTTCGACAACAATGTGAATGGATTATTTTTGATAAAGGGAGATAATTTTATTGGATTAACTAAGTTCCGTACCGTCAGCGTCACATGTATATTATTACATTAAATTTATTGTTACATTGATGTTCAGTTTACCATTATAATAAGTGATATCTCTGTTTTGGTACAGAAACTTCTTAAACTTCATGTCTATTATAGTTTAGTGGTAATCATATCATAAATTTGACACTTTTGTTAGTATTTAAGTCAGTGCAATTAAACATTTTGATCTAGCCCAGTTCTGCAGTAGATATTTTTCTGTTTTAATTACAATTTCATGTAATTCATTTTTTATCGAAATATTATATCTTTATAATGATCTGTGATATTAATGCCTCTCTGTGTCACGCCATCATCAAAGAGGAACACAGTTGAAATAAAAATTCGTCTCTTTTTCGTGTCATCCCTGGTGTTGATGTATATGTCATGTACTTCATTTCATGTGTGTAGATTTTACATTTGCCACCATGTTTTGTATCCATGTATGTGTGTACCTTTATCGAAATAAATAAATAAATAAATAAATAATAATAATGATAACTTTCGCCTTGTACAGGACAATTATCAGGGACCAATATTGGTCAAAGCAATTATGACTACAGTCCCTGTCATCAGGGACTCTACGTGTATGAGTGAGTATGCCATGTACGAGTTTATCTATGAGTAATTTATATATATACATAAATCTTGCAGTAATATATATTGTGATACAAGAAGTGTTAGAATCAACAAAATGCTATTGTTCATTCTAACTGAGACTATTATAGTGGTCTAAGATTCTAACAACGTGTTTGTAGTCACGCCGTGGTTGTGTATCAGCCAAGTACTGCCAATAAAGGCGGAGTTTCTTAGGCCACGCCCATTTCCCTCTGCCTCGTTCAAATATACGTGGTTCAGTGTTAAATGACGTATTATTAGTATTAATCATTCCACTTAGCATCAACGATGACGGACTTACGGTTGGCCGTCGTTTGCTCTAGCAATCAAAATCGAAGTATGGAGGCCCACAACCTGCTTAGGTAAACATTAAAGGAGAACTGTATCTATGTAATATCATGTGATCGAAAATAAAATTACAGAATGTTGATCTAGACTTATTGTTATTGATCCAATATGGGGAACCGTTTTCGTCCTCGAAATTTTCACCTCGGTCATCGCGGAAGTTTTTGTTTCACTTGAAAACGTTACAAGTGGATTTCGGTTTGAAATGAGATGTTTCGGTTTCACAAAATGATCGGTTCGTGTGCCATATTTTTGTTATTGCGCGTTCAAAACGCTGCGTTCGATTTAAAATTATTGCGAGTTGAATATTTTAATAAACTCGAAATCAATTTTCGATGGAGTGTTAGTAAAGATAACATGGATGTCACATGATGTTGACGATAAATGATGTTGATGATAACTTCAAAATGGTTGATAACTAACAATAAAAAATATGAATTTCTTATTAGAGAAACAGCAAAATTTACATCAGTATACTGTACAATATTTCAGACAAAGGGAAAACAAAAACAGAATCCTCGGAATTGTTTCATTAGATTGTAACATTGTGGAGTAAATGTTCAATTTATTTAGTGGTTTCGTGTTGCACCAAATTCATGGCGATAATAACTTTGTCATGTTTAGGGTTACTTGACTGAAAATATGGTCAACAGATTGAAAAAAAATTATACTGAACAAACCATTTCTGAGATTCTAATGTACAATTCATCTCCATTTTTTTCATACATTGAATTTTGCCTTTAGAAACTTTAGCGTTGGTGCCAAAAATAGGATTAATGAGGTAGCTGTGAACTGACTAATTTTCTCCTGGCTTTATCTGTTAACTTAAAGTATTTTAAAGATGATTGTTTTTAAAAGTACCTAAGTAACTAAAATAAATATGTTACAACATCACTTTGCATCCATCTCATTATAATGACCACTTATTTATGGAACGATTTTCAATATTTTTTGAATATAATTTTGTCTTGTATGTTTTAGTAATGAGATCACCTCAATAGACTGACCAAATTATTTTGTCCCACAGGTGGTCTTAGTGTTGAGGATTTTAGTGTAAATATGTAATCTAGTTACGATTTAATGTTTTGGTCATGACAGATATTTTCATTTAACATAATTACTAAACATTTCATGTTATCTGTGTACAGTTTTCTTTATTTATTTGTTTTCAGCAAAAAAGGGTTCAACGTGAGATCCTTTGGAACTGGAAGTCAGGTGAAATTGCCAGGACCAGCTCCCAATGCACCTAATATATACGACTTCAACACAACTTATGAAGAGATGTTCAAGGATTTAATGAGAAAGGATTCAAATTTGTATCCATTCACCTAAACCATATCTTAAATCTGATTTAGTCACAGATTTGTTTTAATTGAGACATTCAACTAATTTAAAATAGCTGATCCTTCTTAAAACTGCAGAACTTAGCTGACATTTTCATTATGTTCATGTATGTAAACATTGATTTTCTTTCATTCTTCTGTTCAATTTTTTCATATGAGAGAAACCTCATTTTTTAGTTCAAAATACATTGTAAACTGGGTTCATTAGAGTTTTGAAATTTTAGATGGCTTGAACAATAATGAATTCCTCAATAAAATCAAGTTCTGCAGCTTTAACAAGATTTTTAAAGAACATTGTACTGGGATAGGAAAGATACTTATACATTGTACTGGGATAGGAAAGATACTTATCGTGGTAAAACTAATTTCATTAAGCGTTGGTCCAATATTCACCACTCCAGGCACTTGTATCTGTTTAATTATTCTGAACTCTTCAGAAAATTACATCCACTTATCAACCAGTTAAATTCTTGTTAGTTATTCCTGTACAAACATGTACTGATATGAGGGGCTTTCTTCATTTTACTTGGATTCGAATCTGTGATATCTAAACCAATTTATTTTCTTTCAATGTAGGACTCGCTCTTTAAGTCGGTTGAAATCAATTTAAATTCAATTTGGGGAACTATGTATTCTTTGTTATAATGCTTTGAATTTTAGCTATAATACTGATTTTGGTCACTACAATGAATTTAATATTTGTAACATGTAGAAAATTACAATCAATGTAAGACACAGCCAGAAATGGGGAATTATTTCATATTATTTCATCTAATTGTTGGTATGTCTAAAGATATTTTCAGATCCCATGATGTATGCAAGTTGAAATTTCTACTGGTGAAATATGTGTATGATGTATATGATGAGACGGTTTGATGGAATATTTGGAGCCTACAGATTTAACAAGCTGTACAGAATTCTTTTGTATTTGGTGTGTTCTTTTGTGCAGATGTATCATAATGTTTGTATGAAGTCAGTCTCCGTGCTAACCCACCAGCCCAAAGCCTGGGGCTATTTCTGCTTAGACTTGTGGACTTCTTCAAAATTGTATATTTGGGCTAGTGGTAAATTGTTTATTTTTGATAACCCACTTATAGTTTGGGTTAGTGTGTTAAAAACTTGGTTCAGACACTGATGTATAAACATTATTTTGTGGCTTTTTACCATACAAAACGGGACTGTGTTTAGATCTGGTATTTTTTTCGTGGATGCTAGACTTATTGGCTTAAATATCTGAACATGGCTTAGCTCATTAAGGAGAATGTTTGGTTGACAGACCTCTGGTTCATGTACAAACCTTTCGGGCCCTGCACATGTTTTGTTTGACGATTTTGTCACATTTTGGCCATTTGTCCTCCACCGCTGATTGAAGTGGTGATTCATGTGGAGAAGTTGGTAGTTAATTTCAGATAACCAGGCTAGTACTGGTACAAAAAACAGGAACAATGGTTGTGTTAACTGTCTGGCAGCATATAACTGAAATGTTGAAGAAGTACTTGACTTTTGCACATCGGAAAAATTTAACATATAGAAATATCCGTATTTGTAACATGAAATTGTGCGCTTTGAGTCTACAGGGTAATAGCAGAGATATGTTCCTTGGGCTGGCAAAAGTAACAATGTTTGACATCAATACTTGAAAATATTTTTCAGTTCATTGTGTTGTGCACTCTGAACATAAGCGTTAAGAGTGTCAGACTTCAGATCAATTTTGTCTAAGTCTTGTAACTTCTTTCATTTACGGAAGTAAAATTGAAATCAAAATACCTAAGAAGTTGATTTTGTTATTAGAATCATTATATCACGTTTATTGTTTGCCCTATATTTTAAGCCTACCAGTTGGCTCCAATTTTCAAATTTTCTCATTTCTAATCTATGAAGAAGGTTGCTTATTATAAATAATTCTCTTCATGGTTGAATTATGTACCACATGACTTATTCATGTTTGTAATTGATGTGTTAAAGAGCGATGGGCAGGCAAAGTTTTGTTAGAAAATTCTAATGAATTAAGTAACCATGCTGGTTTCACTACCCTCTACTTGCTTAGGTTACTGTATTCTTAGGGATTTCCTACAAAACTGACCTGTGGTTAGTTATTTTATTTATACTAATGTGATATAAATTTTTGTGTCAAAATGAGTTTAATTGATTAAATAGTGCTTCTTATCTGTAAGATTTTCAACAAAAATGTTTTTGAATGATATGTAACCAATGGTGTCATTTTTTGTAAATGTTTTATGATTTTCTTGCCTCAATTTTGAGTTGTACAATTTTAATTCATTTTGTAATTATATTCTTAAGTTGTGATTTAGCATTATTTCACCTTTATGAAGATATGTTGTATTTACTGTACTCTGCTGGCTAACAGTAGCTATTGTTTATTTTTTTGCTGACAGTTTTTACAAATTTATTGTTCTTAGATATTTTTATGCATAGCGTGGTTAAAAGTTCACTAAAATTTTCCGGAACCTCAGGTTTTCTAGGTCCTGATCCTGCAGGTTTTTATTGTTTCCATGGCACTGAGATTAAGATTTCTCTTTTTTTTAAAAATTTTCAACTTTCACCCATGTTTATGTCACTGTTTCACAAAAATAAGCTCTACTAGTCTTTCTTCTGATGTGTTAAGTTGTCATAGTGTACACACACAGTTTTTCAGTTATCTACTGGACAGTTTTTCTTGTAACAAACAAATAGACAGGAAACTTATGTGAACGATAAATCTGGCCTCAAATACCTTACCATCCATGTTTCTATCACTAGCAGTTGCTCATAAAAAGTACAAGAAAGTACCATTTCTGTATGATAATACAATTTTTCTCCACTCAGTTCAGGAATTATGACAGTAAAGATGGCTTTAGCCAATATAAATTGTCCATGTCAGTGTTAATTTTCCATTTCAGGTATGTCTGTTGGTTGTGTGCATTAATGTGAATTTGGGACAATGTATACAATGTTTGCAGACAAATGTAATGTCAGATTTGGTTTGAACGATACAAGGTGTTGGTTTGTTATATGTGGAAGTTTTTTCTATCAGTTATATTTATCTGTTTTAATTCCTTCATAATAATGTTACAACTCTTATTGTTCATTATAGTTGATCATGATTTTATTTTGGCTGATAATTTTGTGAGTATCACAACCTAGGAGTTAACCTGGTGTTATATTCAGTCTAATTAATATATTTTAGTTAAGATTAATATTACTTTAACTTACAAAAGAGTCCTGAGACTGAATTCTTGCAATAACTAAAATGATATGTTTGAAATAAGCATTAATGATGTTATATTGGTATTTTAATATCCAATATAATTCTATGTTTCTTGATAAAGGCCCAGCTTGGGTCATGTTTCTATAAGTATTTTGTAGATCAAGGTCATGTTACATGTTACATGAGTGTACCAGTCTACAAGAATGTAGAGAAGGTGGATGGTGTCAAGACCTTAGAGTGAGCAGAATGGTTTGTGAACAGACATGCATCAACAGATTTTTTCTATTTTTACACATATAATGAAATCACTATGAGCTTATCTGTGCATTAAATGCCCTCTTGAGCATTTGTGATCACTCATTGTCTGTTGTCTGGTGTCGTTTCTGAAATGTCCTTCAACTCTGATAAATACACTGTAAAAAACGACAGCAGATAAAATAGTTCACACAGATTCCTAATTTATGATGCAGTCTTAGTAATTAAGTGATCTTTTTTAAACGTTTTGTCCTTTATGCTGATCTATGTGTTTAAATTTTGATTAATTAGGTTTTTATCAGAATTCTGTCAGTACTGACTTGAATGTGTGGTGTTTTATGTTAGTTCTCAGTTTCTGTGAATTTCAATTAAGTTCTGTAGTTTTGACCTGAGGGGAGAGAGTTGTTCTCAATTTTCTTATGTATTCTGTCATTGATCACCATTTGTAGTGAAGGTTTTAATGGTGATGTTGGTTGTACACAACTCCATAAGTGATGTGTTTTCAAGCTTTATGTGGGTAGCTTAGATAAGTAGTTATATCAGATCATTGTTTGATGGGTCTCAGATAAGTATTTTATATAGGTTTTGATGCTGTGTATTTAGTAATGAAATACCGTGTTGAGAGTTTTTGGAAAATATTTCATTAGTGCACCAAGATTGCTAGCAGAATTAAAAGTACTTATGTCTGTCCAATTGTTTGGTAACATTCCGGCGCTTTAGATATGTCATTATACGTAAATAAAAAATTCCTTTGATCTGCAACCAGTCAGACCTCTGTCTTGGTACATGTTAAGTAGCAGTACTTCCGGACAAAGTATATTACACTCTCTGTGACCAGTGTCAAGCTAGAAGTTCATGGAGAATCAGCCGTACTTGTGGCTCATTCAGCTAATGGAACTATGTAATCATGAATTGCATGAAAAAAACTTAGATGATTGTGGATGGACAGCATGAATTACACTAATATATTTAATGACTGATCATGCTTACTAACAACAATGAGGAAAATCTGAACATTGTGGATATCCTGAGCAGATAGAGTGTTCAACCTTGATTTATACAATTAGTGCAAAGCTGGAATGAACAATTCAGCTCCAGACAATCACTGTTGATGACATTGTTATATAAATGCTGTATTTCCAATTAATGGTGGTGATTTTTGCTCGGTGACAAATGAGCTTGGTTAGGCTGTACCTATAATGAGCTTGTGATCTTCAAAGAATATGAAAAAGGCAGTCTTGGTTGTTCACTTAAATGTTTGACGCTACAAGCCCCAGCATCAAATATTTATGTATTAAGATTTTCTTGATATCTGTAATATTCTTTGGGCTACATTTTGGGAGTCTTGAGAGTGCTTTACAGTTGATAAAATGATATGGACTAGACTAGTTCTGTGTTTCTCAGTGACAACCTTGCCCCCCCACCTCAGATTTTAAAAGTCATGATTAGTTGTTAGGTGCTCTCAGAGTATGTAGAACTGGTTAGTTCAGGTTGATACTGCTGGTTCAGCCTAATGGCTATCTTATGTATCAAAAATGATGTTACTTGAGTTAAAAATGAATGAATTCGAAAATGTTAAAACATTTGTGAAACAGTTGAGGGAATTTTTTATCCTTGGAATCATTTTCTCCTGTTGAAAGGTCCAAGTCATATTTCCAAGTCATATTTTGGTGTCCATATTTCTGAACTTATGCAGTGGCACATACTTCTAATGAGAAACATATTAATAGAAATGTTTGCATGATATGGCATTTAGAAGATTAATGGGTCAAATGTAACCATGTCTAGGTTAACTTGTGTACAAAACAGTTCGTGTTGACTATGTATTTCAATACAAGCAAGCTTAAAAAAAATTATAGTCATTACTTTTCCTTCAGAGTTGTCTGTTGTGGTGTTGTGTAATGTTGGTCTTCTTCAGATTAATCTCATTAACATGATGCAACGGGTAAACTTTCATGGTGGTCAAGCCAATTGCTTGAATCTAATCACATTCTGACATTGTGGAAGCAAAGTTTGAACATGCCTGTGAGAATCGTTGGAACACTAATGGTCAGTCACCCAGGGTTCAAAAGGATAGTCTTGACATGTCTTGAACAACCTTGCAATGAGGCTCCATGTCCTAAGTTACATCACAAGTCATATGATGTCTGGATAAACACTGAGCAGTGTTAAAGATTTCAGTAATTTGTGAAATGTTGACTTTGACGGGAAGTTGAATTCAATCCTCAGGTATCTAGTGTGTAAAGGAATTTGGAGTAGCTTGTGTATAAAAGGTTTATCAATGAATGACTTACTGGTCATCACAGCACTTGCTTCAAGATACCATCAAGTAATTCAAACAATACTACACCCCCTGGAAAGATTTCATTATGGGTACATAATGAACCGATGCTATTGGACATTGTGAAGGATGCTATATTGAGAAACTTGCATCAAATCTTTTTATCATCTTGGGACACTCGTCAGCTTAGCCAGGCTTTAACTGAATTCCTGATGAGTTTGTAACAGTTATATGTTGATCAATGAAGATTATGGATAAATTGTGTTGATCAGAATTACTTCGTTAAGACGTGGATAGTTGCAAGTTAAGCTTGAATGCTTGGGAGAAGTTCTACAAATTAATTCATTGAAAATAAAACTTCAGGGGCCTCCATGGTCAAGTGGTTATAGTCTCAGACTAGTAGTCACTAGCTCCGCACTGCTGTGAGCTCAAGTTCAGCACAGTACCAGACAAATTTTGCATGTGAGGAAGCTGTCCAGCTAGCTTACAGAATATTGGTGGTTACAACTGGGTGTTTGCCTTGGGCCTTCCTCCACTATTAAAGCTAGAAAAGTCGCCAACTGATTCTGGCTGTTGATGTGACATTAAAAACCCATACAAAGAAAACAATTCTTTTTCTGGTTATGAATAATGGATGGTGTTGTGATTGGTTCAAATTAAGATTACTACTGACAGTGGATTACTATTTTCAGTGTACTTGATGGACAATAAACTGTTCATGGACCAGAGGACTGACAAACTGGAAATTATTACCATACCAGACAAAATATCATTGGCCCGCAATATATATGTTGATTTAAATCTTCACTAAAAATCAGAGGAAATTTTCTGGACCTGAAGGCGATTATTTCTCTAATTTTACAAGACCTGAAAACATTTTGTTGGGGGACCGTGGTCAGACTGTTGACTGTGGTATATTGACACTAAATTGACCAGTTAACACCCTACATGATTGGAACATGATTGAATACTATAGACAGGAGTATACACATTACTAAATCCTATTAGACAAAAAAAAATCTTAACCAAATTATCAAAATTACTTTTCTGACAGCTAGACTTGAGTCAAATTGAGGCTATTTTACAGGGAAAACCAAGTTTTTATAATAAATCTTTTGGTCTTCACAAGTTTGATTACTTACTTGATTTAGGTTTACAATAAAATGAAAATAGCATCAGAACGTTGATGCCTACTTTTATTTGACCACTGTTTAACTTAGGATTATTAGTTTTACACAAAGTACAAGCATCTCATATCACCAGTGTGTAGCTGTTTGGTTATCAAAATTCTTTATTAAACATTACCTTTAGGTTTTCATTTCGAATTGTAGTAATTTTATGTATCATTGATATTGCTTGAGTTACGTCCCTTTATGACGTTCAACCATTGTGACTAACCATCAGCACATAATGAATGGAATGAGCAACCTGGATTTGGATGAAAATCCTGCTTTTTTGTATCCACTGAAACTTCATGAGCTGAAACTATTGTAAAGAAATTTGCATCACATGACTTAAACAATGACTGGACTTGACACGATATGAAATTTGAATTGTACAGAAAGTGAAAGTTGGAAACGACTAATGGGTTTTCATTTCTTATCTGCCTTGAAACATTATTTTGATGTTGTTAACAGGGTATGGGCATTGGCCATCAAATTCAGAATTTCTTCTGATTTGATATTGTATGGTTATATAGGTTTGAGATTGGGTGAAACGAGTATCAGTAGAATTTCCACATCAAATACAGTTGCTTTAATTGGATAGTGTTTTGTCATGTAGGAAGTGTCATATTTTTGTTACATGTTGTACTTACAGTAGGCATAGTGTATGGACAAACTTGAATGTATGAAACATTTAGATCGATTTTAGTTCAGTGTGGTGATTAATGTTTTTCTAGAGATGTGTGTGTGTCACCAGGTGTAAGCACTTGTGTAGTTTCATTATCTCCATTTTAAAGAACTGATTACCTGTAGATGTTCAAATTACTGGTTGTAGTGTAAGATTTGTGACCTTGAAATGTTTTTGAAGAACGTAATACCCACAAGTAGGAGTTTTGCAACTTGTATATTTACCTTCCAATTGAATGTTCAGATGTTCAGTTCTTGTTTGTGATTTTCTGTGCTTCTGTCTGGATTGGTTGATTTTGTGAAAACCAAAGGTCTCTTGAGAAAATCTAGAGGGGGGTAGATATAGGAGATTGGTCTGTCCTCTGATCCTTAAACTGTTATTTATGTTGTATATGACCATAGAACAGCCCATACTCCTCCATCCTATTCTAATTTTAGAATGCTTTCTGGTTGTATTCCATACTGTGACAAAAATTTTCCTCCCATATGCAGCAACCATTACACCCCTATGAATAATGATTTGTAGAAAAATGACCATTAAATCCGGGAGTCTACTTCATTTTTCAAGAAAAAATTATGATGAAGGGTGTTGTAAAAGTAAATTTCTGCATTTAGTAATATTTGACTCTTAACAAAATCCCTGATTTAAGTATATTAGTTAATAGGTTTGGTAGGCTGAACATTTAAATCCTTGTCAGTATCTTAATGTATGTAATTTGCGCAGGCCCCTTCTCGCCATTTTAAGCAGAAATAATCCTTAATGTAGATTTAAGTTTTAAAGGGACATTACTCTAAATTAGCAAAAAATTAGGGAACTGAATGACGCCGCTACGTGTATATTTGTGTTAATGTTAACTTAAGAATTTGAAAATGAAATGCAGTTAATTTAAAAACATAATTACTGCATACTGTGTTTCTCAGATAAGACTTCCATCTGTTACAGTCTTACTAAAATAATAGACTTTTAAATGCATGTTGATATATACATCTGCTTTAATTTTAATATAATTACTGTTAAACGATGAGATTTGGAAAGAAAAAAATCAAAATCTTGTTCCTGTAAATCTAGGATTAGGATATTTCATTATTTTAGAATGGTAGTTCTCTCTACCTCTGTTTGAGAAATGCTTGTGCTTATCAAGTCATTTTGAGGAGGAGTAAACACATTTTTACTGGAATATGTCGCTGTAACTTCTTTGGATTAGATGATCATGGGTTACTTGTGAGGTCTGTAAATACATTGAGAAAATCTGAGGGGATAAAAGTAGGGAGGGGTAAGCCCATTCTTCTCTAATGCGTGACAAACAAATGTTGATGCCTTTCCATTGTCAGTAGAATTAACAGTACTCGTATCTATTTAATTATTCTGGTAGTACTTCCAATCAAGACAAAAATTTCATCCCTTCCAATTACCCACTATTCTCACCCCACATATTAATATGTAGGTTTTTGTGATTTGGAACAGTATTCAGAGTAACTAGTAGTATTTTTTTGTAGTTAGTCTATCACTGAATGTAGGTTTGAATATTTTTTGTAGTTAGTCTATCACTGAATGTAGGTGTGAATATTTTTTGTAGTTAGTCTATCACTGAATGTAGGTGTGAATATTTTTTTGTAGAATTGGTGTTGCATTGATTTTAAGATTTCTTTCAATTTTGAGACGGCATCTTAGCAGTGGTTAACTCAAATACATATGTAGCGTATATATTGTGTATATTGTTTGTTGGGTATATTGTGTGTATTGGTTGTAGTGAATATTATTGTGGATACTGTTGATGCCATCTGGCAGAATGCTTTGATTTATTGAATGTTTTGTCAGAGTTACTTCACTTGAATTAAGAAGTTTGTTGCATGTTAGCAGTTTTGCATATATTAGTATTTTCATGAGCACAAGAACTGTGCTGCTAGTTGATAGGTCTTTTAGTCAATCTTTTATGTTTCTTGGTGGTATAGGAATGATAAATTGTACCTGGAAAGTCAACACAATGACTTAATATTCAAGAGAATCCCAATTTTTTGCATCACTGCTGGAGGTGTTATGTAATAACTATATGGTAATTATTTGTAAGGAGTGCTGAGCCAATAAATGTATAACAGCCTAACTGATACTTGAAGTTCCTAATCATAAAAGTGTGTTTCTCCCTGTTTCATCCAACCAGGGTGAAGGTTACTTTAATAGCTCATCTGTACATGATGGTCAAGGTCACTGAAACCAACCTTTTAACTTTCTTGGATTTTATGCCAGGAAATAAAACTATGCAATAAATGATAGGAGGTTGAACTATATATTTGGGGTAAATAGGTCAAGGTCACAGGGACAGTAAAATTCAAATTTCAATATGAATTACAGGAATAAATAAATAAATCATGTCTTAAATGATTGATCATGTCTGACCTTGACCCTGGGGTCAAGTGCTTAAATATCATATGGACCCACTCAAGCTGAATTTTCTCTTTTATTTAGTTATTTTAAATACACCTGGCAATATATACTGGAAACGTTGGTATTTTATGTCTCTGTTTATTTCTTAAGTACAAATGAAAAGCAACATTATGGTCATCTTTAGAGACTTCATATTCTCTTGTAAATTGGTATGTGATGCCTAATGTGGCAATTCTTTTATTTCATCCTTGTCTATTTGCTTCAGTTTAAGGTTATCATTGTGTTGGTGATCGAGGCTTATGATTCCATAATTGTGTCTTATATCTTCTACTTGGCTTTAGATGGATTATTAGAATAGTATTATAGTCAGTGCTATAATTCCATCCACTAATTCAGCTGTATATTGTTATAAGATATATTCCACAAATGTCCACATAAGTCCTTGCAGCATTTTATCAGGGGAGACAATTTGAATAGGATAACATCATATTGTTTGTCCATCCATACCTCCATCTTTCAGTGGTGTAGTATTATGTTCCAAAGAACTTCAGTAGGATCAGGGATATTTGCACCTGATAATGTCAAAAAAGCTGCACTTCACTGGTTTTCACTTCTTTCTTTATTGACACTTTGTTATTTAGTCAAACAAATGGTTGTTTCATTCAACTTTATTTTGTATCAGCCTGTACCAGGTCTTCTTGAGTTATGCCCCTTGTTCAACCGTGTATGAACCAACTTGAACCTTCTGCCAAACCTATTTCATTACTAATGCTATTCATATTAATCTAATTATGTCATCCCATATAACCTTGATCTGCTTCTTTTGTCCAAATTGTAACTCAGTTATCTTCAGTAATCTGTGCTTCATTTTAGCACAAAATTGTATATCCCTTGTTAAAGTATAATTTCACCTTTTATCAGTTTTTTATATATTGGTCTATTGACACAGGTGAGCGAATTTGGACAATATGATACTTTAATGCAGAACATAATTAAATAGTGTAATTTTCTTTCCTAACTACTAATTGTTGATCTCAAAAAAAAATTCAAAAACAGTGTGCAACATTGCTTGCATATCATATTAAACAGAGAAATGATTATACGGACATTCACAACCTACCTGCTTAGCTTACTTGGTAGAGTGTTAGTCCTCTCAACTTTGTGAGTTTAAACTCCATGCATGGCTCATGTTCTCTAGGCTGACTGGTTGAAGACTTATGTCTTGGACCATTTGTCCTTTACCTCTGATCATTCTTGTGGAGAATTTGTTAGTTAGTTGTGGAGCAGCACAAGGTGAGCACTGGTATAGCATACAGGAAAACTTAATAGGATAACTGTCTGCTTTTATATAACTTAACTGCTGTTGAAACCACACCCAAAAATATAGATTCAATCTGACTAAACAACCGTGTTAAATACTAGCAGGAAAGTTATTTTATACTATGGTAACATATTTACATCTGTTTCTTAGTATTAAACAATATTGGCAATTGTTACAATCTTGTACATAAGTATTTTATAAATATATATCAGATTCAACTGGGTGTGATATGTTAGTTAGAGAAATGATAAATGTATGCCATGTTTTGTCAGCTATATGCAAGAATAGGCAAGGCTTTTGCTGTGCAAGAATTTAGTCACAAGCAGATAGCATAAGTGGTTTAATGATCCCTAGTCAAATGACTGATCATATATTATCCAGTGATAAGATATATGCCTATATTGATCACTTTAATTCTAACCACAATAATAATATGTATTTTTACTTTTTTCCCCCAGAACAGCAAGAATTGCTTTGTAAAACAACTTGATTTTACTCCTAACAAAAACAAAAAGTCGGTGATGTCTTTAGCCATTTTATGATTGCTAAATTACAATTGGATGGGTAAAAAGTAACAGCTAACCATGTGTTATTGTAGAATAATGTATAACTTGATTTTCTGTGTTTATACTGTCTATATTGTAGATCTTGTTAGATTTACTCACGTGTTGGATGTGTTTGTTCTTTTTGTTAAATACAATCAAACTAATTTAGGGTTCAACTATGAATATTGGTGACCATTTGAAGAGAAGTCACTCACTTCTTCGGCATACATTTGGTAATATAATTGACCTATTAACCTCTGAATAAGTACCAACTGAGCCTAAAGGACACCCTATTTGTACCTCTCTTTTGTGGCCTCTGTTCACAAGTTTAACTGTATTAAGGCCAGAAAAAAAATGTATTACCAGTTACTTTACTGACCTGTTTTTTGGCACCTACCCAAATGATTAGAAAAAAGATATGAAAATATTTGGGGATGAATTGTATAGCTAAAGAAAGTTGGATATGTTCAGGATAATGAAATGGAAGAGAAAAGTTTTGCGACTTACCTACCCTATTTTCTTGGTCAAGTGACAGGAAATACAACTATTTTTTGTCTGGCCTAATAGACGCAATCTGTGACAATGTCTTATGTAGTGTTTTGTTTTGTATTATACCAATGTAAATGAATGCTGGATTTTATGTTCCTCGTTAAGATCCTTAACTGCTGATATCAGATATAAACAGAATGGTATTTTACACATGTTGGACAGAAATCGTAGAATAAAACAGAAACCAGAGAGATTTCAAGCTTGTAGAGACACATTTGATATCATTGTGGCTTGTGAGGAGAGAGTTTACGATCAAATACTTGAAGGTAGAGTCTTAATTTTTGTGTGTCAACATTCCTTATAAAAATTTTAATGCTGCAAGTGATAAAAGCTTTTGAAAACTTTAGCCAGTCACTTGAAGAGTTTGCAAGTTAAGTGTTTACTAAACTCATTCAGTTTTCAAATTCTTATTCTCAATTTCAGATTTAGAATCTCGGGATAAGACAGAAAATCATCAAACACATATAATTAACATAGATATTCAAGACAATCATGAAGAAGCCACTATTGGTGCTCTGGTGATAAGAGATTTAATCACAACAGTAAGTTTTATACAACCAAGCTACTAACAATAAAAATATAAACACTTGAGTGCTATTGAACTTTTTCTTATTGTCAATTCAATCTATCAGTACATGAACATAATGATTTAACAGTGACTGGTACACATTTAACTCATCAAAGTATCTGTGTACTTGGACAAGTAATACTAACTACAAATATGCTCAAAATTTGGGAATATCAAATAAATTCTCTGTAGGTGGTCTAAAATGATACTTGCCTTGAATTGTTTCATGAATTCTTACATTTTTTTCTTGAACTATTGCATGCTTTCTGTTGTTGCTTACATTGTTCCACGAATACTTTCAATTTGTCCTTGAATACCTATTTTTTTCCTTAAAGTAAAATTTTTTCCGTGAATTCTTATATTTTGTCCTTAACTACTTGAACTTTTTCCTAAAATCTTTCTATCCTTGAAAAAAAGGCAGACAAAGTGACAAATTAAAATACTGTTGATGAATTGTATTACAGCTTGTTAGGTGTGATGACATTGATGACGAAATTGATGAAATCATACAGGAATATGAAGCAAAATCATCGAGATCTATCCTTCATACAGTCGTGTTTTTGTGACCGGATGCCAAGCTGCTGTTTAACCTTGATTTTTTAATGACAGATTATCAAGTGTCTGTGTGATTCTGAGTAATCTCATCATGTCAAAATAATTCAACAATCACGATACATGATTTTGAACGTATTTGTCATATCAGTTATTTTATATTGATGTCCCTACAAAAAAGGCATATTTGACAATGATGGAAAAAATGCGCAATTTTTGTGTTGTTGAATGTTTGATTGTAACATTTTTGATAGTGTTTAATAGACAGAGTGTGGTAAAGATTCTACATGTATGACAGTTCTTGTAAAGATTCTTACCATGAAATCAGAAATTACATATTTAACAAAGAAAAGAAGCATGCTCTATTTGGCAAGCAATGCTAAGGATTGGATTTTGAAAATGCCAGAATGTAAACGCTTGATTTGAAATATTGTAGAAATATGTATAGTTCATGCTAGGATTCAAGATTGTATATGATTTGATAAAAATTGAAGTATTATTTAATTGGAAGCAAATAAAGTGAAACTCATCTAAAGGATTGTCAGAAATCAACCAATGTGTACCGTGAAATTCCTATTAAAGCCCGTCCCCTAGTGTAGATCCCCTTTTTTAAAATAAAAATCTACTCATCAAGTCTTAAACACAAGAGTAAATCCAAAATTAAAATCCAATTCTAAGGTCATGTATGTAAACCTTAATAAACACTACATAGCTCTATTTTAACTGTTCTCGCTGATTTATGGTAGCCCCCTTTTGGAAAATGTAATGCCCTAGGGGCCTTTAATAGGAATTTCACAGTGTTTCAGCACCCAATTGTATAAACATTGGTTAACTTTAACCACTGGGTTAAATCAAGAGTTTTGGTTAAAATTTTGGTTAAATGGTCAGTTAGCTGTTGTATAAAAATTTGTTTAAGTTTAACCGAATGTTGTTTTTGTCAAAACTCAAATAAATCTAACCCAAGTCTAAGATGCTGGTTAAATCTTAACATAAACGGTAACCGGTACCAAAATGGCAGCCCTTTTTAAATGTTTAAATGAATTTTTTTTAATGGTTAGTAAACCAAAATGGTTAAATTTAACCTTGGGTTAAATTAACCATTTGGTTAAAGTTAACCAATGTTTATACAATTGGGCGCAGATCAAGATATTAAAATGAGTAATTAGCATTTTGTCTCTACATTTGACAACATTTACGTGTATGGTGATTTTCATTATTGTATTATTTTATTTATAGATTAAATTTCTTCTTTATTTATTGCATAAAAATTGTCTTAGTTAAGAAGGACTTGGATTGTTTTTTCAACTGATGGAAGGATTTTTGAATAAAGCCTGACAGGTCAGTTGACATTCAAGAAGTTTGCGTTACATATTACTGTAACATTACTGCGGGTAATGGCATAGTGCATTTGTGTTTTATTTTTGTATGATTTGTGTGTAAACTTTGTTTTTCATATAAAAACTGTGGCTTTTTTCCTTAAGATGCTTTTCACATTCAATTTATATCAAGAATTTTTTTTTGAAATTTCAAAACTACATGTGGCATATTAAGGGGAAAAATATAGCATGATAAATCAGAAAAATGGAAAATTTGAAAAACTCACTTATTTATATAGCATTTTTATGGGAAAATATAACTTTTTTGGGCTAGGGGACACAGTCGATATCTGGCTGTAAAATATACAAAAAAATCACTGAATTTAATGCTAAATTACCAAAATGATCCGTGATAAAAGTCCCTCCCCTAATTCTTAGAGATAAAGAGAAATATTTTTACATCACCCTATTCTTAGAGACAAAATGTCAGATTAGAAAAAAACATTCATGTTGACCAGAAAAAAACAGGGTAGATAGGTCACAAAACTTGTCTGTTTTTTTCTGAACATACTTTTCATAGAGATATGATTATCCCCAAATATCTAGTACTTCTGATTTTGCTGATAGAAACTTGTGCACATGACTATTTTTTTCTGGTATCACCATAGTCCTTCAAATCACATACAATGACCCCGAAAAGTCGTTTAAACAATACCTCAAAACATTGAAGAAAAAGTATTAATCATATTCCTCCCCTCTGGGTGGTCTATTAGGGAAGTTTTGGTACCTTGATTTTTTCAAGATTATGTTTAACTTAAGTACTGTTTTTTTTTGTTTATTTTTCAATTAAATGACAGTACCTGCTCCTTAACTGTTTGCCTCATAAGCATACTTTGGACTCATTCAAATTCAAAGCAAATGTACAAAGCATCAATCTATTTTTAAAAAAATTGGGTAATTTCTCTCTGACAGAGTGGAAAACATTGCAGCAAAAGAAGCCATTACTCATTACAAGCAACGGCGTCTTTTGCCGCAATGTGGGAAAAAAGTGGTATTATGAGGCAAAGGGTTAATGATAGTTATGCTTGTGTAGATGGGTATGACTCTTGGAATGACAGCTGGATTCAATGTCAACAATATTAGACTTATAACGAATATTTTTAACCGTTTAAATAAAACACATCATAAATGTTTTATAATAATTATATTAAGCAATCTATTTATTTAAGGAAACTCAAAGACAAAGATGTTGTTTTTGAGACTTGTTTCCAAACTCAGATGTAAGCTGCGGATCCTGAATTTTTTTTTTCCAAAATTTTTGTTTCTTACGTAAAGCTCAAAATACTATGGTAGAGCACGGTTATAGTGAATCCTTGGGACCTGATGGACTGTTATATTGTATCCTTGTTTCATTATGTCCATTACATCCAAATAAAGCCATTATCAGGAAAAAGAATTTCTACCCTGAATATGATGCTTCACTATATCCAAGTTCATTATATAACTGTGTCTTACTGTAATTACACCTAACTGAAGATATTTTTGTTCACTTTCCCAATTCACAAGTTTCAAGTACTTATGTAGTACTTAGGCATTATGTGTTTAGTTTTGTATAATTCCATTTACTGCATTTTGTTACTGATGTAAAGTATTGTTAGATTGTTTATACTAAATCTACATGCATTTTGCCAGATTTTTATATGAACTCTTCAATCTGAAGTAAATGCAGATAACAAGTGTTGTTACTTTTTGTGTAAATAAAACATTTGTGCAAATATATGTGTTGACAAGTGTTAATTATTAGTTTGAATTTACCTCTGTCATACTCTTGTATCATGATAGTATGCTTACACCAAGGGTGCTAGCTGGAGCCTCGTGTCAATAGATTTAATCAGGCTAAGGAAACTATCTGTCATGACCAAAGCCAAAGCATCTTGCAATGAAACCGCGGCAACTTGTCCAAGAAATGGTAACAGCTCAGCAGAGCACAGAGGTTTTGTCATGAGTTTGTGATAAGGGCAATGTATATATTCCCCAATGACAACTGCCTGAGCATACTTCAAATGTTATGTATTGCCCATGTCATTCACAAATCATAAGGGGGTTGGCCAATTGCTTCCAGAAAGAAAATAAATAAGTACTGGTATTTAACCCAGAGCAACTGGTTCAGTCAACGCAGAGATATTGTTGAACCCCATACGAACTTAACAATGAAACAGTAAAAAATATTTTACATAGCACCTGAAGTGCTTAACACAGCATCTAATGCACACAGATATCATAATTTTGTTTATTTCAACCAGAATTACCAGTAGTACGCAGGTGTATGAGGTAACAGAAACATTGTTAAGTAATTTTCATTCAATTTTGGGGAGAAAAAAATGGGGTTTTGTTGGATTTTACATTTTAATCCAGGTGTAAATCTTCAAACAACATAAAAAATGTTTTAAATTCAATGAATGCTTGAACGATTTGGGTGCTTTATTCATACCTGGACTTCTGAAAGGAAATTTTTAAACCAATCTTATTTTCAAAATAAAATCATTGAGATGTAACAATTTTCATAGGGTTAGCCAGCATGAGAATCTATGAGATAATTGTCCATTGTGAATATTTTGGGGATTTCAATGCATACAGTAAGTATGTGCAGTATTAACTGCTAGGATTGTGGAAATAAATAATTGTGGGATAATAAACCATGACTGGTGCACAAAGTCTAAACTTTTATTACAAAAATATACAAAATCTAGACCAAAGTTCAGCTAAAAATAAAAAGAAACAACTACACGTAACTGGATCCTTACAAGACAGCAAAGTTATTTTTTTAAAAAAAAGGAAGTAAATAAGATTGGCTAGTGCAATCAGGAAATAAGTTTTTGTCGCATAATTTATACAGTAAAACCTGAATATTGAGACCACCTTCCGGACTTGAAAAATCAATGATAATAAAGAGGTAGCTACATTATCAAATCATATTATAAGGGCAGATATTAAATGCCGGTCTGAAAATAAGTGGTTGTAATGAGAAGGTGGTTGTAATATTGAGGTGATCGCTATGTGAGGTTTTACTGTATACACTCTAGCAGTGTGGACTGAAGAGATGTAATCATTTTACAAACAGGAACACCAGAACATTCAAATATTCCCTGAGCACAGATCATGGTTTAACTAAATATTGATCATTGATTTTGGAATGAAAGATCTGAGACTAAGGTTAAAATACTTGAGATTAGTCTCCAATCTCAAAATCCCATTTCTGTTGTCTATTTCAGGCTATCGGCATGTTTGATAAGTTGATACTTCTATCAATTGTCTTGTGTACTAAATACTGTTTCTCCAAAATTCTTGATTGTATCAAAATCAACTTAAAAATAAAATGTGATTTTTGAGCTGTGAGACCAATCTCAAGTTTTGTTATCTTGGTACCTGGCAAAATGTATGAGATGTCAATTATAAACTGTTACTCAAGTTGTGAAAGGAATGTTTAATGGCACTACAAGCATGAAAATGTAAAAAAAGGCATTGAAAGGCTATGTAAACAAAAAAAATATAATTTCAAACATTGTAAAAAATTGATTAGCACTTAAAGAATAAACTTACTCAAAATAACATGGCACAGAATTAAAAAAATATCTTGACTTTCATAACATCTTACATAAACTTTTATTTATGTAGATAACATTTTTTGTAGTAAAGTATGAACATGTTCATTATCATAAGCAAAATTTCCCAATTTAATGAGTAGACAAATATCACCTACCCTATGATGACCCATCAAAGTATACTAATGTTAACAGGAGAAATAGTGTCATTATCTGTGATTGTATTATGTACATGTATTTAATTTCACATTTAAGTCAATTTTCATTGGACTAAGAATTAAGAGAGAAACTGGTACCAACCGAATTTGGAACAATTGTGTCGTTTTGTCTGAAATTGGGTATTTTTACACTAATGACAACATTTTGTATGCTCCTTTTTTATCACAGTAATTCACAAATATGTAATTAAAGAATGAAAATCAGCAATACAACAGTGTTTAAAGAACAATCTCTCAATTCATCAAGGGTTGCAAAAATGTATTACATAAATGGATGCATTCAACGGACTTTACTGAAGAATTATTCAAGAGATGAGTAAAATTGTATGCATAATAGGAGTATTTAAACATTTCAGTCGAAAATTTGTTTGGGAATTTTGTTTGAAGCTGGAAAAAATTGTCACTACTTTGGACTGGGAATTGCTCTGTTTACCAGTACCTGTGATGTAAGTTAAAGGTTCCTCTCGAATCTTACAAACGTTTGAAAAAGTGGGAGAGTTAAATTAGAAAAGCCACATAAATTGTTTACTTAAGCACTAAGCAATAATTCTAACTTATGCAATTACTGAGAATCTAACTTAAATAAGAAAAGTACTTCTAGTAATATAGGGAATATAAAAATATTTTAATGAACTAAGAGTACCTTTCATTTACCTATCAGTACAATCAACAACAAATATCTCCTAATATGGTAAAATACAATAAACTTCAACAGTAAACTCACATCACAACACTAAGAAGAAAAACTAACAACAATAATAAATGAATTTTACAGGTACTGGGTAGATACATTTATGGCAATACAATAATTACCGTTAGCCATTTTAGAATGGACAAAACTTGAACAAGGTAAATACAGAGTCATGTCTCATAGTTCTTAATGTAAGCAGTATTTGAAAGAAATAATTTTTTATGTTTCAAATTTTACGTCTATTTCCAGCAGTAATTAAATATATACCTGTGTGCAGTTAACCTAACCAGCATACTTGACTCTGCACTAGTACTAACCCTGTCCTCCGCATATAGCAGCAAACTTCTCCACATGAATGTCTTAAAATGGCAGCGGTGGAAAAATCTGCTTAGACATGTAGTCTTCCAAACAGTCACAAAGAACATGTCCAGTGACAAAGGCTGGCTCAAACTCATAACCTGACATTCCGTATTATTTGAATGAAAACAACTCTTAGGTCTAACAAATAGCTTGTTTCCACAACCTGACCAACCCTATTTTTTGCTGCAAACACTGACGTTTTTTTGGTCAAATTATAGTTTTGCAAAATAAAAATTTGACCTTTTCGTACATTGTGTTCCTTTTTGTGAATTTGCTCTGTTTGCATACTTTATTCTTCATATTGGTGAGGCACATTACCTGTACATATAAGCACTTATCGATATCGAATATGGCAACATCAAACAAATATTTTGAACATAACAATTGATAGCTTGTTGTCCATTGTCTATTGTCAGTCATATTCTGAAAAAAAATCCCTGCCAACCAACCCTATTTTTTCCAATGCCGGTAATGGAGACAAGTCTTTTTTTTGGCTTTATATGAGTGACATAGCATACATTTTAGAGCTTAAACACATCACAGTTAATTATGCACATTCAATAGGAATGAGTACATGACAGAAAACAAAACACTGAAACAGGAATCTTCAATATTCAATGTTTCCTATCAAAGTTATTTAACACTTAATTAAGTCAATCATTCTTAAATGTATATACTAGTAATCATAAGTTTATTAGCAAACCGTTAGTTTTATTTGGTAACCAATCTTAGCATGCACACAATTTCATTTAAAATAATAAATAATATCAGTTATCAGTATTAAGTTTCATATACATACAGTAACAAAAAATGAGAATAATTGTACACAAAATATTAAAAAAAATTATTTTCTATTAACAGAAAATAGCCACTGTATACTCTACATGCGAGTCCAGAAAAATTGTGAAAATAAGAAAACTGATGAGAAAGTTTTGCTCATAGCCATTTTTTCATTGCTTATATTTCAGGCATAAACACATGTCATAAGGTCTACATCAAATGAGTTCATGAAAATATACCAGTTTGACTAATTTTGTAGGCAAAACAAAATCATGTCTGCAGGCTATTTAATATAACTACTTTATGGTATTAATTCAGATTTTTATACCAGCATTTTGTCATTATAATATAGACCAAAAATAGTTAAGCTTAAATTGAAATGAAAAAAAATGGTTACATCATTTAAGCATGTAAGACTTGCCGCTACATTTTATATTACGCAAGTATCTATTTGTGAATAATGCGTGACAGAAGGGTGTGATTCCACCAAACTTTGGAGGAGGACAATATTGTATCCATCAAGCCAAACTCCCATTTTTAGTAGACATATACTGGATCTGAACACTTTTGTTTAAACTGTGTAGTGTTAAAAAAAAACAAAATCCTCTAAAACGAGGTAAAATCACACCATAGTTGACCCACCTCCAATCAAAAGATAAACACAGTGTCTGCATGATTAAGACAAGATCTTAAGATGCTGAAAGTACACCAAGTTCATAAGGCATCATTACATTCCACACTAGGAAATATTGCTAAAATGCATGATATAACTAAATATGTACACAAACAAAAATGTCGTGTTCTATCAAAAATCGTTAAACACATTTTATGGTCATTAATACCAACACTACCTTTTAGTCGAGTAATAAATAATGTATTATTTCATTCATAAATAAGAAATGTTCTAAAAATTCTAGTGGTTAAAAAACCCCACATACTGACCAGACTAAAACAGTCTATAATATCTTAACACTATAATAATAGTGGCAATGAAAAAAAACAATGTTTGCCAAGAGTGTCTGACCAATGGACAAATCCAATAAATAATATTTACTCAGGGTTAGTCAGATGAAATTTTAACTACAATAAAAAAGGCAACAGTCAAAAATAATCCATTTAAAAAAATGGAAATTATTTTCTGCATATTTTACATAGCAGTCAGTAACTAAAAACAACTTTAACTCATGCTCTGTGCCAATGTGGCATCTATTTGTTTTATCCAGGGTAAAGTCAATTTGATTTTTCTCCTGTAACTAGAGTCCATCTTCATTGGAGCCGTAGGGTCATAGTAGATGGGATTTCGTTCCAAATAAACAGTTTCTAACTTTTTCAGAGGTATTAAAGATTCAACCTCCTTCCAGGAGTCCACTTTATTATCATTGAACTACAAAACAAGAGAGAACATTTTTTAATATGTGTACAAGCAAGCAATCACTGAATACTATTACATTTTCATAATGCAGAAATTTCATTGCAAAGGCCAGAATGTTTGTATTTTTGATCCTTTGAAGAATTCTTCTTGCCAAACCAAGGCTGGGTGGCATTAATGCACATATAAAGTTTTAGAATTATTAAGTAACTTATCATTGTTATCTTCATCATTTTGATGCATGTTGCATGACCATTAGTTGTTTTAGAATTACTAAATTAAAAACGAAAATAAAATCAAACTACGTGTGACGAATGCTCTTTATTAAGAATTTGGTAAACAGACACGTTTCACACTCATGCATAAAAAAATCTGCAGTCATAATATAACAATGCAATTCAGAAAAATCAATAAATTTTTTGCTAATACCAACCATACAGGAATTCTATCTGAACTGAATGAAAGTATGGGAGGTTCTTAGAAGAAGAAATTCGTGAAAAAAAAGAAATCAGAATTGATTGACATCCTGAACTTACCCAGAATTCCTGCAGCTCACACAGTTGTTCAAGGTTTTGAATTTTCTTTATTCTGTTATTGGCCAAATCAAGTGTGGTTAGTTGCGTCTGTAAGAAACAAAATGAAACATAAATAAAGATGTGTTGCAGGTTAATCTGAATCAAGCCTTACATCTGCAGATATTTCTTAACTTGACATCACTGATTTTTTTCAAGTAGAGTGAAACCTTTCATAGCGACCACCTTAATATTTAGACTTTCATAGAAATCACCTCAATATTAAGACCACCTCATTATAACTGCCACTTGTTTTCATACCTGTTTTCGATATTTCTTTTATATTTCAACTTGAATGTGAAACCCTCTAAACATTAAGACTGATTATTTTTGGTCTAAGAAGTAGTTCTTGCTGTATTTATACCTATACTTATATACTTATCGATAACCTGGTGTACATCTAGTAATCTCAGATGTTATGAGCACCTGACAGTTGATTGTAAGATGGGGTGTGAGATTGTAAGATTGAGGGGTGCTTCTAAGATTGAGGGGGTACTTCTAAGATTGAGGGGGTACTTCTAAGATTGAGGGTTTTTTTCTAAGATTGAGTGGGTGCTTCTAAGATTGAGGGGGTGCCTCTAAGATTGAGGGGTACTTCTAAGATTGAGGGGGTACTTCTAAGATTGAGGGGGTGCTTCTAAGATTGAGGGGTACTTCTAAGATTGAGGGGGTACTTCTAAGATTGAGGGGGTGCTTCTAAGATTGAGGGGTACTTCTAAGAATAAGAGGGTGCTTCTAAGATTGAGGGGGTGCTTCTAAGAATAAGAGGGTGCTTCTAAGATTGAGGGGGTGCTTCTAAGATTGAGGGGGTACTTCTAAGATTGAGGGGGTGCTTCTAAGATTGAGGGGGTGCTTCTAAGATTGACGGTATGATCATATGATTGAGAGTGTGATAGTAAGGTGGAAAGTGAGACTGAAGGTGTGACTGTAAGATTAGGGTGTGATAGGTAGCTACTCAAGAGGGGACGAAATATTTTGTCCTGAGTGGAGTGGAATACAATCAGGAAGCACTTTAAAAACAAAATAATTGGGACAGACACAAGTACCAGTAATTCTTCTGGCGATCGGGAGGAATTAACATTTGTCCATTGAGCATTTAAAGAGAATTGGGTAATTTGCATCTAAACAATATAAATTGAAGATATTGCATCCAAAGCCATTAGACCCCCACTTCACAGATTTTATAGGAAAGTAGGCATTTCATACAAATCGAAGAAAGAATAGGTTAGTAGTGATCACTAGCCCAAATGCGTATATTCAGTAAACTTTGAACATAGATCAACATTGTTAAAATCCAGATTAGCAATAATCTTTCAGTAATAGTCACAACCAATAAATATTTGAATCACGCTTCAGTTTGTTTTCACAGCAGTATCAGAGCATAGTCAAATAAACACATCACTCACATTATGCTCTAGTCCTTCAATGTTCTCAATGCCATTATCACTAATGTACAAATCTTCCAGCTTGGTCAATGTCTCCAAGCCCTCTAACTTAGTAAATCTGTTTGTCTGCAAAGTGGAGATAATTTGTAAATAAAATACCAATCACAATTAACCAAAAGGTTTGGACTTTACTTCAAAACATTATATGATATTTTTGTACATAAAAACTGATACAAAATATAACATGGTTATAGTGAACTCTGGCAATGTGAAAAATCTGATATAGTGAAGTATTACTCTTTGCCCAAACCCAAATAAGCCCATTTTTGTTTCATTGTAATGATAAATTGACAAACAGAGATGAAGTTATCATTTGGGTAACTATGAATTCACTATTATACTAATTTATTTTAGCTCGATTTTGCTTAAAAACAATTTTGCTTATATTAATCACTCTCGAGTCTGGCACTACACCAGTACTGCGTCCAAACAATAAGATTGTGAAGTTCATAACAAAACCCATCGAAGCCATTTGAACTCAGGATTTTCAGATCAGAGGTTGGATGCTCCAGCTCTTAACCACGATGCTTTTACTCTTAAAATTCACTGTAAACTGTGCTATATGTGTTCTACTGTCTTCAATAATTCTTCAGAAAACTTACACCTAATATTCTGCATTTTTTAAAAAGATTATCTGCTTCTAGAAATATGCATATCTTCAATTAAAAGGATTTCTGATAAAGATATAGGTAGAATGACTGTATACATAGATACTGCGTTTTTTAAATACAAAATATATCATAATTACAATAAATACGCTAAGATAATCATTAAATAAAGCCAGAAGGTAAAGACATCGGATTTAAATTCTAATCATTATCAAATCAGTAATAATCATGGTAACATTAATAGGTGTGAAATATTCAATCAATCTAAACGGGGTTTGTATCAGCAGAGCTTATTACATAGTTGATATGCTACCTGCACACTCAGTGTACGTAGATTGACGAGCGTTTCCATTCCTTGAAGCTTGGTAAGCTTGTTTTTACCAATGAACAAACTAGTGAGACTTGTAAGTGTTGATATGTTTTCTATCGCCTGTGCAAATAAAAACAATTCAATTAAAATATTGCGTTTTACTCTGCAGAAAGTTTTACCAATTTCTTCTAACTAAAAACTGATGTTCGGAGTTCAAAATAAAATATCTTAATTAATTCAGCAGCATATAGAAATTAAATGAAATATTTCTAGTAAGCTTGCAGAGATAAAATAGATTTCAAATGAAAACTGTAATTAAGACATTAATCTGTTTTAGTTATCACTGTGGAAAGACAACTTTGATACAAATAAACATCAAATAATTGAAAATTGCCAGGCATAAGTTGTCTCCCTTACCCGAATTCTATTTGATCCTAATTCCAACATTTCTAGATTGACAAGATGATCAATGTTCTCTATCTTTGTGATCTTGTTGTGAATCAGAAACAACTTCTTCAGATTCACTAATGTTTGTAAATTTTCTATCTTTGAAAGACGATTGAAAGACAAATCCAAACTTCTGAAATAAAAAACATATTGTGTGTCAGATTATGTTAATGGACTTAAACATAAAACATTTTTTGTGTCAGATTATGTTAAGGGATTTAAAAATAAGGAGACTTAACTTCAGAATGACACCAGACGATCATAAAAATGAAAATTTACAAAAAGTAACAAAACTAAGGCCATCCTTAAAAAAAATGTTGGTTGGCAGTTCAAAACTTTTTACAGTGGGTAGGAAGGTAAGATGGGGGTGAAATGCATGTCGAAGAACTGACAAAATTTATCATTTTAAAATCTGTACTTTTTCAATAAAGAATGTCATGAAATATCAATTAACTTAAGATATTATGAACCATCAACTTTAAACATTTAAATAGTACACAATCAGTAGCTTTTCAGTCAGATATGATAATACTCAGGAAGTACTTACTGTAAGTTAACAAGTGAGTCAAGGTTTTCAATTCTTGTCAGCTGATTATCATACAGATCTAACTCAACTAATGTTGTCAGTGTGGACAACCCTTCAATTCTGGGAATAAGGTTCTGTCTTAGACACAAATTCTGTAAATATCAAAACAACTAATTATTTGTTTGTTTGTTAGTTGTTATGTAACTTCTTGTCACTGGTGTTTAACACAGTTTTTCAAAAAATTTTCAGTTATATATGGCAACTGGTTCACCTAACAAGTTTTCCTGGACTGTATACTAAACAGTACTAACTTGCCCTTCCATAAGGGGCCGGCTACTTCTCCATATATGGAGGAAAATCAACATTTTAGTCAATTTTTCATGGAAGGGTATAACCTGCCACAACTGGGATTTAAACCCTTTTTTCGGGTAATAAGTCCAGCACACTAACCACTGGACGAAATACAACTAAGTTACATTCATAATATTTTCTTTATTGTGGTCCTGTGTCCTTGTTGAACATTGGTGATTTTGATGGAAAAAAAAGAAAATACACAAGGCATATTAGAAATATTGCTTGATAGTATGGTTAATGCCATTTTTTTCCAACCAGTCAAGAATCAACAAACAGAAATACTTTAAAATGAGATCCTCAGCTATTATTGTATTTTATAAGCAAACTGAAAAAGGGTTCAGAAACTCAGTTAGACTTCGACATTTCTGCTAAACCTTAGTTTATATTAATTCATTTTAGTTGGATTGCAAAACAACAATTTGGTTATATTAATCACGCTCGAGTCTGCTTCCTGAACACTACACCAGTACCGCATCCAAAAAATGGGATTGCGAAGTTCATGAACGAAACCTGTCGAAGCCGGGATTTGAACTCAAGACCTTTGGATCAGAGGTCATACATTCTAGCTCTAGACCACAATTCCTCCCTAAGACATTAAGACATTGTAGAGCAAAGGCACTTATTAACACTTAAATATAAAAAGGAGATTTCATCACAGATTTGCACTATCACATGTTTCATAAATAATCAAATCTAGGCAGGAAAACATTTTTAGAAGAATATGACAAAATCATTAGAGTTGAAAAAAATCCAAAATGTCTTACCTGAACTTGTGTTAGATTCTCTAAATTTTCAATCCTAGCAATTCTACCATGATTGAAATCCACATCCTATAATGTAGACAAAAACATGACAAAGAAATGGAAAGTATTGTGAATTACAGACATACTTAGCTAACAATAAACAAAATTTTCATACTAGGCATATTATTGCAAAATATCAAATCAACCAGCACTGATGAATAAATAAGAAATCAGTCATGATGAAAAGCTTAAGGTGTAAATTATCTTAAAATCAGATAAAAAAATTGTCAATTGTCAAAAATTTGAACATAACATTATCATGACAATCTTAAATACAAAATTTCAATCATTAAATCAGATGAGAAACATTTGTACAGGGTCTACATTTAACTGGTAAAAAACTGGGCTGAATCTGACCATTCGATGTTGCAATATTTGTGTTTATTTACCAAGGCATCAGGGTCAACAACAACCAGCTCCACAGCTTCTTCAGCATTCTCTGCGGGTTGGTCATGTTCTAACTCATCTCCACTGGATACAAAGCCATCATGACTTTGTGGAGGATTAGTTTCTTCAGCTTGGTTCTCATCTGCATCCATTCTACAAATTTCAAAAAATATATGACTGAAACCATAATACATGGGTGAAAGTTAAAAATTTTCAAAAAAAAAAAGAAATCTTAAACTCAGTAGCCGCGGACACAATAAAAACCAGTATGGTATTGAACCTGAGATAAGCCTGAAGTTCTGGAAAATTCGGGAAAACTTTCAACCATGGTAATATGATTCAGTGATCTCCCTGTGTTTGAAAGCAGACATTACACTGACTAAAAACACACAAAATCTTAATGGCAGAGCAAGGTTGAAATTTATGACAAGTTTGACGAAGTTGTTCATTGTATGTGAGTAGAACATTCCTGATATATGGCGTTTCACTAATGTGATAGCAAACTGTCTTTTAGGGAATTGTAATCCTTTTTATATGTATGAATACAACAAATGTGTTTTTGGTCCATGAGGCCATTTTAGGCCTGTTTACACCATCCTTTCAGTATGCCGGCACTCTGCTCAAACAAGTACTATCCCTTGTACACTTATTACCTCGATATACATATTACCACAAGTATCGGTGTAAAAACAATAACTGAAACATATGCATGTCACCTCTACTTCAATTTACAACTAGCATTGTTTACATTATTTATTTACCGCAACTGACAAGCATTTTCAACGGTGTAAGTCCATTTGTTTTTTACAGTCAATTGGAACAAATCAAAATTAATACTGCCATATATTTTTTGCATTCATAGATTCTAGTCTGTTAAAAACATGTCCATTTCAACAAAAATGCCCTTGTGGTATCTTAGTATAGGAAAATACTTAATATTAGTTAGAAGTTTAGTAAATAAATACCAGTATTGTCTTTCATGAGACTTCTTATCTTGCATTTAATTGGCAGATTCATGGTAATATGTATATACAAAAAAATCAAAGAGCGTCAAAGAATATAACAGTTGATATATCATTCCATTCGTTTATAACACTATTTTCATGTTTTTTGACATGACGAAGAATTGTTAATGAGAATTAAATTGTATCATGGTTGCATACTAAAACTGTCATGAATTTTTATCCAGGTAAAAAATTAAACTAGCAGTAATACATATAACCAGGATATGATGATGTAGCAAAGGTTTCAAAATATACAGGTCTTTGAAAATGTTCCAAATACATAAAATCACAACAGGTTCACAAAGATGACAATAACATTACAAGGCAAATTAATATTCCCGCGAATTCATACTTATTCATTGCAAAAACATTCAGTCTGCACGAAAAACATTTTTACCTATCGTTCTTCGGACTATATTTTGCAGAAAAAGTTACAGTCCGAACCATATTTTTGTAGTCTGAATTTTGAATGAAATAGTGACACGATTTCCCGATTGAGTTTAATTTGCTTATCCCTCTGAGAAAACAAAACAGGAAATTTACGTTGTCAAAATGTTATAGAATGTCGGACTACAACTTTGCAATATTTTTATAGCCCGGGTCATTTTTTATAGCCACAGGCTCGGACTATTCGCACTCTTCGCAGACTGAACATTCTAGAAGTAACATGTGGAAATGTTGAATAAAGAAAACACTTGTACCTCACCCCACCCACTTTCATAACGTCAATTCTTTAGGGAATATAATATTATAAATTGATGTCTGGTGGTCATGCTGGCAAATATTAATCTTAATGAAAATACATAATAAATTTTGATTCTTACATGATTAAAAGCCGTCAAGAACTTATAAAATCAGAAAACGCAGCTGCCTACGTGAGATATTTCGACTCAAACATCGAAAACAACCACAACAATCTTGATCACCTAAACGCTCGACCAAAGATTACATATTTTACACGCAACAACCCAAAATCACACAAATTATATATTTGAATTGCATATCGTTAAATTAGTCTCAACGGTCGATTAACATTCATGATTGTCATTTGCTTAAATGTCAAGCGCTAAATGTTAAAACAAGGGTTATTCTCTAATGTTAATTTCGACATTAGAAGTGAAAATATAATAGTTGAAAATATCACATTACTAAATAAACATTCCCTGGGGCAGTGATCTGTAATATGGAGTCCCTTCCTGGGGTAAATGATTTTTTACTCATGTACATGCATCAAAAGCAAAATTTCGCAATGACTCTACTTAAGGTATATGGTGATATCAAGTCGATATGGGGAAGCAGTTTTTATCGCGATAAAACACTATTTTTGCATATTCGGATTGATTTTTTTGTTGCATGGTATGATAGTATGATATTTAATTATTGTTAGTAATTTAAAATGTCTTTATAGCCTTTTTTACGTTTGTAGGCACTTACGCTACATTAATTTATGTTTAGTTTTTCATTTACTATCGGTTTATTTACATGTTTTAGTTAATTCTTTCTCATACTCTAAACTACAGACATATGCTAACCAGCTCACATAATGTATGACAGGGCTGATACCTGGTTTTCTTAACATCATTTTCCAATTATGCATATTAAAGAGAAACTATATTCGACTTTTAAAAATACTTTTTGACCCTGTGATAACATAGGTTTTCAATTTTCTTATCATATACATGCATAAATTATATCCAAGATGATGTTGTACGTGTATAATGGTCTCAGATTATATGTAGTACTTTTCTGTGATGTGGTCTTTAAGATCTCTCATGCTAAGTGTACTATACTCTTATAATGTTATTATTAACAAAGAAAATATTTTAATATGTTTGCTAGATTTCTATATACTGTATACATGTCTTATTTCCTTTATTATGTTTTATGTCATATATAAGCTGTACGTCGGTCAATAGACGACCGTGGCCCAGTGGTTAGTGCACTGGATTTGACCAGGCTTGACTTGACCAGAAAACATCGGTTCTACAACGGAGAGAAGATAATGTATTACATAAATTCCTATATAGAAGTCCTGTGATAAGTTCGCCCTATTTAAAAATGACGGTCAATTAAGATTATAATCTAAGATAAGAGTCAAGACTTAATTTCTTGTAAACCTAACTTTAACATGCTGCTTGTTTTCATCATTCTCTCGGGCATTTTTGGATTAACACAGATAGGTATGTTACAATATGAGACTTTATTATACAGTGATACCTCTCTGCTCAGGGGAACATTCCGGTTTGGAGAATTTTCACTTTGCCTAAGAGGGTTTTCACTCTTAGATAAAACATAGTTGTTTTACAAATAATATTGAAGGAAAAACAACATCGTCCGCTTTGCCCAAATGAGAGTGTCCGGATTAGAAATTTCCCCAGTAATGTAGTGGGTCGGGTAACCGGTAACAAACCCTTTTTTAGGCCTGAATGATGAATTACTATGCATTACATTAATATCAGAATGATTACACATTTATTGAAATAATTCTCTGTAAAGAAAACAAAAACGAAGTGATTACTTTAACGTTCGATAAGTCATTTAAATAAGTTGACCCACAATTTTAGACTTTGAACATAGCATGCGAATAATATTGCCTTATTTGACTCCAGAACTGTACGATATATATTAGTAGCTAGAACTACCATTTTATTGTACTGTTACCAAGTTGAACTTCAAGAATAAAGATATTTGAGCTACAAATATTTGTAGACAAGGTAATGACACATCAAATTAGTATATTGGCATAATTTAGAACTATATATCTTAGCTTATATGTAACAAAAAGTTTTCTTTTTTTGATCATTTGTAACATACAGTATGAAGACACGAGTGGAAAATGTTATAGCAACTGATTTTCGTTATGAAGATAAAAATGCCAGTAATGAGCGTGATTATTTTGTAGAAATACACAAAAACACCAATTTTTCAGATGTTTTCAATGCTTTCATCTAAATACAATGTACAATATGTAATTGCATTCAGCAGAAATTTGATGTTCAGTATATTTATTTCATTATAAAGTGTGTATAAAGGATGATATAAAACCATTACTTAACAAAAAATGTGAAAATTGAGTGATAGTCATTTTCCTAGGTAGGCATATACCCCTGAATCGATTTTCTTGGAATTCCGAGACGAAGACGTTTCTTTGATTTTTTTTGACTGACGGAAAAATGTCTTATGTTTTTCTGTCAATCCTGTAAATGATTGTACAACGTAAAAATATTATAATTGTAGGAGTTTGGAGACATGTCCAACATGTCAGGACACTATCCCACTACCTTTAGATCGCTTTCGGGACAAAAACAGTCTTAATATTAAAATGGAGTCTTTTTCAAATCAAGAAATATGGAAAAAGTAAAAAAGTGGTCATTATAACAGTATTGTCTTAATTTTGATGTTGTCTCCATGATAGTCTTAACTGTACCGTTTTCTGACACTTTTTCGACAGCTGATGGTCAGTGTCCACTGGTCTGCCCGGATGGTTGGATTCGATTTCAAGATTCGTGTTATTTTCTTGGGTTTGAACAAACCTTCACCTTTGTAGAATCCGAGGTAAAATAGTAAAAGAAATTTGAGTAAACATTAATATATACCAGTCTTCGTATCAGTTCTTTTAATCGTAAATCACCGTTTCCAACCGCGCCCTGATAGTCAGTGAAAAGTGAAAATATTCGAAAATGTATAATTGTATATCACCAATAACGTTTGTATGTGAGAAAATATTTCACGCTATGCACAACCCATTATAGTCATATTAGCTGAAATAATTAAAAAAGCACCACTCATAAAAGCAATAGTTTCCAAATGGCTTCAAAATGTGTTTATTATAACTACTTTGGCTTCCTTTTAACAGCATTTTTGTCAACAACATCACGCTCATTTAGTAAATATTGAAACTGCAACTGAGAATGCTTTCGTTAAAGACTTCCTGGCGAAGACTAAAGGTAATGTTTTCTGTACTATGCATCGCAGACTTCAAGAGAATGCATGAGACAATACTTGCTCACGATATACAGTTTAATAAAGAGCACTTTGCCTTATATACAATAAGTCATATTATACAATAAGTCATATTTTGTGTCAATAACACATCCTTCACGATTTACATTAAAATGTAAAATCACATTGATACAAAGAAGAGCAATAGAGTAAAAAATGGATAAGTTTGATGAAAGATGCCGGTGTATTGTATTCAATGAAAGACGAACACTGGATTTTGTAGATTGTTCACGATACATAAATTATTTTATTTCTTCCCCATTATCAGCTGGTCATGTATGGTTAGGACTTACAGACATGGATGTTGAAGGAATCTGGCGCTGGTACTCTAACAACAATATAGCGAAATTCACCGACTGGTACCCGGGGGAGCCAGCCGGTAATGGTGGAGAGGACTGTGTTGTAATGGTGGAGCCCAGCAATAAATGGCAGGACTACCCTTGTTCCAGATCCTACCACCCTCTTTGTGAAAGAAAGTATGTAAATCAGAAATATGACAAAATCCCGATATTCAGACCATCTTTAAAGCAAAACACGACTTAAATATTACCTTGGTCTTATTATCAAGTTGTAATAAGATAATAATAACCGAAAATAAGTGGTAGTTCTGTGGGAGTTGCCTTAATATGGAAGTTGCCACAAAATAAGGTTGTGCTGATTCTCTGTACAAACATATATACACGCATGTTTCCTGTATCTTTTTTTAAAAAACTATATCAGATGTATTTTTTTCACTTCGTTTATTTACTAATTACACTACTTTAACCACTGTATCGTTCTTGTTTTCAGTATGAATGACGAGATTCCAGATATCGTCGGATAAAATCGTGTACTAGAAATTATTTTGTACATTCGACCTGCTGCTTTGAAATACATGTTGTTCACATTTTATTACTAATTCTATTTTTCAAAATTTGGTAGAAACTCAAATAATACACCATTCAAAAATCACCCTATATCTTTGACAACAAGTTAGCATTATGATATGTATCATTCACATCTCCTATAATGTCTTTGACAATAACATACTAGTACATGTGCAAATCGTCCCTAACTGTAATTTGTCCTTGTCCTAGGTCCTCTAAATGTCATATAATTACAATAAAACACGGTTATACAGAACTTGGAAATATTGAATTGAATACAATGAAGTACATGTACGCATCTCACTTGAACATGTTCTTCTTTATTTCATTGTGAAGTATGCACATGATGAAGAAATTATTCGGTTCCCGAAGAGTTCATTATAGCTGTGTTCTATTGTATCTTCGTCTGCTATCTTCAGACTAAATTTATTGTATCTTTATAAAGTATACATTAGGAATTACCGAACCACAAATCAACTGCTAATGTAGATGTTATGCTAGGATTCACATACTATTCCTCAAAGGCATTCAAGCGATTGGGACAGACATACACATTCGAACGATCAATCTAATCATGATAAAAAAATCCTTAAACAGCCATAGAAAGAGATTACTCCGCTACCAACTCACGGTCATTTTATCGCTTAAAACAGTACCCACTGCTTTGTGGACTGTTTCGGTTTGTTTTGGATTGGCTGGCTCGGTATAAACCATGTTAGCAAATTTGTGTTTGACGACAGTGTTGTTGATCTTTAAGGGTATTTTTGCTGTTATGAACCTTAAAGTATGCAATAAAAAGATGGGTATGTATTGTAACCGAAAACACGACTATTCTTTTTGCCTTTCTCTCGTGTTCTTACATGAGGAAGCAAATGTAATGTTAGAACAAATAAATGAGAAACGGGCGATAATAAAATTTAGATCAGAAATATGAACATACATATATACATGATAAGTGGAAAACGGTAAGCGAAAATACAATGTAGCTTAACATTTAGACCAGAATTTTTGTCTTTCTATTCGGGAGCGCAGTACGATCATAGTTTACTCATTTTCAAGATATAAGTGAATTTAGTATTTTTTTTTAATTTTGTACATGCACGTCGACTTGGAATACAAAAAAGAATTTGAGTAACAAATTGTTAACGGTAATAATTACCATCAACATTATATAAATAAGTTTATACACTTAAAAAAGTTACTTTTTATTTCCTCCTCCTACAAGAATCTGGCCTGACCAGAAATCATCCTAAAAACGAACATAATGAGTAACAAAAAATCTGATGATGTCCTGTTCAGCGATGATTGAGCACAACAAATAGAAGATAACATAGTATACAGACTAAGTAGCGATAAGAACAAAAATAACTCGTCCTATTTACTAAACAATTGACGTGTAATTGAGATAATAATCCAAGATAAGTGTCAAGACTTCATTCGTTGTAAATCTATCAGTAGAGACACCAACATGCTGCTTGTTTTGATCCTTCTCTCGGGCATTTTTGGATTAACACAGATAAGTATGTTATGAGACTTCATTATGTAATGAAACCTCTCTAACCCGGACTAGGGGAACAGTCCAGCTTTGAAGGGTTTCCGTGTTAGAAAGGTTCTCACTCTTAGATAAAACCTACAAAGTTGTTTTATAAATGATGTTGGAGAAAAATCAGGATTGTCCGCTTTGCTCAGATAAGAGGGTCTGGATCAAAAATTTACTTTGCCATAATACATATCTGAATTAAGAACGGTAAACACAAGTCCTAGTGCAATCGAACATAACGCCCGACAATGTTGAGTTTCAGATCTTCCCTGACAACACCAGCACAACAAACATCGATTGTACAACAATCCGGACGATGAGTGAACACTGTGTTGAATAGAAGGAGGAGGATGACAAACCAATAGATTTAGAGAATGTCAAAGCAATTAATTGATTGAATGTGACATATCTGCACAAGTTTGTTTCAAACTACGTAACTTTTTAAGGAATCGCTCAAATTTCTAATAACTGGTATCTGCAGATAGCTAATACATTATACTACACATAATCAGTAAGCACTGTGTCCAATTCAAAACAATGAAGCAGATATTTAATCTTTTTTCTCCAAAAAATCGTCAATTTCGCTTAGTCGAACGCGACCTCGCAACACCAAATTGATCAGAATTACCATACTAAATACACCTTAAAACAACAGGTAAAGGAATGACAACGCGTGCTAACCATAAATATCTCTAAAATACACTGATCCGGCACAAAAGAATAATCCAGGAATGGTCTACTCACGTAAAATTAATAAAATCGTCGACTCCGTCGTAGATTTCCACCTCGCTACGACATTAGGATTCAGCCAATGAAACGAAAGGTCACTGCATCATGATATTTGAAGTTTCAATCATGCGACGATTTTTGTGAATTGAACGTGAATAGAACGGATTACATTTTTGCGCTGATTCAGTGTATTTTAGTAATGTTTATGGTAAGCATGTGTTGTCATTACTGTACCTGTTGTTTTAAGGTGTATCTAGTATGGTAATTCTGAGTATTTTGGTGTCGCGAGGTCGCGTTCGACTAAACGAAATTGACGATTCTTCGAAGGAAAAAGATAAAATACCTGGTCCGTGCGGCCATTTTAGGCCTAATACGCCATTATACTCCATCCATTCAACGTGCTAGCCCCCTGTGCATATTTCTGGTTGTTCATCGCAGTACAATGACTTTCCTGTAATAGTTTCCTGGACAGACACGTAAAGATCTTGTACATTGTTCACTCAGGGCCAACTAACAACTACAAGACTGAAGCTTTATGAGAACTAATTCTGTTTTGTAATTACTCGCATTCCCTTAAAGCTAGATTTACCCCTGTAGGTTATGAGTATCTAGTACATTTTAGTATAAAAAGTCCTAACAACCTGGCATTTGTACCAACTCTTGCTAACTCAGAATTCAATATAGAGCATTTTAAATATAAGGCAATCTGGCAAAGATGAAATTAAATAAAAAAGATGATTATTTCAACATTCGGTATGTCAGTCATACAGACATGTGTACTGAAATAAGCTGACCCGAAAATTTAGACTTTAATCATTGTATATGAATAAATTTGCTTTATTTTGACTTCAGAACTGTATGGTATATCTTGTTCTACGATTTTATTGTACTACTACCAATTGGTAACAGAGATTCGTTTTTTTCAAATGTTTTGTTAAATACAAAATGACGATAAAAGTGCAAGATGTTATTTCAATTGACTTACATCATAAAAATTAAGAAATGGCAGCAATGTTATTTTGTAAAAATGCACAGGAAAACGTTATTTTCAGGGGTATTCATTACACTTATCCGCATAGTCGCATTTAACAGATCTTGGATGTTCTGAATGTTATTTTTATTGTTACAGTTAATGAACAAAGATTGTGAAATCTGAATACATGTACTTTATTGTCAATTTTTTAAGTATACCCTCAACTCGATTTGCGTGGAATACTAAGACGAGGGGTATGTTTTATTTAATCATGATTTTTAACTGACAATAAAATGTCTTATTTTTTTTCTAAGAGTCTGGTAGGGTTCCTCTAGATTCAGACCGACTTCGGGACAAAACACGGTCTTTATATCAGCTTCAAGTTAAAATATTAAGAAAATGAGAGGGCTTTATAATGGAGTGGTCTTATATTAATGTCGTCGCTATGTGAAGATTGACTATACCAATTATTCTGACACATTTTTGACAGCTGATGGTCAGGGTCTGTGTCCACTGGTCTGTCCGGATGGTTGGATTCGATTTCAAGATTCTTATTATTTTCTCGGAATCCTAGAATCCGAGGTGAGTAAAATAGTAAAGGAAATCTGAGTAAACATTAATATATTTGAAATTGTGGACAGACGTGAAATCAGTTCTTATAAATTGTAAACTACCATTAACTCATCTCGCCCTGATATTCAGTAAAAAAGTGGAAAGTACGTGGATATATAACTGTGTTTCCCCATACTGTCCATACGTAAGAAAACGTTTCACGCTCCGCACGACTCAATGTAGTCAAATCAAACTGAAATAATTTTCAAAAAGTGCATTTCTATTTAAATATATATTTGATATATGAATAACCGGATTACTGTAATGCAATGTTTTTTCAATATCACTTTTCTATATATTGTTAGCATGTAACTATGCAAATATATTATCTAATTTCTTTCTCCACAAAAATGTTATAATAATTCTTATGTATATATGAATGTATTACAGTATTTATGTTGTTCTTAGTTTGCATGTTTGATGTCCTCATGGGGCGCAAGGCTTACTGGATTGAAACAATCATCAACATGTATACATCAATTATCATACAAAGCAGTAGTTTATACATTATTTCAAAATGTGGTTCTGATAACTACTTTTTTTCCCTTTTAACAGCATTTTTGTCAACAACATCATGTAGTAAATATTGAAATTGAATTGCATCTGAGAATACTTTCCTTAAAGACTTTGTGACAAAGTCTAAAGGTAATGTTAACTTGTCAATGCAAGGCTCTAACCTCTGCGCTTCCACCAATAGCTTAATGTACATAACGCACACCGCACACCTGTTAAGGATGCAAAAGACATTGCTTGTGTGCAATACACCATGTATTAAAGAACACTGGCTCATATACATTAAGCTGTTCTTATCAATTAGTAATATGTATTTTACTTGACAGCACAGTTGGTTCATGATTACATTAAAATGTCAAATCACACATGTAAGAAGAATAGTAAAAGATAAAAAATTGTCGAGTTTGGTGAAAGATGCCAACGTATTGGAGTCAATGGAGGACGAGCTCCCTAATTCATAGATTGTTTACGATACGTAAATTATTTCTTCTTCATTATCAGCTGGTCATGTATGGTTAGGACTTACAGACATAGATGTTGAAGGAATCTGGCGCTGGTACCCTAACAACAATATAGTAAAATTCACAGACTGGTACAAGGGCCAGCCAGACTCAAAAGGTGAAGAGGACTATGTAATAATGGAGGATCCCAGCCATGAATGGCACGACTACCCTTGTTCCAGATCCTACCACCCTCTTTGTGAAAGGAAGTATGTAAATCAGAAATATGACAATATCCCGATATTCAGACCATATTTAAAGCAAAACTTATTACCTTGGTCTTATTATCAAGTTGTAATAAGAGGAAATATCGAGTCCGAAAATAAATGGTAGTTACATGGGAGTTGCCTTAATATAGAAGTTGCCACAAAATAAGGTTGTGCTGATTCTCTGTACAAACATATATGCACGCATGTTACCTGTATCTTTTGTTTTTTAAAAAAAACTATATCAAATGTATTTTTTCACTTCGTTTATGTATTCGTTACACTACTTTAACCACTGCATCGTTCTTGTTTTCAGTATGAATGACGAGGTTCCAGATATCGTAGGATAAAATTCGTGTACAGGAAATTATTTTTGTGTGTTCGATCTGCTGCTTTGAAATACATGTTGTTAACATTCTATTTGTGATTTTTTCTTCATAATTTGGTTGAAATACAAATAATGCACTATTCAAAAACCACCCAATATCTTTGACAACGCGGTTCGGAAGCAAAGTTAGCATTATGATATATATCGTTCATATCTCCTATAATGTCTTCGACAGTAAAGTTAGTATCAAAACGTATATCATTCAAAATTTCGTTAATATACTTCTGACAGTGAGGTTAGCATAATATTTGTGCGAATCGTCCCTTATTGTAATTTGTCCGTGTCCCGGGTCCTCTAAATGTCATATAATTGCAATAAAACACGGTTATAGTGATTCGGATACCTTGTACTCATTTCTATCCGAACTCGATCTTCTTTATCTCATTGTTATGGATACAGTGCAGTATGAATATGATCAAGGAATTATTCGGTTCCCGCTGAGTTCATTATAGCCGTGTTTTAATGTATCTTGATCAAAATTCTCTCCTGTTTAAAGGCGAACATTTTATGAGACTATTACGATTAAATGTTTTGTATCTTTATTAAGTATACTTTATGAATTACCGAACCACAAATCAAACGCGTTTAAAATGATTACCAGCAGTCATTTTCTTGAACAGCAGATAGTATGCTGGGATTCTCATACTATTCATAAATGCATGCAAGCGGATTGCACGAGAAACTCAAACTCGTGTAATGATACGCTTGGGACAAGCATACACATTCGAAAGGCCGATCGAATGATGATAAGGAGATTTTCCTTGAAAATCCATAGAAACGCAAACAGATGACTACATTATACATGTACAGTAATACCTCACATAGGGCCCACCTCAATATTACAACCATCTTGCTATAATGTCCGTCTATTTTCGGAGCGGCTTCCAACAATGCCCTTATAATTCAACTTGATAAATGAGACCACCTCATTATGACGACATATTTTTCTCAATGGTCTCAATATCGAGGTTTTACTGTTTATCAATTTAAGGCCAATTTATCGCCTTGGAACAGTCAGTACCCACTGCAGTACCCACGGCTGTGTCGTTTGTTTTGGATTGTTTTGTCTGGGTATAAACCATATTAGCATGGGTAAAAGTTTTCCGGAATTTTCCGGAACCTGCGTTTTTTCCGAGGTCCGGACCCTACTGTTTTTTATTGTTTCCGTGACACCAAGATTAAGACTTCCGGGGATTTTTTTTGGAAATTTTCACCCGTGTATTAGCAAATTTACGTTTTTGGACAGTGCTGTTGATCTGGAAGGGGGTAGTATTCGAAGTGTTAACTGCTTTAATTCGTCGATTTAGAAGTTGTAGAAGTATTTTGGCGAGTTTGAGTTTTATTTTTTATACTTTAAGTGTTTTTGTAGCTGTTGTGGTATTGGTGTGTGCCTTGAGCTTTGTTAGTAAGTAGATGTAAGCTGTAAGTAGGCTAAGTAGATAAGGTGGAATTTACCGAAGATGTCATTTTCTTGAATGCCTTTTCTACTTTTTTCACATAACGAAGCTGAAGCAGTTGTTACACGTACAGGTATTGATTATTAATAGGCAAACCGAAAAAATTGAGTCAAGAATCCACCTGCGTTCTATCCAACAACATCTGTTGTTTCGTCAGCCATACTGAAAAAAGGAATTAATACATATATAGAAAAATCTCACTAAGTGACCGCGTCAATATTAAGACTATAATTCATTATGACGAACTCTTATCTCGGACCGTTTTATGTTCTCAATATTTCCTTTTTATTTCAACTTGATAATGAGACTAAATCAATGTAAAGATCGGTTTTTGTTTGAAGTATGGTCTTATCGTTGAGGTTTATATGCATATATTATTGTTCTAGCCACTAGACACGCAGATACAAGGCTGGTTAAAGTTTTTATAACAAATACATGTAATAATAAAATGCCCGTATTAAAGATTACAGCAATGTAAAGATGGCACATGTCTAACTGCTTGCAAGAATATATGTAAAAGGGATTTTTTGTTGTACATTCCTTTGAATTTAATATTCAGACTGATACAAAATGCTTTTATTGAATCAGTTAGTACTCTTAATTTGTGATACCAGCTCGACGTTATGTCGGTATCGCCTTTTGTCTGCTTAAATGTTAAGAAACAATGAAATAATATATTCTACTAGTGGTAAATGTGTTAAAACACTGGAATAAAAGGCTCGATTACTGTCCAGTTCATATTTGCTAACTCGTACCTTGTAAACTTACAATAAAATAGACGACAGCCGGTTTCACAACAATCTTTCAGCATGTTTGTCGCGGAGTTTTTTTCCAGTGTATATTTATATGTTCACAGAGGTATCTCCATGTCCAATCCGAAATACTTTTTCTACCTTTTTGTCAACATATGAATCAAAGTATATTATTTGTGTGGCTAAATTCGAGGAAGTCTATAACTTAATGACTATACTCGCAAGATCAGGGATAGAAACGTGGGTGACATCACATAATTGAAACAAGCATCACCGTTATTAGGTACCTTCGTCACGTGGTAGATGGACTGTCTCAAGGCCTATCATTCATTCGTTCAGAGTTTTAAACAAATTTTCTTGATGGCTTAAGTGTACATTTAATTGTTTTAAGACGAAAATCCAAGTCCTCCTTTGATTCTTAGGTACTGTTAATTATCCACATTCATTGATGCAATATTTCTGACGTCAACCCGGAAATGAATAATTTTGAGGCGCATGAGGACAGTAATCAGGGAGTATCTAAGGGTTATTATTTATGAAAACAGACTATATAATGACGAAAGGATGTAAATAGCCGGGATTCATACTTAATTTCACAAAGTGGGTGTAATTGTCCCGAACACGAGACATCATGCCACGTGTATGACGGCCCCTCCATATCTGCGCAGTCTTCACTTGCCGGGCCGTTTTTGTCATTTGGCTCGCCTGGATTCCAGTCTAAAAATTGCGCTACCTGGCCATTGGAATGCCATCGCCAGACACCCTCATCATCTTTATCTGTAATTCCTATCCATGCAAAGCCAGTCACTGAATTGTACAAAATAGTTTAAATGCGACTTTAGTTATGAAATAACTATTGCCAACCACACTGATAATTATACTCCGATTCGTACCTTGAATCATGTAGCAGTTACTATTCGTTAGGTCAGTAAAAATGAAATTACATTAAATTGGTTACTTAACCAATACAAATAGTTTAAGAAGGTCGCAAAGCATTCCTTTCATACTTTGGAAATACAATTCGAACCCAAATATTTTTGTACTTTTGCTGTTAGGAACTTTAAAGTAGGCGATAAAAAGTTGGATAGGTAGGGTAACCGAAAACACAACTTCTTATTTGACCTTTATCTGGTGTTCATATATGAGGAGGCAAGTGTTTTACAACATATAGATGGGAAACCTAGATAAGACCTAATAAGACCTAGATCAGAAAAAACTCATGTTGGTCTCTCCATCTCTTTTACTCACACTCTCCCTCTTTATTCTAACACCATGTCTGTCTGTCTGTCTGTCTGTCTGTCTGTCTGTCTGTCTGTGTACTGTTTTCTTTTATACCCCAATCTTCTTCTCTCATCTTCCCTTTTCCCTGATCACTCTCTTTTTCTTTCTCCCCCTTCTTTCTCTCGTGTGAAGTGAAATCGAAGGAATGTTTTGTTTTGCATTATGTAATTCTAAAAATTTACGTCGAGTCCTCTTTAGTAAATCCTTTATAAAGATATTTTCCTCCGTAGTTCCTATATGTACAAAATGAGCTCCATGCTGTTGGCAAAAGCGCTGAAAAAAGATGAATACATATCATAAGTAAGTTAATATTCAGAAAAATGTACATCACACGTTTATCTCCCCAAGAAGACGATGAACAGTTGAAGGGGTGAGTACGAGATGGGTATATTTCCACCATGACAAAGAAGGAAATAAGTACCTTCCAGCACTGACTCCTCCTATTAGCTTATAAATTTAGTCAAATTCTTTATATTCTTGCGTGCAAGACTTAAACTCAATAAACACTATTAATTAAAGAATAACTTTTACCAAGACACACCCATATACATTCCTAATTGGCCACTTAATATGGTGGGCACAGTAAATACTTTAGACACTGACAAGAATGATATATTTTTGTTTGGGTCGTTCGTTTATCAGGTCGTCTGATCTTTTGTATCCGAGCTTACTCAATATATGAACACAAATTCTGCAGGGCAGACAGATTATTTACTATCAGCAACAATCAGTTTTCACTTTATTCCATATGTAATTGCTGACATGTTTCGCATAATGTATATAGAAAGAGTTGGAGACGAACGATTATGGATGGATAAAATATCTTCAAGTATTTTATCGTCTGCGCTATCCAAAAAAGGCTTGGTCATACTTGAAACAAATTCAATCTCAAAGTGCAAAAACTGACGGTGAACAAAAAAAAGAATTTAGTGTGTATTTAATGCTGCAGATTTGTAGCATAAAATTACTTACAGCCGACTCAGCAAAATTCAGCCTGTGTTCATATCCAACGTAATAACAGGAGCCTTGAAATCGGGTCCAACCATCTGGACAGTTCGCAAGACATTGACCATTTACTGTAGAAAACACCCAGTATTATACATGAGTATTTACAACTTAATTTTTAGTTATTTTAACTGGGATATAACGTCTCAACAACAGCCAAAGTCATTTGACCACTTTTTCTGCTTTTAACCTAGGGGATTCCGGGAGGGATTTGAACTCACAGCGATGAGTTGCTAATCAGAAACCATAAGCCCTCTTGAGCACTTTTAGCTATTATAATAAAACCTTACGGCAAACTGTTGATATAGGTCACCATATGAACAACAGTCATTCTTTAACTCATACATACAGTAGAACACGGTTATAGTGTATTCCTGAGGACCGAATAATTACCACACTATATCCGTGCTTCACTATATCTATAACTATAAAATAAAGAACGGCGTGTCCGGTGAAAAATAGACACCAATACATCACTATCCGATTTTTCACTATATCCGAGTTCCCTAAAACTGTGTTTTACTGTATTTCTAGAACGTGACTCAGGCTATAGTTAGTTGTACTAATCTGCTAACCTAGGTAAGTGTTTAAATAGCACATCGTTTTAAAACCTTGCGCATCTTTGTTGATATTTGCTGCTGTAATTCATATCAAATTAGGGAGTTTCGAGACTTCTTAAAAATGTGAATCTAGAATTCAGTCCCTTTAATTTTTCAACTTGGGTATCTTGTTATTTTTACTACACGTTACACATTATAAAAATAGGTTTTCGTAATTTTGTATCTGGGTTCGAGTTTATACAACTTGATTTAAAGGCACCGAGCGCCAATCTCATACTTCATCATTTAGTATTACTAAATTAATGATGATAAAACATAATGATATTAGGAATACATTCATCTGACAGATTAATTGACCTTAATATTTTTAAGCATTAGACAGCTATATCTTTTCAACCATGATACATTTAGAGTGGAACTAAGATTTCTGCTTGGAGAATGTTCTCAAGTGTTGTAACCCGGATAGAACTGTTCACAAAATAATGATGAAACTATACTTTTAACACATGATATACCCAATCCTGTACTTTTCTGATGTATTTGCTCGATGCTACACAAATATGTTAATATTACAAAAATAGTATTATTATACCAATTATCGTTATTTCTTTATGAGTTACTTTAAATACATGCACTTTAATTCATTTTATGACACATTTTTAAAAATATGTATGAGTTGTTGCCTTTGTTGAAAAATAGAAAAAAATATTAATTTCCGTAGATACTGCAAGGTGACTTATATTTCTCTGTATCAAATTAAATTGAAACTGTGTTATTTATCTTTTTACCTTGAGTTAACTTTGAAATCAATCGATTTTTTCTTTAATCTTTGAAAAATGACTTCAATGCAACTTTATAGGGACATAACTCACCGGAATGTCATTATTTCTTAAAAAAATCACGGTAAATCATTTTCTATCATAGAAACCTAAAAATTCACAAACGATTCCAAAATCTGTCCGTGTCATTTTAAGATGCAATGTATTAATTTTGTGCGTGAGAGAGGTAATACCTTAAGTTAGGAATGTACATGTTTGACAAACCTGTTGTAGTCAACTCAGATAATTCAAGGATAAGGGACAGGATGAAAAACATGTTTTGTAGTTGTTGCACCTTTCATGTAAATCCAAAAATTCCACTCCCTTATTTAGTGTTAACTGCCTTTAGTGCTTAACTTACCACAGATGTCATCAAGGTTATCATTACAACACGTGTGTTTGTCTAGGTCGTCTGTCATTGTATTTGTGCATTGTTGCAAAATGGTAACGCAGCACAATTCTTATTGTATTACAGTAAAACCTCGATATTAAAACCACCTTTAGAACCGATGGTCGGACTTATTATGGAGGTATCATTATGAAGTTCAGCTTTTTAAGAGGAAGCATTCAAAACTGGTCTTAAAATAAGTGGTCTTTAGAAAGAGGCGGCTGCTAAGTGAGATTTACTTTTATTTACTATGAAACAATTATATCCAACACTAGCAACTTACCTCATTTAGCGCATGAAGAGTAAAATGAAAAGATAGCAATGAAGAATTTGAATTTTTATCGACCAATGTGTCTAATTAAGGCCACTTCTGGCATAGAGTGGTCCTAAATAGGGAAAAGTTCGAATTATTTAAATAAAGAACTTTTTCTTTGTTTTTGTCCTTATCATAATTAGAAGTGTTCCCGGATCGGATCAAATTCGGTATTGGTTATTGAATGGAATCGTCAGGACACTATCGACTGATTATTATCGAAGTCTTTTCAAGAATTAAGAACCAAAAATATCGTTCCAAGCAACACACTCGTTAGTGATATGCTGTCTTACTTCTCATATGTTTCAGAAACAAAGATGAAATACAGTAAAACCTCGTTATCACGAGCATCGATATAACGAGCATCGATATTACGAGCAACGATATTACGAACATCGATATCACGAGCATCGATATTAAGAACATCGATATTACGAGCACCCGACTTATCTCGAGGTGTTTTTAACGTCTCGTCAATATTCGTTCTTAGTTGGGTACAATTTTCAACCAACAAACAAATACCTCGTTATTACGTTTATCTCGAGTATTTAGTCTGTTCCACTGACTCCTCGAGATAACGAGGTTTTTGTGTAACTGTAATATTTTATTTATCAATTCTCACCAAGAAAAATGAAATAAGGATACAAACCTGGTTACCTTCCATATTGTATTTATAAAATAATGAATGCTAGGAATATGTGTGGTGGGTAATCGCCATACGGAGTGTCCTACCCTGAACTTCAGTAACGGCTCAACGAAGATTTGGCAGACAACTGTTGTCAGTCCAATCATCGTTGGTTTGCTAATATTATTGTTGAAATTATGAATAATACATCATATGATATTTCATCAATATTAACAGTCAGTATCACGATGTGCATTATTTGAAATTAAATGCCTTTGATCTGAAGGTTACGACACATGTATTTTAATTATGGGAACGAATATCAAAAAATAGTACTCGAATATTCAATTGAGATATTCGAATATATTCGAATATTCGTTTTTGGTCCATTCTTGTATCTGTCCGAATCTGTTGCATCCGAAAACAGGTATAGTTTGTAGTTTTCATTCTGTGTTTGTATTCTTTTTTAAACTCTTACCTTTTCATGTGTGTAATTAACAAACTATAATTTTAAAATTGTTGTGAAATAAACCACTAAAAATACAATTAATCAATCAATAGATAAAAAAATATAAATGAAAATACATGTAGTACATTTCTACAATATCAACCGTGAGAATCAATTTATATGAAGACTTCATATAGTGTTGTTGCTTATTATAACAGTCAATCGGCATTCCTTTTTGAAATACAGGAAAATAGCAGAAGTGTAGAAATGTAGCCGGTAAGCTACTAAAAGTAGAATGAGAGATCTGGGTAAGGACAAAGGGACAACGCCCCCTGTGGTGAAAATGTAGCTGGCCCGAATACTCAAATAGCTGGTTAATTTATCCGACTTCCAGTCCATTTCTACACCTCTGTGAATAGGCTGAGGATATGAAATAAATTCTAAATTAGGTGTTTGCATAACAGTCAATGATACGAAAATGAACATTGAATTTCCATTGATCTTTTTTGAAATGTACAGAGAGAGTCAACAGGAACCAGTTTAGGGTTATGCCAATTATTAGGAGTAAAGTAAAATGTTCCTGGCTTCCACTAATCTGATATACCCTATCGTATCTGTCCATGCTGATATTTTCATTTGTACTGTATATCCAAACTTAAAAAAACTTATTTGTAACTACGGCCTACTGACCCTATATTTCGAGGAATGTTTCTGGCCTTGTCGAAATTTAATTTTCGTATAAAAAGCTAATGTTCTGTGTATAAATGCATGAAATGAATAGCTGTAGCAAATATTGATTTCATATCGCAACCATTGATTTATTCTAACCATTTAATTACAACCCACTCAGGAAGATCATTTAGATTCTTTGAATAAAAATATAACTGAAAACCATTGGAGTGTCTTTTCTCCGGTAACTTTTAATTCGAGGTATTTTTCAGCAAGTAAGCAATGAGGGGAGTCATGCGTACGTTTGTGCGTGCGTGCATGTGTGTGATAAGTTTTATACTGGGATGCTTCTAACCATGAATATTCAGAATATACCAAACTGGTTTATCGACATGTAAATAAAAAGTCAACATTTTCTTGACTGCAAGTGTTTGAATTGTTGCTGTTTCCAGACCCAACGTGGGATGTTTTATAGGTTTAGTCTATTCGACTGAAGCTAAAGTATAGACTGGTCCCCGGCGTTTACTCAATAGTACCACAATCACATAACTGACAGCCTCATCAAAAGGTGTGAGGCTTGCACTGATTCACTAATCAATTGACTGAACACGACTGTTGGCCAAAGTTTTGTAATGCATTTTATGAGCCTGTTATTCATTTTGTATACATAATAATTATTGATTTAAAAAATTCGCTGGTCACTGGAATTGTTTCGTAGCCAAAGTAATACAACCAGTCATACAAGAGTAATGATGACGCACGTCCCTTTAATTTGAAATAAGTAGATGTGAAATGCGGGTTTTGGGCCACAACTACAATCATGGTTAAAAGTTTTTTGTAGTTCTTGTTCGTAAAACGTGCCCTGTATTTCCTCCCCATTATAGTCCGTCATCTTATTACTTCTGCCCTCGTTTTGGAACGTCGCCATGTTTTCCACGATTTTACTCGTCGCGACGTTGTACGATTCGCCCGCGTCGGTCCCCTCGAGGACGATCCCGATATCGGAATGGAAAGCCGCGAGACGAGTTACCGTCTTCCCACCATCGACGTCCACGTTCTCCATATTATACCTGAGAATCAACTTGACTTTGGATCGAGGTTTCCTTTCGAGAAAGTCGGTGACGGTCCGTCGAACCGCGTTGAAAAAGGATGGCGGATCGTAACCTTCTCTCCCTTCTATGACGTGCACGGTCGCGAATTCCCGCAAAGCGGATCTGGCCTCTTTCAACTCGAATTGCGGATGTTTTTTTGTACAGCCCGGCTATAAAGCTCTTCAAAGCACACAGTTTTTTATTTTCCGGGACGATCGAACGCGTCGCGCCCGCGAGCCATTTCGCCTAATAGGTCGCGACCTTAACCGATTTTTCCGCGAGCTTTTTAACGTTGTAAACCGCGGTCCTGACTATTTCGGGGACGAGGGTCGGCACGTTAACTTGCGGCGTCGGTTCGTCTAGAAGCGACGAAGTAGCGACGCCCTCGTTGGGACTTAATTCTCTCAATTCTTTGTCCATCGCTTTATTTTTTGTGTGAAAAAATTTTTTCTTAGTCAAATTTTTTTTCACGATTCACCATCGCTTTTTTAATTTTCGCGCGAAATATGTTTTCGCAACTCAGCCTCGAAGAGACGTCGGACCTCGGGGTCCGCTAGGAAATGTCGAATCTCGGGGATTCCGAAGATCTCAAAGTCCTCAAAATCCACGAGGTCATGAGGTTCTCGATGAGATATTGGACCTCGGGATCCTCGAGGAAACGTCGACGAGATATTGGGCAATGAAGTAATTAGGGACCAGGAGGAAACGTTGGACCTGGTGGATCGCGAGATGGAAACCATCGAGAGAAAACGATGGACCTCGGGGATCGCGCAGACCTCGGAGAGCTCGAGGAGACGTCGGACCTCGTGGTCCTTGAGGTCCGGTCGGGTTTTGAGGAGACATCGAGCCGTGAGGGGATGTTCGGTTCTGAGGAGATATTGGATCTCGAGGCCCTCGAGGAAACGTTCGATCTCGGGGTCATCGAAAACCTCGAAGAAACGTTCGATCGCGGGGTGAAATGCGTTCTTGCTGTTAGGCGCGGTCCATAAATTCCCGCGGCGGTCACGTCGAAATGCGGGAAATCGCCTGATAAATTTTCCAAGTCGGGTTTCCTGAGTTTCCAATAGCCTCGAATCCCGCGTCAGGCCGCTAACTGTCTCAAATTTTTGAGCGTCAACCCTCTCAAGTCGTCGAGCGCCAACTCTTCCAACGATGCCGAGCGTTCGATTGTCTCCATCGCTCTTCTTTCGCGCGATATTGTTTTTTCTTATCAAAAAAATTTTGGCAAGTCCGGTCGAGGGATTTTATGTTCGCAGACTTTTCTTTATAAACCACGCTTATCTTGTTTCCGTCAGACTTGATCTCGAGCAGTTTGTCGCCCATCACGACGGCGAACGCTTCCGTGCCCGCGGGCACGTTGGTGTTAAACTGCGCTTTGACTGGGATGTCGGTGACCGAATACTTGAGTCTTTCGCTCTGCTTGCTGACATCAACACGAACAGCGGGAAAAGGCTTTTGTAATCGGCTGGAGTGATGTTGGGATTCGATACCAATTCGTCCATGCCGTAAATTTTCGACCTGAATGCGGCGGCGTCTAAAGCCGCCTTTGCCGCTGAACTCGCCGCTGCGCTGCTGAATATACTGCCGAACAAGTTGGCGAGAGTGTCAAATATGCCGGACCCGCCGTACGCGTATCGTCTTTTGAATCCGCGATTCGTCGATATCAACATTTCTTTTTTATATAGCGGATGCTAATGTTTTATACTCGTTCGCATTCAACGCGTCTCGTCTCGCGAGTTCGTCGCAAATGGAAATCAACACGTCTCGAACGCCCGTGTTGCCCATTTTTACTCGCCATCAACGCGTCCAATCTCTCGACCTACGCATTGGGATCCTCTCGTAGACCCGAGCCTCTTTTTTTATTCGCGCCCCAAATCGGTTTTACGATTTTATTCCATTTGTACCTCCGAGTGCTCTTCGGATAATTCGTTTTGGGATCGTTGTCGCGACGTATGGTGTTCGTTTGGAGCAGCAGCTCGCCGTATTTTTCGTGATCCTGGTGGTCGAACGCCTAGGGATTCTTGGATTATCCCATAATCCCGGCGTTAACTCGTATTCCTCGCCATCCACGAACATATCGTCCCCCATGATTTTAACGCGTTTAACGCCGATTTAAAAATTACCGTCTTTGAAGTATAACCCGTACGTTTTGTCGGCTTCGGATTTACTGACGAATTTTTTTAGATATTCGGACGCGATTGGTCCGTAATAGAGCGCGTCGGTATTTGAGTCCTCCTCCTCCGTGCTTGGAAGGGGTAGCGGACCCGCCGTCGCGGGTATTGCAGTAATCGCTTTTAGAGGTTCCTTTATTTCGTCCCCCTTTGCGATCATTTCTTCGGTGGCGTCTTTTTGCGCGTCCGTGATGGGCTTGAAAAATTTACTGAGATCCGTTCGCCATTCCCGTTCCCCGACGCGTTCGCGAAGTTGGTCCTCTCGAAACCGGTTCTCCGTCGCTTTTCCCACGATCCGTGATCTTTAGAAACGACATTCTTTCTCTTTTCTTTAATTAAAGACATAGTTTTGATTACGGTTTTCGACGCGGTTTTTCGATCGCTCGTGAATAAAATCATCGGTACGAAAATGATATTCGGAATGGCAAATAAAAAAAATAAGTTAAAATGGACCGACGATTTGGCGGAAGAGTTGCACAAGCCCGTCGTTAAACATTTTCCCAAGAGGCGGGTGCGCGCGAACGGCATCGACGAAATATGGGCGGCGGATTTGGTGGACAAGGGAGCGTTCTCGAAATTCAATTGCGGGATCAAGTACCTGGTAGTACCTCGAGGTTTGGCAAAATCTTTACCCGGACCATTACGAGATAAAACCTTTCGATCCGCGATTTTCGGTGGGCGATAATGCGACGATCGCGAAGAAAAAGTAAACGTTCGAAAAGGGGTACACGCCGAGGTGGACCGAAGAAATCTCTACCGTCACGGGCGTACAACGCACCACGCCCGTCACCTACAAAATAGCCGACTATAACTGAGAGGAAATACGAGGCACGTTTTACGAAAAGGAACTACAAATAACGACCAAGAAATATTTAGGATCGAAAAAATACTGCGTCGCAAGGGCAACAAATCGCTAGTGAAGTGGTACGGCTTGCATGAGCTATAAATAGAACGCGCGACGTGAGGAGGAACCTCGATGCGATTCGCGCGGGATTCCACCATAGAGACGGGGGTCTGCAGGATTCCACCATAGAGACGGGAGTCTGCGGGATTCCACCATAGAGATGGGAGTCTGAAGGATTCCACCATAGAGATGGGAGTCTGTGGGATTCCACCATAGAGATGGTGATTGGCCTAGAACCCGCCTATACACCCTACTGGTGATCGGTGGGAAATCTGGTTGCGGTAAAACTACCCTATTGCTTAACCTCTTACTTCAACCAAGATGGTTAGACTATGATAAACTCAAGGTTTTCGGAAAGAGTTTGTTTCAACCCGACTATCTTATTTTAAATAAAGTTTTCAAAAAGAAATTAACGAAAGCCAAAATACTTCGACTTTTTGATATGCGTAAATGGCTTTTCGAAAAACACAATCTACAGCTTTATCCCCAACGTGAGTACGGGTTATAAAATAGTTGAAACCCCCGTCAATTTGGTCTATCTAGCGATAACTTTAGATACAATACATTGTCTCGAAACGAGACTTGCGGATCAAAACGGTAAACTGCTTAACCTGAGGGGAGAAAATTTAACGATTAAATTTCATATTCGAGAAATTTAATAATTCGTATTTAATAAAAAAATGTAAGTTAAGTAAATGTAAAAGTTAATATTTTCTAAAGACAGAAAGATAAAATACAACTAGCTATACGAGCTACCACGAGTATACGTTTAAGCCGTGAAGATCTTTCTAGTGAGGATATTATCGCAATTACCAAAACGCAAGCGAATAAAATAAAACGTGCAAAAAGATGGGATAGGAGTAACGATTAAAATGAGCAAGGCGCAGCTAGCGCATGATATGAAAGTTGATGGTGGTTTTCTCGGCTTGTTGTCCGGCTTGGCTGCCAGAGCTTTACCCATGTTAACGGGCAAGATATTGCCGGCTCTCGGTGTGGGAGCATTATCAGGTTTAGCCAGCACGGCCGCTCAAAAAGCCATTGGGTCGGGGTTGTATCTCAAAAAGGGATGATGCGTTTGTCAAATAGAAACCGATGATGAGGGGCTTTATTTTAAACGAATGTCCGGCTCTGGATTTAGGGCAGTTGGTGACGGTTTATATCTGAAAAATGAAGGCAGATTATGCGATGGAAGGGAAGTATTTTTATGACTAAACAGTCCGTTTAAAAATATGCCGATCTTGGGAATGTTTTTGTAACAAAAAATTTCGCGTTTATTTAAAAAAGGATGGAATCGCAAGAGTTTAGATAACAAAAAAATAATGAGGTTCAAAAGACTCTTACGGAAGAGGAGACAAAACGGATGCAGCTTAGCAAAAAGTATCAACGAGTGAGAAGGATGGTAGACGGTGTTGATATGACACTTAATTTCGCTTCAATGTGTCTTCTTTTATCTACGATAGTGGCGGTACCAGTCATTGTTGTTATGGAAAGCGCAGCGGCTGGACTTGGAGCGTTGAGCACCGTGGGAAAATACCTCAGCAAAAAGTTTTCAGCCGAAGTCGAAAAACCCAACAATATAAAAATGCTTGCATCAACAATACTTAATACCATTTCTTCGTATATCTCAAAAGCATTAAATGGTAACACAGTTACCGACGAGGAGTTTTAACTTATATTATCGGAATTGGAAAAAAATACCACGCGATGAAAGAAGAAGTAAGACGAACAAAGAGGAAAAATATATTAAAAACTGATGTTGAATTCCGTGTTGAAAACTGAGTTGAAAACTATGATAAAAACTATCGAATCATTAGAAAAATATGTCGTTTCTACGGATTACGGATCCCGAGAAAAGGGATTTAATAGGGAAAGAATATCTCGCAACGAAACAAAGAATTAAAGACAGGTTTATCGAGAAAAAAACGGGCCAACCGCAAGTGACTTGGGATGATTCTAGACTTCTTGTTGTCTCTGGCAGCATTTCCTGCAAGTTCGAGCACCTCAGCGGCCAAGTATTCCAATACGGCGGCCAAGTACACGAGAGCTCCGGCACCGACTCGCTCGGCGTAGTTTCCTTTACGTAAGAGACGGTGAGTTCTGCTTACTGGGAACTGGAGTCCAGCGCGGCTGGATCGGCTCTTAGCCTTGCCCTTTGCCTTTCCACCTTTACCATGACCAGACATGACTGCGCTGTAGTCATTTGTTCACGGGATATTGTGAAAATGAACGTCGATTTTCTCCTTGCCTTATATACCCCCGAAAAATCGGATTGACCTACTTGGAAAAGCAATATAATGACCCTAGTGCACCGCTCGTCGAGCAATCACAACGCGCGAGACTAGGGCAATCCAGCCAATCAACGAGCGGCTTACAAACGGGCAGTTCGGCATGGCAATTTTGCAGTTTTTTTTCGAGTTTTCTCCATGGGACGGCATGAATGTGGACATTTTCGAAAAGATACGGGCCTCTATTGTGTTAGGGCGCATATTTCATCTCGATACATGCTACATGGTAGCGTCAGGGCTCTAAAAACTCGCTGAAAAAGGCGAACTTTCAACTCTTTACAAAGCATTAATGCACGGACTTTTTAACTTGGTATGCATTCATTTACGCTAGTTTTCATCTATTTCAACAGGCCGTGCTAAATTCAAGAGGCGCTGCTCGACGCTTTCAAAGATACACGATGTACTGAAATCAGCCTCACGGACGCCGTTTTCCCAAGTGTTTTGCATTTTGTTCAATCTTGGAAATCATTTCGGTTAAAATATGTTGTGTTTTGACAAATTATGTCTATGTATTGTGCAAAAACATCTATTTCGGGCCGATTTGTCGCCGAACGTGGTACACAGGCTCGAAATAGGTGTTTACTGTAACACGAAGAGCAATAGGCTTCGACCAATCACAACGCGCGAGACTAGGGCAATCCAGCCAATCAGCGAGCGGCTTGCAAACGCCTTTTCGGCAGGGCGATTTTGCAGTTTTTCGAGTTTTCTCCGTGAAGGCTCGATGGAATCGTGCAAATGTGGACATTTTTCAAAAGATATGACCATCTTTTGTGCTAGGACACTTGTTTTAGTTCGATACGCGGCCGTACGTAGAAATTATGCGCCTTCTAAAATTGAACCCTTCGTAACAATTCGTAGAAGCTAATAGTCGAAAATGATTGAGTGGCCCTAAAAAGGGCCGTTTTTTATTCTCTAACCCCACAGCGCTTACTTGCTGCTTGTGTACTTGGTAACAACATTGGTACCCTCGCTGACGGCGTGCTTGGCAATTTCACCGGGCAACAGGAGCCGGACAGCTGTCTGGATTTCTCTGCTCGTGATGGTGGATCGCTTGTTGTAGTGAGCCGTCTGGATGCCTCGGCAGCGATTCTCTCTAAGATGTCGTTCACAAAGCTGTTCATGATGGACATAGCCTTGCTGGACACGCCGGTGTCTGGGTGAACTTGTCTCAACACTTTGTAGATGTAGATAGAGTAAGATTCCCTCCTCCTCCTCCTTTTTTTCTTGTCAGTAGACCTTGCGGCCTTTGCCTTGGTGGCGGCCTTCTTGGAACCTTTACTAGCAACACCTTTAGCAACCATGATTATTCAGGAATGAATGATCCCCAAAACAAAATTTTCCTTTATATATGCCGAGCTAGGTGCCCAAAATCGGATTGACCTACTTACACACGATGGGCACAATGGCTGCATTCTGATTGGCTGTTGAAATTCGAGCCGTTCTTATCGTACTTTGAAAATTGGCAAGTTGCGAAATCGTGTTTTTTGCCGATGGCGCTTTCGCGTTTCGTCTTACATACACAATGTGGGGAAGTTTTGGGTTCCTCTCGCCGCGGCGCATCTAATGAGACATTACACGCCGTGATTAGACCTAATTTGACGTCTCTGGGGCAAAAATAGTACGCTTTTAGGCAGTAAATCGTGCAGAATGCGCACATAAATTGTATTCGTGCGACGAGATTCGCCCTGCGACAAAACAGCACATATCAACCTTTGCTAAGTTAGAATTAAGTGTGCAGGTCCAAAATAGGATATTTTTGGGCTGAAAAACGGATATTTTCCACCTTTGCACTTAACTCACTGGCTCGGTTTGTAAAATGTGTTCATAATATTGACAAATTATTAGAGAAAGAGCACTTCGGGAGTATTTTGTGGCCCTAAAAAGGGCCGTTTTAGCGAAATTAAGCAATTTTGTGCTTAACCTCCTGAATCCGTAATGGGTTCTGCCTTGTCTCTTCAGAGCATAGACCACATCCATGGCAGTAACGGTCTTCCTCTTGGCGTGCTCGGTGTAGCTGACGGCATCACGGATGACGTTCTCCAAGAATACTTTGAGCACACCACGGGTCTCTTCGTAGATCAGACCGGAGATACGTTTCACACCGCCTCTGCGAGCCAGACGGCGGATAGCTGGCTCCGTGAAACCCTGGATATTATCACGCAGAACTTTCCTGTGACGCTTAGCGCCCCCCCCCCTTTCCTAGACCTTTGCCTCCTTTACCACATCCAGACATGTTGCTTCGTCAGTGTTTTGGCTGAGAATGAACGCCCTAAACGATTTCCGCCTTATATAGGGGTACATCTGGGTTAGTAGGTCAGCGCACCTGCTTGGCGTTCTGTCGTCTTATCGAAAATTGGCGAGTTGCGAAATCGTGTTTTTAGCCGATTGCGCTTCCGCGTTTCGTCTTACATGTATCATGCGGGGGTGTTTTGGATTCCTCTCGCCGCGGCGCATCTAATGAGATATTATACGCCATGATTCGACCTATTCTGACGTCTCTGGGGCAAAAATGAGCATGAGGCAATCGAGAAAATCGCAAGACGGCAGCACGCTGAGTAGATTTCTCGTGTTTTTGGCATTACTGTTATTACGAAGTGTCCGAATAGTTGTTAATTGTTAATTGCGTGAGTCAACTACAAATGGACATAATAATATATATAGATGGACATTAGCCCAGTACGATGTCCGAATGTTACTTATAGGTACACTTAGTACGTTTTAGCAATATTTTGTAATAGTATTTCCGGGGTGGGATGGGATTTACGTGACTGATAGACAGCGGAAGTAGAAGTCTCTTAAGAGATTTGTGGCCCTAAAAAGGGCCGTTTTCTCATTCGTGCAGCGTGAATGCACTGTTTAAGCACGTTCGCCACGGATACGGCGGGCCAACTGGATGTCCTTTGGCATGATAGTGACACGTTTGGCGTGGATAGTGCACAGGTTAGTGTCCTCGAGCAGTCCGACGAGGTAAGCCTCGCTAGCCTTCTGTAGAGCCAACACGGCGGAGCTCTGGAATCGGTGATCAGTTTTAAAGTCCTGGACGATTTCACGGACGAGACGCTGGAATGGCAATTTTCGGATCAAAAGCTCGGTACTCTTCTGGTAACGTCTGATTTCACGAAGGGCGACGGTTCCTGGCCTGTATCTGTGGGGCTTCTTAACGCCACCGGTGGCTGGGGCACTCGTACGAGCGGCCTTGGTAGCCAGTTGCTTTCTCGGGCCTTGCCTCCAGTAGATTTTCTAGCGGTCTGCTTTGTTCTTGCCATCTCCGTTTAGTAACGTAGAATAATTACTCCAGTAGAAGTAGGAAGGATAAAATAAGCGCGCTCCGAATCGCTGCGCGCTGATTGGACGTTCATTTTTCGTTTCAAAATTTCAGAAAATGAACCAATCAGATTGCGGCTTTCAAACGCCTGTTCGGCTTGCGTCCAACCAATCACAACGTGCGAGACTAGGGTCATCGAACCAATCAGCGAGCGGCTCTTAAAGGCCTGTTAGACAGGACTTGAAAATCACATTTTTGCAAATTAAATCACTTTCCCGTGTATAGATTGACAAAATACATGTTTTTTATGAAACAACAGGTGCATTTGCCCCTGGAAATGGTAAAATTTAGAAATTCACACTATTTACCACTCCATAGTCGATCTTCGAAAATCACTCTAGACCTGTCTCCGGTGCTAAATCACTGATTTTTTTCGCATTTTAAGCTGAACGTCTTTTTATAGATTGTGTTTGTTGCGTAGATGTTGCCTGTAGTACATACTGGCACAGAAATTTTAGTAACTATGGTCATCAACAGACAATAGGGTCTGCATAGGGACCCTTCGGTTGTAGTGTACATGCAATATACCTGAATCATTTGCAGATTTAACACATGCATGCATGCCATTAGTATTCAGCATGCCGTACTGGTTTTCAGTTTGCATGTCAAGCTCACAAACGTGTTAGTTCATGCGATAATGTTACATGTGCCGGCCCAGAATTTGAAAATTTGAATTTCTCAAGTGAAGTATATGGTCACAAAATTGCTCTGCCCCCCCTCTCTCTCTCTCTCTGAATAACGTTTTAGTCGATAATCCGAGACAAATTCATGAACTGCACTGGCAAGACAAAGACACGCTACAATTTCCACTAATACTTACTGCATGCATGTATATGCATGATGCAAACCCGGTCAGGGGGGCAATTTGGGGATTGAACAATTGAACCAGAGATGTAAAATCAACATGAAGTAATTGAATGGTCCTGAAAAGGACCTTTGTGTAGACAACAAACAACATGAAATTGTTTATTTCTTGGCAGCAGCCTTTTTCGGTGTCTTGGCCTTCTTTGGTTTGGCTGTCTTAGCCTTCTTTGGAGACTTGACGGAAGCCTTCTTTGGCTTGGCGACAGCCTTCTTCGGTGTTTTCGCCTTCTTTGGGGCTGGTTTCTTGGCAGCCTTTTTGTCTTGGCGGCCTTCTTGGCAGCTGGCTTCTTTGCGGCAGCCTTCTTCTTGGGTGTCTTTGGCTTCTTGGGCTTGGCGGCTTTAGGCTTGGTGGTCTTCTTGGCGGGTGCCTTCTTCTTCTCGCCGAGTTTGAAAGAACCGGACGCGCCGGTACCCTCGGCTTGCTTGATGGCACCGCTCTTCATGCCAGAGTGCGACCTTCAAGTGCCCGTTCACAGCGGTGGCGTTGGCCCCAACGCTGTAGTTGGCCTGGATGTACATGAGACTATTATGTAAATCAGAATACAAGGTCACTATGATCTTAAATCTCAAATATCTTTGAGTTTTAAATGCCCTCAAGTTATATATGACACAAATACAGTAAAAGCTCACTTTGCGACCACCTCAAAATTAAGATCATCCCATTATATCGACCACCTATTTCCGGTTTTCAATATTTCCCCATATTTCAACTCATTAATAAGACCACCTTTACATTAAGACGAATTTTCTTGGTCCCAAAGTTGGTCTTGGTATCGAGTCTTTACTGTATATGCTACTATACAATAACAGCTGAATTCAGAAATGTGCATTCGAGATAATAAATAAATATATTCACATTTATTGATGAAAAAAGAAACGATATAAAATAAAATGAAAGAAAATATAGTGAAATTTGAGCTAGAAGACTGACAAAACTCACAATTACTTTTCTGCCATTTTGAAAAGTGTTTTGTTTAGTTTGTACCTCGGAGTCATATCAGAATATACGTACCGTTTTCGTTGATGAAAGCCATAACTGCTTTATTCCCGACAACTTCAAAGAAATAAACTGTTCCCACTTCGATATTCACAAAATGTATGAGAGAATGCACGTACGAGAATATTCAGACTTCAGAGTTTTTCTTTTCATCAAGGTTTGGCTTCGGAACAGTATTAAATGGATTATTGAGTTTCTCTTTTATCTCTCCTCTCTGACAGGCACCTGGTTTTCAACGGATCATTAGGCCAAATTGGCGCTATCTTTGGTTTCAAATCTTATACGTAATTTGTTCGGTTACTATTTCATGATAATTAATACCGTAAATGATTTTTCTTTTCGACATGAACCGAGCGACTCATTTAACTGGTGCTTTGAGTTAGCCTGTTAAACATAACACTTATTATATCTATGACTAAATTCAATAACATTTTAACTGCATGTAATAAAAAAATTCTTTATAAGTTAGCTTTATTCATAAAAGAGGTATTTTCACATCACAAGAAATATCTCCCTTCTTAATTATCATGATTCAATTTATTTCCAACCACTGAATGTATTGTACAGATGTATTAGTGATTTTGTGTCGTATTTGTACGTATGTTTTTATATTTCTGTCATGTTTGTACTGCTTTGTTTATCATAGGCAAGTGTTTGCCGATTTGTAAATAAAGTTCTATAGTTTTCATAAATGTATGAATATATCTAGGATGCCAAAGAAAAAAATGTAACAACAATATATTTATCACGTTCTTACTTTAAACCGATTGGATATGAGTCTGCTGTTATTGGTATATATAGACTTATGTGAAACAAACAATTTTTCCGGTTGAAATAATTCACATCGTTTCAGGATTTGGTTTGAAAGCGTAAATATTTGTTGTCTGCATTTCAATTTCAACATTCCAGGGAACATACTAATTAGTTCCAGTCTTTTTTCATGTAGAAATCTTTGTAACATATCTCAATTTTACATACTGAAAATACCATGAAATCGGCCATGTTAAACTACCGTACCTACCGTACCAGGTTGGACAGATACATACCCAGGCCACATTGTTCTGAAGAGGTTTTCCTGTACTTGTGGTCTTAAGTAAAATATCACCTGTTATATAACACCATGTACATCCGTTGCGGACACTACAACTATTGACAGGTCACAAAATACAATCTATATATTATAAATTTCTATGATTTGGAGCAACTACAATCAAAATGATATATTTATCGTAAAAACAATTTTGCAATGAGTCAAAACTTTATCAAAAATGCACACAAATATTGTCATCATCTTTACATAGCTTTTACAGCTTTACACTTGGGCCTGAGTAGAAATGTTTCCAATTATATCAAACTGTAAGGACTGTCAGTGAAAGTAAAGAGACTATATGACGCCTGCTTATAGACATTTAGTGACAAATTGTTATGCTTTACAACGCATGAATTTGTTACGGACACTACATAGCTGCTTTTATAAGGTCTACATGTAAAAAATATCAATAATTTTAAATTTGTAATAGTTAATGTTCATTTCAATCATTTATATTCACATACTATAATGCATCATGTGTATGGCAGATAACAAATAACCCCTTTTTAAAAGTAGCCAACTCTTGAAAGGTTGGTTTCATATGCATACTGTAAGGTATTTTTCCGCCCATACTATTTATACTCCTGCAAACGAAGTTTTCAGGGGTGTACTGGAAACACATTTGTTGTTGGTTGGTCGATTGGTAAGTGGTTGGTTGGTCGATTGGTAAGTGGTTGGTTGGTCGGTTGGTTGGTCATTCAGGCAGTGGGTCGGTCGGTTGGTTGGTCGTGCGGCCTGTCCCCAAACGAAATAGGAGCATGGGGTGAATATTTCTCTAATCTTTTTTTTGCGAACTTTTTCCTTATATACATTGTGGTTAGGTAGATTGGCATGGCATGATTATTCGTGCCAAAGGTCACATAATTATGTTGTAGAATTATGTTGCCTTGAAGGTTGGTCAGTCGCACAGACTGTCCCCAAATTGTGGAGAATATTTCTCTAACATTTTTTTTGTGAGAACTTTTTTAAAATTTGTATATACATTATTGCTGGATAGAAGATTTGTATCGCATTATTATGTATGCCAAATATCAAATGTAAATTTGATGGATCCCTTGGTCTGTCCCCAAATGGTATAGAAGCTTATGGTGAATATTTCTCTTACAATTTTTGTGGGAACTTTTTGAAGTTTTTTATCTCCTTCATTTTTTAGTGGAAAACTTTCACCAAATTTTTAGATGTATTACATTTGCATGGAAAATGTGCACAATGTATTGACTATTAATAATGTTGAAGTTGCCATACTTTGCAGAATTATGTTCCCTCCATGTCAGTCATTTATTGTGTCAGAAAAGAGGAACATTTAATTTCATTTTGAGGGATTTTTTCAAATTGTAGTATGCATTGTAGTTTAATAGAAGATGTGCACAACATATTATTATTGCTAAAGTTGCAATAAGTCGCAGAATTATGTCTGTGTGACCTTAGTTATTTATTACATTGTAAAGAATAGCATTTGAATTGATATGAGAGCTTGTGTCATATCATTTATGTCCCTGCAAATGAATAGTAATTATTTATTGGCATATTATGGAATTGAATAAACTGCAATTGTAGTTTCTTTCAGAGTTGTTCAAAGAAATATTTTTTAATTAATGAAAGAAAAAACTTAAGCAATTGTTTTGTATACTCTGTTTAATTTGTCTTAACTAGTACACAATATGCAATAAAAATGTATGTACCATTCCCTTAATATGACTTATTCTAGTCCACTATTTGCATGCCCTGTAGAAATTCTTTCTTGCACTTTGTCCACTAAATTGCATTATTTTATTTGGAGAGTGGGGGTATTTAATCACAGTTCAGTGATAGGTCTAGTTATTGCTAACATTGAACTTAATATTAACACATTAAACATAAATAAAGCCCTGTAGTGTCCGCAACACAAAACTCAGAAACAAATATGTGTTAATCATTTGTTTGTTCTAAGGAAAGTTACATATGTTTTTTTTTCTTTACACATTCTTGGGCAATCCTTCTCCTTTTGAATTATGTATTTATTAAAATTGTTTGAATATTACAAACGTCCTTATCAGATCATGGAAAAAGTACACTAATTTCATTGTATGTCATTCTGGTCAGAAAAACAAATTAAACTATAGTATTTCTTTAATATATTTTCATGACTGTAATCAAAACAAAGATATTAAGACAAAAAAGCATAAAAAATCTTGATGGACCTAATAATTAGAGGCCTATTTTTTATTTGTATTGCGTACACTACACCATTGCGCACTAAGTTTTTCACGAATTTGATAAAACTAACAGACATATGAATGAAGCATTTCATATGTGGAAATATGTGCCAAAGGCATTTTTAAATAGCAATAAAATTGGCTCTGTATCTCATGCTTGGTGGAGTGTGAGAGACTGTGTTGCGGACACTACAAAATATGACCCTTTTTAGTGACTCGAAATGACACAATAATACGAATTTCCAATGACGTGGTGTTTAATGTATGACTTTTTTGTTTCAACAGCAAATAAATCTGCAACATAGGCTGTTTGATCATGATTATTTTCAGTACTGCTAGTATTTTTAAATGCGGTTAAACATCAATTGGCAGAATTTGGCAAAATCTATAACAAGCCAGTACCTTTAGTTAAACCCATATCATTGTTTTATTTTTTGTCGAAAATTGATGAAATGAAACGTACATACAACTACAATGAATTGTCTTTACGATTACATAGGTATATGATGTGAAATGTTCAAGCAAAGTATTCTATTTGGTTGTTCAAAATTAGTGATTTTAAATAAAACAACATTTTTGGCACTTCTTTCAGTTATTACTTAAAATAAGTGTATATGGGCATGTTATATATCGTTTTCAAGCTAAAGCAACATCCTGCATGAACAAAAATCACTGTTTTCCTTTAAATTGACCATACCAAACGTCTACAGGACTGTATAACTTGGGCATTTTTTAGGGGGACAAATATAGTGAAAATGGCGAGCGCAACCTCTCTAACGGAACACCTGATGGGAGTAGCAAAATTATGTTGTTGTTGAGAGGTTGATGCTACAGAGAGGTTGAATTAATAGTTAAATCGCACAGTGGGAAAAATCATGCCATGCTGTTGTTGGAGGGAGGTTGTTGCTCAAGAGAGGGCCGCTCTGCTAGGTTACACTGTAAAAAGCTAACGAAAAGGCACGTTGTGAATATGATTTCATTTGTGGTGCTAATTATCCTTGATACGTATATTTCCACCTAGTTAATAACACTACAGAATCGTCATCGGATATTTCTATTTTCATTTTATGTCTAATTGTTTAACCACTTAAGTAATTGTGCAATTGCTTGTAACTACATGTAATTGTTTATTGTTGTTGATAATGTCGTTGTGGCTGTTGCAGTTGCTGCTGTTGCTTTTTTCTATAAATCTAGTCTATTCTCCTCTATGATGATTCATGATGCATAATGTAGCCATAGACTGAATTTTCTGTAACAAAACACTCGTATGAAATACACTGACTGTATCAATGTCTCAATACAGAACTCATTGAATACCAGAGAGAATTCATTTGTTAATTGACTTCAGATGACAATACTTTGAGAACATGAATTCCCACTGTAAAAGCGATACTTGAAATTGATAGGTCGACACTCGATATATATTTTGGAAGTTTCATATCGGCTTAACGGCGAATGTCGAAATGTTACGATTGTGTATGAGCGGTATCTGATTGGTCGACATAGCTATGATAGCTATTTCCGTTCAGCCAAGCGAAAAATACGAGAAGTTCCGAATATGCGCACGTAGCGCCATTTTGTTCGAGGCTTTCCCCCGAAGTATTCTGGAAAGTAATTCAAACTTATTCCGCAGTGGAGAATATTAAGCGTTGATGTTCATACTAAAACCGGAATACTAAGATCAAACAATTTAATGTGTTTTTCTTTTCTGAATGAGAACTGTTCATACTAATCAGACCTACGTTTTATCACCAGGCGTTTGTATGTATGTAAAAAAAACTTATGTGAGTGTATAATTATACGTGTCAAAAGCAATCGTCATATTGGAATTCACGCGTGAACAAAAACAGAACTTTGAGAGGAGTATGTAAGGTTTTCTGTTTACTGAACTGGAGATAAATTGTTTGTAATGTAGGCATTAATCACAAGGCTTTCACTTACTATCAATACACTCGCGTGCATAAAATTCTCTGAATCAGTTCTACACGCGAATACTTCCGCGGACGTAAGTAGAGAACAAATCAAGATAATTATACAAGCAATATGGAGTTCAGTTAAGTGTCGTACAGCGCAAAAAATAGCAAAATATATTTATGTTAAAGTGATATTGTGAGTCTAACGCTGAAGTGATTTGAACATGGAGAAAAGGAACAGAATTAATGTGGATGTTAGCGGTCGTTTATTCAAAGTCAGTAAAGAAATACTGAAGAACGGACCACAATCTGGTCTGTCGAGATTGTTGTTATCTGATGAGGTGTCTGAGCTCAGCGTCTTGGAGATTGACAGACCGGCTGACATATTTGCCGCTTTTATAGCCTGGTATCAAACTGGCGAACTTCACATTCCGACAACTTCCTGTCCGCGAGCGTTCTTAAATGAACTGGAATTCTGGGAAATTTCACCGGAAGTCCTAACCAGCTGTTGTGGTAAAAGGTAAAATCTTGCATTTACACTCAATTAATATCTTTTGCGACAAATTAAGATTCACATTATCCCATTAAATTGCAACTTTCAATAAATTTGCATAACTTCATGTCTCAACTAAATAATATATTGTCCTTTAAATGGAACTGTGTATTGATATGTCACTTAGGATACGGTATGGTACCTAACGCGGTATATACAGGCTTGTATGATTACATTACAATAAAGCATTGTTTTTTGAAAATACAAAATTGAAAACATTAGTCAGGCACTGGCTTGTTAAGAATTTCTTCTTTGAAATACTCCAGAACTTTTCATACTAATGGTGTTTTAGTAAAACTGATGTTTTATCTGATTTTTGGTCCGATCAACGTGAAATCTTGATGCATATTTAATGATATCGCTGATTTCCGATACAGACCAAGACGATACGATGCGGTGCCTCAACAAGAATGCACCGCGATATATCGCTGGTGAATAGCCCTCCCTTAGTAGTCTAAAATAAGTAAATTTAGATGATTCCTGTAAAATAAAACCATCGAATGAATTCAATAAAACTCTCCAGTACTCTCTTATAACGGACTTCTCAGTTCATATATGACTTGAACAGGCCACAGTGCATGACTACTCGGTCATTTCCGTTACAGCAGCCACATCCGCGCGTTACTTTCAGCCAGTTTTCGCTGTTATGTAAACCATAACCATTTGATTCGCCTGTGCTTGGCTTGTGGAGACTTGAAATGGCGCCTTTGCCCATTACACGGACACAAATTGAATGTGAACTTCACGACTTTGAGTATGTTTTTATGCTTTCGTAATGTCTACAAAGTGATGTGAACTGTATCAACTTTTCTGTGTACGATCTGTGTAAAAAAATTTAAAAAGTCAGACAGTGTACCCTTTATAACTTTGAAGACCAAAAGTCAATAAAATTAGAATTATAAATGGATTTATCTGATTGCGCACGACTATGGACACACCACCTTATTGCAGTAACGCTTGGGGCTAGCACGTTGAAGAGATGTTGTATTCGGTCCAAAATGACTGCACGGGTCAAAAACACATTTATCATATACATGTATATACATTAATAATGGTTACAACTTCCGAAATGACCGTTTCTGCACCAAATTTGTTTAACACTACGTAACTTTTCAGAAGTAACCCAAATTCTAATAACTGGTGTCTACAGATAGCTAATACATTATACTACACATAAGCAATAAGCAATTTGTTCAGTTCAAAACAATGAAGCAGATATATCTTTTTTTTCCTTCGAAAAGTCGTCAATTTCGTCTAGTCGAACGCGGCCTTGCAACACCAAGTCAACTTGAACTATCGTACTTTAATGCACTTTAAAACAACAGATACAGTAATGACAACGCATGCTAACCAAAAATTTAACTAAAACACACTGATCCAGAAAAAATATAATCCAGGCATGTTCTGTTCTATTTTCGTCTGTGTGGCCATTTTGGGCCTGATACGCCATTATACCCCATCACTTCAACGTGCTAACCCCCTGTGGCAATGCGCATATCGAGCAAATAATTGCATCGAATTGATATTATTACACCGAACGGTCTCCGAGTTTGCGATGTGTTCCGATTGGCCACAGAGACTAGTTGCAGCAAAACCTGTTTTTTTTTCTTTAGAGTTTAATGTCGAACCAACAGCCAGGGTTATTTCACAATTTTGCCAGCTTCAACGGTGAAGGAAGATCGCAGGCATGCATCTAGGTAAAACCACCAACCTTCCGTTAAACTTACATCGGTGAGGGACAAGTGATTAGCATCAGTGACCATAACCGTTCTACCACAGAGGCAATCCAATATTCCGCTTTTACCCTGTTTCATGATTTCTTGGGTATTTTGCTACTCTCAGGCACGTAAATGTTTCGTGTGCAGAATGCTAGGGAAAGAATTTCTCATAAAAATAACCAGACTTTTCTCTGAAATGGAAAACATGTATTATATTGTAATTTGAGGTCCTTATTCTGAGTGGTGCGCATCAAATTACAAATGCACTAAATTATTCATCCGAACTTCGATACAGTTATGATTAATTTGATCCCAACTTCCGTTCGAGGTAATTAATTAAGCTAACAGTTTTATTATTGAATACGAACTACGTACAATATAAAACGTACGAACCAGATTCATGTCGCATTTTACTTTCATTAGAATTACGTCAATGTCCTTATTGTCCACTTTTTAAATTTTATCGTTATATCATCGCAATTTTTGTATCTATGCTTTAAAAACACGGTAATTCTGCCTGCGACACTGTCTCATAATTTGTTTTATTAATGATTGTTTTGGGATAAAAACACAACTACATGTTTATATTTGTCTGTATCATTGTTGTTTTGCTGAACTGTCGAACTGAGTGTTTCAACATTATGTTATATTTTCATGTTGACTTCAATTTCCATAAATTATTTAATTATTCTGAGTAAAATAGAGGTACTATGACATCCGAACTATGCTTATGGTATGTTTCATTGAATCCATTTTATAAAAATAGAATACATGTGTAATTGCAGTTACTTTCATGAAACGTTAATTATAAAATCACATATTTCCCTTCTGTTCAATAAATATTTATGTGTTCATACGTATACCTGATACGTTAATCCCAAACGCTGATAAAGTTTCAGCAAAACAATGTATATGAACAATATTTTGAATCAAACGAACGAGAGGACCATATAGTGATTGACTTTCATATTACATGTAATTTATTATGCTTTTACACGATTAATACTTGCTTCCTTTACTTTTTATTTCAATGCGTGCTACATGACCGCTTGTTTTTTGATGCACCATAAAACACCATTAAAAATAAAACAGGCTGGGTGAAGATACCGATTTAGGCATAAACAAAATCTGGGTACATGCCAAAAAAATATGGGTCGGTAGGTAGGGTTTTTTCTTTTACGTGTTTTACATATATCGGCAACATTGTGGTGAAAATAACAATATATCACTAAGGTTTGGATGCCGTAAAAACTTTTGAGATGGGTCGGTCGGGGAACCGGAAACAAACCTATTTTTTACACCTTAGTAACATTTCATGAATATGTTATATTAAAAACATCATGAAAAGTGAAATCTCTTCGCATATCTGCAATGCTTTTAAATGTAACAATCTTCAGTGCTACCAGCACTTTGATTATCTTGACTTCACGCCAAACAGGCCGCTTTAATAACGAAATGGTATGGAAAAACATCAAACATGCATCACGTTTCTGGGCTTGATTTACTACCCAAATATGCTAATCTCTTCCACAGTGACCTTAGGAATGTGCATATATTATAACTTCGCTGAGTGGGTGGGGTATAAACATCGTCAACTGAACGAAACGCCCCGCTCAAATATTTCCATTCTTTCACCTGTAATCAATTTTAATCATTTCAAAGATTTTGGCTTTAAGACGTGTTTGCTAAGTTAGAACAATGTAAAAAATATAAATGTTATAAACCAAAGAGCTTTAAAATTGACGGATGAATCGAAGTTCATTTAGGCCTATCTAGAAAGGTTAGTTGAAGCAGAGATGTTCCTTTAAAAGCCGAATGCTTATATCTCAGTTTCATGCTGATATCTAAAATGAACATCATACGGGTCATATCATTTCTGAACGCTTCTAGTTTCAGTTAACCTCTGCGATCATGAACACATACTATAAGACTAATTGTTGTTAGGGGAATTTTCGTCAGCGATGATAATTTATTGTGTTGGCATTTTTGGAAGCTGTTGCCAGTTTGATGGAGGATCATTAAGTACCTCCATTTATTCCGCATTAGTTGATGCGCATGATTAATATTTAATTGATAGATCACTCTTATCAAGTTTGCACTTTTATTAAATATGTTGTCGTATCGTTTGGAACGGACTGTAAATTATACGGTTGTATGTAGTTTACATATTTGTTTTATTTATAAAGTTAATCAATAACTAGTACTTTGCAAATACTCTAGAGACTGTTTTTATTCAACATATAGGAATGGTGTTGATGATAATGGTGTTGATGTTGGGGTTGATATGATGGTTATGTTGCTTGTGAAAATGATGCTGGTGATGCTGTTGTTGTTGTTGTTGTTTCTGGCAGTGGTGGTTCAGCTGCTGCTGATTCTAATTCTCTGACTGCTACAGATGCTACTAATGTATGATGATGATGGTGATGGCGGTGGTGGTAGTAGCGGTGATGACTATGACATTGACCAATCAAACTTTTAATTTGGCATCTTGCAAATGTTACATGTTCAGTGATGGCAACATTAATTCGCTGAAAACAAAACAAAACAATAAAGCGCCTGAAAGGAATTTGCGTCAACTATTCATCAAGTTTGTCTATGTCTCCTGCATGTATCCTTCACTAAATTCTATTGTTCCAATTATTATTCGAGTCTTAATTATTTGTTTAGGTTTTTATATCTTACACTACAAGCTGTATTCTTTATTCCACAGGCTACAGGCGTTTCTTACGGAACAAGACACATTACTCAACTTTGGGAGGTCCACTTCTGAAGATTGTACCACGCCCCCTTGTAATTCTTGCAGATGTTTTCAATCCATTCGCGCTAAAATATGGGAGATTGTGGAATACAATAAATCGTCTATTCCTGGCAAAGTAAGTTACAATTGCAGCCACACGTTAACGATTTTTGTTTAGATGGATGGCATACCTGGTACCTGATTAAAGCCTGCGATGAATATATTTTATTACGGGGTTGATTGAGAGGGTTTTTTAATGCGGGCGTATAATGATTAAATGTACATTTTAGGGCGGGGCGTATAATGATTAAATGTATATTTTAGGGCGGAGCGTACAATGATTAAATGTATATTTATGTATATTAACTTCAGATCTATTTTATTACAACGTTGATCATGGTACTCCTGTCAATCTTCACATTAGCGTGTAGCACTGATCCAAGTTTTCAACGGGCGATTACAAATTGCGAGCGTCTGGAGTACATGGAGTCTGCCAATATGGAAGATTATGAGTATGTTAAAAAGACGCTTGAAAAATATTGTGATGATGTCGATATCCCAGTCCCAAAATCAGATCCCTTGCTTAGAAATACGTATCCATTTGAAACACCACCAGAAGAAGAAAATGACGATTTTAAAACTGTTCTATTTGAAATTGAAGAGGAAGATACTGTAACTACCACTTCCGGTAATAAAACAGTTCTCCCGATGTCAGCAATTCCTGGAAATGACTCATGGAATGTCGGAGATAGCTTTCTTCCTGGCTCCAAATTTGTGAGATTCCCAAATATGAAAGTACCAGTGTATGTGTTAATGGTGCTTGAAGTTATAACAATTGCTTACTTTACGATTGATATATTTCTCCGGCTGTTTTCGTGCCCGCATATCGGCCGTTATTTCTTGTCAATAATCAACGTTACAGACGCTGCAGCAATAGTGTTTACATACGCCCATTTAATATGGTCGTATATTTACACACATGAACAGTATACTAACAACATGGTTGACTTGCTCGAAATTTTCCAAATGTTAAGATCTTTACGGTTATTCCGTATTGTATCGAACGTAAAAGCAGGACGGGTTTTAGCATATTCTTTACGCGCCAATCTTCACGACCTGTTTGTGATGTTGTTGTTTTTGCTGTCTTGTGTTTGTGTGTTTTCAAGTTGTTTATTTATTGTGGATCATGGTAAGAGTGTTACAAATATACCGGAAGGTTGGTATTGGGCAGTGGTTACCATGACAACAGTGGGTTATGGAGATATTGTACCGAAAACAACGCTGGGGCGATTTGTTACATGCGTATGCATGCTTTCTGGTGTGCTTCTGTTCGCATTGACGGTACCAATATTTGCCAACAACTTTTTGACATTGTATCAGTACGCGGGCGAAGAACATCACATGAAGTCCGTGCGAAGGAAAAGAAATTCCCCTCCTGTTGAATTGTCTGCTCACAAAGAAGAGTCAATGGCAGGGACAGGACATTGTAAGTTATAAACATAACCTGCCAGGTTTTGGAATATCAAATATGAAAATATCGGTGAGATAGATAGTTGACCTACGGCGAAAAAAATCAGGGGTCGGCAGAAAAACATAGGGTCAGTCATGTTGGTAACTGTTTCTTGTTCCTGGTTGCAAAGCACAAAAGATTTCCGTATGCAGATGGAGTGAACAGGGTACCCACCTACAACCGCCTCTGATTGTTGAATTATCTCCCTTTATTGGTTTATTTTGGCCCTTTTTATATTGTTAGTAAAGGAAGTTAAGCTGTGACGATTTAAGGGGCGATAACTATCCAACGTGTATATCTACAATCAGTTGTTATAACGAGTTGTAACTAACATAAGATTTTCTTATTAATGTGTACTGCGCTTTTGTTGATTGTCTTGTACTGTTTTACTTAATCATATTAACTGTTATTTTATCTATTTGATCCAATTACAACCTTATCCTGTGATTTTTTATTCCTATATAGTTGTATATATTGAATAAACTTTTATACATTAGCGTGCTGAAAGATTTACTTTATTTAAGTGAATCGCGGTTTCATCGTTAGACTTTGAACTTCCAATGATCACCAATTTACTACCGCTATCAATTCCAATGACCGTAATGATAATGATTTTTGCTTTACCGACGTCAAAGCAAACAATTGAAATCTAACTTGCTATTTAAAAAAGAAAGAGACGTATATAAACATTTTTCCAATGAGTTGAAAATCAGGAGAGTTTGTACGTATTTTCACTGAATTGAAAATCAGGTATGAAACGCGCAAACACTTTATTTGATTCTAGATTTAAGAATTTTAACTTTGTAACAATAACATTAATTTTGATCATGCATTATAACGTGAGGAAATTTTATATTTTCTAATGAACTGACACCCGATGGGAAATCAACCATGAAATGATTACAAGTCTGTATTCTGTGTTCCAGTCATACAATGGTATTCGTCATGAAATGATATAGTGGTGCAACTGGTATATTGCGATACAGCGTTGGGCGATGCGTACTGCGGTACGGAACCACCGTACCGCGATAATTTCTTTAATATTTGATCATGTATTTTAAGCACTGCCTTGTTGTATAATTTTTCCTTGGATATTACCGACGCTGGTTTCAAATAATTGTCTCGGAAGTCACCGCGCCAGTAGAATTGATGCGTAATGTTACTGTTTTGTCAGACCAATGCAGTTACAAATTTAGTGCTGTTAGTTGTGAAATTAGCTTCGTGTGCGGCGCTGCATGATGTTATAGTAATTAAAAAAAGTATGGAGTAAATTACGAATAGGCAAAAAGTAGATTTTGGGAGAAGGGTGTTGTTTACAGTTAGTTGGGCATTTAACCTTCTGAAATTCAAAATAAACATATGTTTTACAATGTTTTCATGACAATCCATGTATTGCAATATGTATTGCAATACGGGTTGGCTGTATCGCAATATATCGCAATACGGGTTTGACTGTATCGTTGCACCCCTAAAATGATAACCAGTCTATACTCAGTGTTCCAGTCATACAATGGAATTCGCCATAAAATGATAACCAGTCTATACTCTGCGTTCCAGTCATACAATGTATTCGTCATAAAATGATAACCATGGTATTCGTCATAAAATGATAACCAGTCTGTACTCTGTGTTCCAGTCATACAATGGTATTCGTCATAAAATGATAACCAGTTTATTCTCTGCGTTCCAGTCATACAATGGTATTCGTCATAAAATGATAACCAGTCTGTACTCTGTGTTCCAGTCATACAATGGTATTCGTCATAAAATGATAACCATGGTATTCGTCATAAAATGATAACCAGTTTACTCTCTGCGTTCCAGTCATACAATGGTATTCGTCATAAAATGATAACCAGTCTGTACTCTGTGTTCCAGTCATACAATGGTATTCGTCATAAAATGATAACCATGGTATTCGTCATAAAATGATAACCAGTTTACTCTCTGCGTTCCAGTCATACAATGGTATTCGTCATAAAATGATAACCATGGTATTCGTCATAAAATGATAACCAGTCTGTACTCTGTGTTCCAGTCATACAATGGTATTCGTCATCGATGAAAAAATGTTTGCAAATTGACGTGTCGGTACCTGATGAGAATGGAATTCTATTGACGGAATTATTAATGCAGCAATTCTAAAAATATTTGCAGGCTATTAGATAAAAGGCATTTGCGTGCTGATATCATATCTTAAAATATTCATCATGCATACTAAACTACATGTAATTACTATAAAATAAACATTTATTAAATAGACAGACTCAATGCACACATGTGCATGCAAATAGTCATCAGTGCGATTGCTTTTTAATAATTTAGTCACAATCCGTTTGTACAAAATTCTGTTACAAATTCTTAATATATTTATGGTTTAATTTCTATGCAATTCATTTGCAAACAAATTTTATCAAATAAAAACTTCTCACATCAAAGGATTCCTCTGGAAGGCAATGGTGATTTCATATCTAAATTGCCTGTTTAGGCCAGACAAATTTGACTACCAGTTTGAGACATTAGATCAATGAAAACGCAACAATTTTAGAGTCAAGAAGTAAATTTTAATACAATCACAATAATGCTTAGATCTGTAACATGATTTCAAGTATGAATACAAATGAAGGTTAAGATATCTACTTGTTCAAGTATTATTATTACAATTAAATAATTACTCATCACAACAATTTTAAACGCTTGAGAAAACTTTGGAATCTTGGTCCCATTAAGAGTGGAGTGAGTATGAAGTAGAGTTTGTTTTACTAGTTTTAAACCCCAGTGTTCTGTCACAGCTCAGTCTGTGGGGTGGGTGAGTTTGGAGATTTGGGAAGGTGGTATTTTGGGGAAGTGGTGTTTTGGGAAAATGGAATTTGTGGGAAGGTGGTGTTTTTTTTGTATATGGTCATTCCTACGAATTCCTATGTATATCAAAATAAGCTTAAATCACATAAATTAGTGCTGAGTCTAAAATGGAATGCTTGGAATATTTTCACATACTTTGTGTAAATCTGTGGAAAAAAACACAAATTATTGTGCTAGAAGTTTACATATATTGTTGATTAACTTTAACCAAAAAGTAAATTTATTTTTAAGAAAGCATTAAATGAGTTAAAGGTTTAGTCCCTCAGATGTGATAGTTTTAGTACATCAGTTTCTTCAGTGACAATAGAACCAATATATGGCGCTTGCATTACTACATAGGGATAGACCGATGATCGGAAAACATCGATTAGCGACGTGAAGCTTGTCGATGTCGATGATCGATGTCACTTTTTCATAATCGACCTTCGTATATAATTGTGCTGGAATAGAATCCGGATTCCGAGTTCCGTCTTTTATACCGCACCGCATTAAAGGGAAAATAAGATTTAATCTATTACTTCGTAGATTAGTTTAGATTTATTACATTTACAGGCTCGAAACACTTTTTCTTTTATTTTTGTGTATTAACAAGAGAACAGAATAATATACAACCTGGGGCAAATATCGGTCCCAGATACAACACATGTTGAATTTCAAACTGACTGTAGTTTGTAAATCCGCACAGAAAAAAACCTCAACAAATTCCAATTCTCTAAGTCGTGCCATCATTGCTATGGGACCACTATGGAAATAAGGGTTTACACTTTCCTGTGTCATCCCTTGTATTGGTGTGCAAGTCATTGTGTTTACACTCATGCTGTGTTATGTTATGTATCACTACATGTTGTTTTATTACCATGTATGTACTATATGCCAAAATAAATCTTATCTTATCTTTAACCGATGGTCGATTATGATTTCCAGCTGATGTCCCATTACTATTACTACATAAAAGTTAAAACTGTTTGTTGCTTAGTGATGAGGCATGAAATCCTGAAAAACGTAGAGATCTGTTACATAAAAATGAAGAAAGTGTTATAAATACTAAAATACTAAATGAGAATTTTAACAATAGGCTTAAATCACGGTGAGTCCACTTTCAATATTTTTGAGTATATAATAGTAAAAAATAACATTACCCGAGGATTTTGTGCAAAATTACAACAATTAAAGAAAAACTTAATCTACAGATAAAGCCTGTTCTCATGGTAACTGCAAAAAGAATTACATTGAAAATTAAGCATGAAATGAAATCATTGTGCTTAAAATAAATTGAAATTTTGGGTAAACATGCTATTTCATTTACTGTAATTGTGCTAAAACATTACTACACATAACAATATAAACATTTAAAAAATATGAAATACACATCACTGCACAGAACAATAGTAATTTGCAAACGATATTTTATCTTTGAGAACACACAGTCACACCTTGTTTCATGACCACTTGTACCTGTAGACCACCTGCCTTATGCAGACTGCACGAAAATATTTTTAATAATTAGCCCATGGACAAGAAATACTGTAATAAAAACAAAACAAAACTATGCAGTCCTTTAATCAAATGAATTAACAAGAAATGACAAAACCAAAGATTCAAACAAGTTTTATTGTTTTTACGTTATATTTCAACAATCAGGCATAAATGTTACCCTCAATGTCCCTATATATCCCAGCAAAGTTGAAAACTGATCTTGCCCTGTCAGACAACGCAAATGTATTTTTTCGTAGAACATGTGTTAATACTTGGAATGGTTTCAGGTATATATTAATTCTCACATTCTAAAATTCCTCACACAAGGGAGGCAATTTAGACAGAGCTAATCACTTCCACAGTACTTCAATGTATTGGCACCCGGCAGTAAAATTCGATTTGGGATTTTATAAAAAACAACAATTCATTGGAATTCTGTTTGAACTGATTTCCCATGAAAGTGATGAAATGATAGTAGCAGACAAAATATTACACGAGTACAAACGTTTACTATCATAGATCATAATTGCGCACGTACATATTATAACTTCCAGACCGCATGAATTACGTCCCTTGGCAATAAATTTTGAAGGAAATATTTGTGCAGATTTGAATCGACTGGCGCCAGTTATATCTTTATAAACAAAAAACACACAATTCTCTTATCAATCCAAATATAAACATGCTTAATTTTAAGACTTACATATACGTGGAATAAGATGAAAGATAAAATCTTAATTAAAAAGAAGTAAAGCTTAATAAGTAATGGAATCGTTATATCAACTGTGCATTTATACATACTACATGATAATTAATTTACCGAGAATTTAGAAGTTGAGAGTAAAAACAAATTTACACGTACTGTACACACAGGCAGTGCCAAAATTCTTATATAAAATAAATTTATGTACTAATATTTACGACAGAATTAACAAGAATAATTACATCAACATTAACAACAAACTACATACCAAATAAACAATTAATTCGTGAAAATATTTCTCTATAAACTGCAAGATTATGAGGTGATAATTGATCTAACAAATACACGTATACACAGTGTTTAGTTTTATTTATCTAATTAACTATATGGTCTAATTCTAAATACAGTGGATCGGAACTTGAAAAAATACGAATTTAAAGCATTATTTTTAGCTGCATCTTACAAATATGTACCTATATACACGCAAAATATATGAATACATATTTAGGTATAAATACACGGTACAGCATTACTTTACAGTCAGTTAAAAAATGCTTAAATTTGTACTGTTACAAGTGTCAACTTTTTGAGATAATTACTAAATAATCATATTGTATTAACATAAGGGCACCGGATTAATACATTGTACTAAAAAGTTCCTTCTACAATAAACTGATGATAATTATGAAGAACATTTTTGAGGTACTGAAAAAAATATAGAATTGTTAAGAAAATAAAATTGTCATTTTTTTAGTTTCCGTTTGGCATCCTTTGGAGGTTTGATTCTTTTTCAGAGCACTGCAAGGTACAACAATACTTATGACGTCATCAGTTAATGCTGTTCCGGTATCACACGTGTAATTCACTGTCCAAATAATGCTGCTTCTTGGAGGTACTTCTTTCTCGTTGTTAACCTAAAAAAACCCAGAAAAAATGCTGATGTCAACAAAAGAAAGAAATTCTACACGCACCTTTTCGTAAATATCCTGAAATAAACTTGTTCTTAATTGACAGGTGTCCTACCCCGCCCCCCTTTGATTTACTCAGAATTTATTAAAAGCACACGATACAATTTGATGAAATGCTGTGAACAGAACTTCAAACCTACGATATAAATCATGTGTAGGCAATATCATATCTACAGTTGAGCCCCGCTATTACGACATCGCTTAAATGGAATGTTTCCATTATCCGGATATTCAGTCCTGTTTTTTATTCTTAATACATCTTAGAATTTCAGGTCCTTGAAATTATTCATCTGAATATTCATGTGGCTGACTTATACCTACATCTATACATGTATTTCAGGCGCGTAGCTTCTATTAAGCAGTACAAGGCAAATGCCTAGACTTGATTTCCAAAACTGAAAAAAATATCATCGAAAATTGATATTTTTGACCATTTATATTACTACAACTACAATGTTTTTCATTTCTGATGGTCATAAAATACCCCGAAAATAGTCGTAAAATGCACCTACGACGTTCCAGAATTTCAAAATTTTCTGGGGGCATGCCCCCTGAATCCCCTAGAATTTTTCTTAGAATTCCTTTTTAGGCAAGCTATGCCCTTGTAATTGTATTTGTGACATACTAGACTGTAATTTAGTTATCTGAAGTCCCATGTTTGACGTTTAAATTAAAATTCATATCATTAGGGAAATGAACAAAAAGTAACGAAATAAATCAGGCACTCAACTGAATATTAGTGATATAAATCAACTGTCATTTCTACAAAAAAAACCTATTTACAAACATTCACGATCAACAAGAGGTAGAACTATTACACGACTTCACGTGATCGGATAAGTGTTTGTCATGGCTTGTTGTATTTATTGTATGTATTAATGTTCAGTTACTTGATGCTGAAAACAGAAACACTAATACTTGTATAACAGTGTGAGACTAATAACACAATGATGATACAAAGAAAAAAAACAACATCTTTTTGAGGTCCAATCAGCGCAATAAGGTCTTATCTGGTCGTTTACAGAGAATTTTATAATCAATTTGCACTTAAGAATACTCTGAACTATGTAATATCATATAATCTGGTGGCACATGTGAAACAATGAGGAACAACAACTGTAATTTGGAACATCATGCTGTAGAGAATCCATGTCACGTGTTATAGAAAAATAATGAAGCATAGCCTTACAAATCGGTTTAGCTGATATTCAGATTGAGCCGGAGCCCGATAAAAATGTCCCGCAAAAATGTCAGAATAGTCTTGTCTCCAGTTTCCTGACCAACCCTATCCTGACCTAACAGCAAAATCCTTACTAAGAAAAATCGGGAACAAATCGTGCTACTAAAGTTCGTGAGATATATTAGGGAAAAAATGGAAAAGAAAAGTTTTGTGACCTATCTACCATATGTTTTGTTCAAGTAATCGGAAACACGGCTGATTTTTCTGGCTTACTAGTATTTTGGACTGATGGGGCATTGCGAAAAAAGTGACATGTAGAAAGGTTGAATATTTCAAGCTTAACCCAAAGGAAGACACTGATTATTAAAAATACAATATGTGTTAAAAAGATTGACACGAAAGCAGTGCTGTGAAGTGTTTACGATGTTCTAAATTATTCAACAATGAAATTGTGTTTACTACTTTTGTTGTGATAAGCTACTTCTTGAAAGCGTGATCAGCTACAAGAATTAATCATTAAAACAACATAACTACGTGTATTTTTAATATGTTATTGGGGTCGAGCCATTTATCGTAGGTGTCTTCTACTGTGTGGGATTGATGGCAGTATGGTTTTTGCGTCTAGAATGGCCAAACCAAAATGACTAAAAGTACTTTGATTATGCATGATTGTCTGTTCAGTTAACCCTTGCCTCATAATACCGCATTTCCCCGCATCTGACGCAAATGACTTTTGAAAAACCCTTGACTCGTGGCAATAGAAGCCACTGCTTGTAATGTGTAAGGGGTACTTTAGTTACATTGTTTTCGACTCTGTCAGAGAGAAATTACCCAATTTTCTTAAATAAATCGATGTTTTAGAATTATATTAGCTTTGAATTTGGAAGAGTCCAAAATATGCTTATGAGGTAAAGGGTTAAATTTTGTAAGAGATCAGGATGGCATGTAGGCAGGTTACTGGATGCTCAGTGGCTTTCAGTCACTAATCAGGAAGTAATTAGCGATTTTAGGCCTATCGAGACTTTGAATATTGTCTGTTTCAAATTGTTTACTTACCATCTTATTTTTATTATGAATAGTAAAAGAGGGAGGCCATATTGATAAAACATAAGTAAATGCCTCCATACACACGGCAAGTGGTACAAGATATAACCAGATGAACAGCAGGAAAACAAAACAAAACAAAAATTTGAAATTATTAAGCGATCAGGGGATTTACAAATAAAAATAAGAATGTTGAAACACGCAAGTTCAAAAAATGGAATGATATAAAATATATCAAGGCGTCAAAACATGAAAGAGCTCCTGAAAACAAGCATAACACTGTAATAGAAAACAGAATAAAGATCGTTCTTCATTGATTCACGTATTCTTCATTTGTTAACAGCTGAATCCAAAACAGCTGAATCCAATTAACACTTTGTGTACATTTTAGATGTTCACAGATTTACTAAACACGCCACACAGTACGGACAGTAACCGTACAAAAGACAATAAAATGCAAATATTAAGATTTGAAGGTAGCATCGTCCCAATGTTCATAGCAAGAGCAGACTTTAGTGACACTGAGGAAATGTTTCATTTATGAACACACTAATATAAGCTACGTCATTAGTCCACTAATAACTACATGTTTTGGTTTTACCTCGCAGAGATAAATCTAAAATGATTCGGAATACAATGAGGAGACCTTTAAACTGTTTAATGGTTTTGACTAACTTCAAATATTCAGTTCACAACAATATACAATATACAACAAAATAGGTATAAACGTGTGAAATAAGTGTGCCATCTTATTTTTTTAATTTTATCAATATTGCTTTTTTTCAAAAATGAATCATACACATTTTACATTATAAAAATTGCAAGCAGTAACCTCATTTTAGGTTGAAATTATCTGCTATTCTAAAACTAGATAAAAAAAACTAAATTTAGAATTACAACCAGATGTCATATTTCAAATTGCTTTGGTGAAAACAGAAATTCGAATATTACGTGCATAGTTTATACGATAGATGTATTACTAATCAAATATTAAATATGTAAAACGCATTTAATTCATAAAACGGCACCCACTGAGATTAAACTTGAAAGAGTGAAGCCTACGCAAAGTACATTAATCAATACGTCTGAAACACGCCAATTTCTTCAGTGAACACAAAAAAAAACAATGATATCTTTCTTGCAAAACTAAATCATGCTACAAAAAAATGCTGTGATAAGCTAAATGTGCAAGCCATTAGCGATGTACTATATTTGTACTTCACATTTGATACTTACAAATTGTCATTTGCCTTCGCCATTGGCTGTTTGATTTAAAATAAAACAATTGGAAACAAAATCTAAAAAGCTGGCTAGTTCGAGATAAATCAAGCTTCAAATACTCTTAATTGAAATTATTAGACTTTGTCTCTAAAGACTTTGTCCATTAATGGATATTGTAGTACATGGTAGTATCCCATTCATTTTCCGGGACTACATGTATCGTAAATGCAAAAATAATGAGTTCGGAAACCGGTTTTGAAGCTTATAAATATTATTACAGTTTTTGAAATTTGATAAAAAATGGCAAGTGGCATTGCTTCTTTCTTAAACACGACCAAAACACAGTTTTCAATGGCATAAGTACAGAATCCTATTTCATCCACTTTAAATTTCGCTAGTTCCACGCGATAATTATCATTTTAAAGGCGATAATTATCATTTTAAAGGCGATAATTATCATTTTAAAGGCGATAATTATCGCCTGATGGGCGAAATCAGAGACACTTTTTTTCATTCATTCTTTATTTTTCAAAAACGGCACTACAATGCCTTTAGCCATTTACATACATACTACACTGATACCTGTCCTAACCATAACCCATCAAGCGATAATTGTCATCTTTGAAAAGATAGTTATCGCGTGAAACTAGCGAAATTTAATGTGGACAAAATAGGATTCCGTACATAAGTCTATATTGTCCAGAATGTATGAAGATCAGGAAGCGCCATTAGGTTTACCATTTGAAATGTTCGTACTCCGGTCATGAAACGGTCAAGTGGTTTCAGCATAACAAACACACGGCTTTTTCGTCTGTATAGTCTAACCCCATAGGTAGACTATAGTTCTATGAAAGTTCTATGAAATCAGAACTTGAGCACATACCACACATACAACACATGAGCAAAAACAAAAAAACGGACAAAGATCATTGGTCAGAAAGATTTTCACTCACTAGAATTGTACTCTTTACAACTTTGTCTAACAAATGTAACAAAATAAAACGCAAGGAGTCGTTAGGTACATGTAATAAGCACGTATGAAACAGCAGAAATCCAGACGACTTGACAAGAATGAAGTTAGTGGAAAGTCTATCACAAAGGGAACAATGAAGACGAGTTTTTCACAGAGCTTTTATTATATTTTCATTCTCTGACGGAAAATTTAATCATATTGCGAAATGATATAATTCATCGGGGTTTGTGGCGTAGTGGGATCACAGCAAAGGACCAAGTTTGTATGTTGAAACTTACGTGTTAATTACTGGGTCCACTTTGGTTCTGATTAGCATACGATCAGTGTATTCACTGTAAGCTGGCCATAGAGTTTGACGCTTCAGTGTCTCGTTTGCTCGCTCCTGTCTCTGACGTTCATACTCTGCCATTGTTTTAGGTCTAATGTCTTGTAAGATCGTTGTGCGATTCAGGGGAACGGTTGATCCAAACCAAGTTTGTGAATCTAGATAAAGAATTATGTATGACATTGTACCAAAATTTCAAACAGAATCTGGCGAGTATTCAAATAAATAAATCAATGATATAAAATCTGCATCCACATTAATTTCCTTCGAGGTTAACAAAGTTTGCCAGAAATTTCATTTCCAGGATGATCTAAGTTTCTGACTCAGTAAATACAGACAATATCGCTTAATATTCCAATAGTTTGGCAATAGGAAAAATGTAACAAAAACAGACGATGGGAAAATTTCTATCAGCATGAATAAACGTAGAAGCTCTTTTTAATAATTGTTTACACGTAAATTCGTTTCAAATGGTTGTTTATTTTATCGAGTGTAGAATTTATTTGATAGTAAATAAGGATCAATTTTGAGAAAGATGACGCCGATATCCGCCTCTTTTAAAATCCGGCCAATATAATGGAAAAACGTTCAGGCCAGACATAACAAAATACATCCATTATATTTACAGTTAAAATTTTGCAAACAAGCCCGCAAAGAATCATATAGTGCGTTTAATTAATGCGTTTAGTGGAAAATTAGGGAAAGGCGGTAGCTAAAAGCCCAATCAGGCTTAAGCACCTTCCCACGTAACGATGCTTGGTAAATACAATGTTGTGTAGAGTAAACCATTTATTACTTGGATTTCTTTGAGCATAATATCCCTCTGTTGGTCGGCCATGATCCATCCAAACATCTCCAGCAATATTTGTGGGATGGCGACGATAAACTTCCGGTTTGGTGAATCGTTTTGTGTCCTCTGCTTTGTTAAAATGTTGCACGGTTCGGGATCCTAAGTTGATAAAACATTGAGAATATTTGATTTAAACAAAGGTAAATTTTAACATTTATTCCATACTAAGGCATACTTGAAAACCTACTGGAGAACCAAACAGAGGCGATTATCGTTGTAACCGTTTGCAAGGGGGTTTGTCACGTACATCAAATATCACCCATATATAATAGATATACGACATACGTTGGAAAAATACAATTGTCGAAGCTGTTTCCTTCTATTATATTTGGGTGATATTTGATATACGTGACAAACACCTTTGAACGTTCGTATGTTCCACGATTTTAAAACAAAGATGACAAAGCAGACAAAGCAGATAATGCTTTTCTGCCCAGTCTGGACAGTCGGCAACATTTACACGTTGGTTGTTTTTCTTCTTCTTGTTAATTTATTACCTGTTTACATGTCAAAAGACGCACTGACAAAGGGAAATACCGCGTACATTCATGACAACATGTGGCTATTTCCTAATTTAATATTTTGAATATACCTGTATACAATACAGGGTGTTTCATATCTGTCCCCATTACAAAACAACATCGTATGATTATTTTAGAATATATTATAACAATGGGGACAAATATTATGAAACACCCTGTACATGTATGTACAAGGAAGAACACGCCATCATGCGAGTACGTGAATATTGAGATCCGAAATGAAACCTATAAAAGCTGGACGGCACAAGTGAAGAGATTAGAAACAAGTTAATAATGATATAAAACGTAGGGTATACTTACCTACTTTATCAGGTCCCCATCTTTCAGCGCCGCCAAGACGAGCTGTGTTATATTGCTCTGGAGGGTCCCTCTGCCACTGTGAATCTATCCAACAAAATGGGTGTGTGGTGGGGGTACCCCTTAGCAAGTACTGGTTGGTGTTCGTAGCGTATCTGTCCCTGTACCATCCCTTATCTGGGTAAGATCTTTCAGGGCGACTTGTCATGAAGAAGGCACCAGGGTCCTTTGAATTAAAAACCAAATACAGTAAACCACGGTTATAGTGAACGCGGATTATTTAGTTTAAAATCGGATACAGTGAAGTGTTTACTTTCCTCAGACACGACATTCTTTGTTTCATTGTTATTGTTGAATGTTATCGTACACGTACATAAATCAATTTATTCCAAATATGCTAGCAGTCGTCAGTGTCTCGTAATCTGGCGGTAACATCCTATAATGTATTTGCACAACAAAATTATCACGAGTGTCTATAAATTTATATATTATCAATTATCATAGCGATAGGCGCATACATCAAATCCTTGCGTATATATATATATATATATATATATGGTTTGCTTCTACGATTGTTAAAATATCTGAGTCCCATTGTCATGAAATAAATAGTGTTTTTTCATGACAACAGGTCAATATCAAGACGACCTTTGGAACTGGAAAATCGGTCCTTATATTATGGTGGTTTCATTATAAAGTTTAGATGTGGATGACATATTGAAAACTGGTCTGAAAATAAGTGGTTGTTATAATGAGGTGGTCTTGATATTGGAACGGTAGCAACGTGAGTGTTTGCTGTGTATGGAAAGTTTAATGTTATACAAGTACCTTGGGTATGTTTTTCTTCTGGGTTTCTGTCAGGGTTGTGTAAGGGTCCCTGGGTGTCCTCGGACGCTTTGTTATCATATCCATTCCCAAATCTGGCCGTTGAGTCATCTGAGATATCAAACAATCGATGATATATTGCACTGAATATACATACTGTCGTTATAGTCAGAATTTAAAAAAAATGTGTTTTTTGTACTTCTCAGCTATATCACGATCGTACGGAAAAAATGATTGAGGAAATCTTTATATAAGGTTAGTTGCAAAAATGGTCTTTCAAAAAAAAAATCGTAAAGTAATCGTAGTTAAGCTACAACGTATGGTTTTTAAGTTTTTCATACACAGTGACCTCCCCTTGATAAAAGAAGACGCTACTAAACTGGTTCACATGCCTTAGGTACTTTATAGTCATTGAATGAGTAAATGGGTGTAATACTGGTGTCATGGAAAATATTCTGAGGTATATTGAGGATAAACTGGTCCCTGGTGCAAAATCCCAGCGCAAGTACATGTATGTGAGGACTGATGAGAAATACTTGGATTAAACTCCACATATTTCAGAGTAATCATTCTATTTGGTAAAAGCAAATTGTCCCTTTACCTCACCAACATCGTATCATAACGTAAATAAGAATCACGCACCACATAGCCGCACTGAACGGCATTTTGTAATCAATACGAAGGGCGTAGCTTGCCAAAAAAGATAGTCTAGGCAAAATTCTAAGGGGGTCCGGGGCATGCCCCCCCCCCGCCCAGAAAATTTTGAAATCCTAGGTCGTCGTAGGTGCATTTTACGGGGTATTGGGGGTATTATATGAAAAAAATCATAGTATTAGTTAATTAATTGCTTAGTACTGCTTAATGGAAACTACGCGCCTGATTACTCTTAGGCAACTATAAAACGAAAAACTAAATAACTTGTTATATAATGCTCACAGCTTACTTCGTGTACATACAATGAGACCTCTATAATAACACCACGTACGGGACCCAAAAGAAGTAGTCTTAGCATTTATATGATACCACAATCAAATAGACATACAGAGGAGATATTGAAGACAAGTCCCACAATAGCTGCGTTTATAATGAGATGGTCGTAATATTGAGGTGGTCGCTATGTGAGGTTTTACTGTACAATTAACGTGCACGTATGGATTCTTGTTTCGTTATAACAACATGAAAAAAAATATTTAAGAATGGTATATTACTTATTGAATTATATATTAACACGTATTTCATCATCAGTAGCCTTATTTGTGTTTTGTAATGTTAGATGAGGTTGTCACGTTAGGAAACAATACAGGGATGAATTATTGAATTAATATCTAAAGGATTCAATTTACTCTTTCTGAAATAACAGCCACGAAAATCAATTAACTGCTAATCTACTAACACTGTTCTCAACTTGAAAATTCGATTTTCAGATTTCACAGCAATGTTTAAAGACCGCGATTATCAAAATGAAAATGGAAATTCGAAAGGCGTTAATCAACTGAAAACTGATATTTAGACCTAGATTGAGTTTCAAAACCATTAATTGATATCATTTTAATCCATACAAGTTTCAAATTTTCAATTTAGTGTTAACTGAAATAAATACGATGAATAATACTGTCGAAAATACGAGTATAACACTTATTCTTTTCTTTTTGTGTGACAGTGAATGATTAAAGTCACCATTCTGTTTAAAGCTTAATTATGAAGTTATGAAACCTGGTTCTGAATATGCAAATGGAATTCATGTTGTGATCTGACATTTAATGTGGCAGAAAAAAAAATATCAACCGAGACTTAGTGGAAAGATATCTCATTAACAATATTACCCATTCATAATTTTATATTACTAATGAGGTGTACTGTACTATATTTCATATTCACTACTTGATGTTTTTCATTTATTTCATTTTTTTGGTAGCAAAGTAGAGAACTTAATCTAAAGTTAACTCAGAAAATGTACCATTTAATGACTGATCATTTTCGCTTGTAGTTGGTTGAATGGCAAATAAAAGTAGCTCACACATACGACATCAATATAAGGGAAGTGGATAATATTAGACCTTTTTAAAGAATAAGTTCAGGGTAAAATCAAAGATAAACTTCATCTTCGAAGATCGAAATATTACTTAAAAACGTGCCTTTCAGAGATAATGCTTCGTAATTGAACGCACATTCACGCGTGTATCGTGGTACATAAACAAAACTTATATATAAAATGCATTCATGCACATATTTTGAACACAATGGAGTAGTGTCGTTCAATTTGATAAACACAATGTCCATTAAAATTATAACCATAATAAAAAAAAGAAAAGTTAACTAAAAATTTCTTTAGCCATATCAACAACTTTTATAATCCCATTGTTTGGCTGTAGAAAATATTGAGACATAAATACACCCGGGACAGTAGAAGATCCTTATCATTATAGTAAACAACTGAATCACTTCACTCAACGATCTGTGATACTAGTACTAAGTATATCTAGAGCACTTGATCAATAGTATAACCATAAAAAATACTCTACTGTTAATGTAATAGGGGCATAAATCGATATTTTACTATTTAAATGTTTCTGCACTTATTATATCCCTTTGATATAATCTGAGACCATTATAATGGTCTCAGATATAATCGTAATAATTCCTGCTCGCAAATGTTGAGTAGTGTTCACACAATCTTGTTTTTAGTGCTGATGCGGGAAATGCACGTTTTAACATCTGACCTGCAATTTTATTGGTAATCAGAAATTAGTGACACTGGTTTGTTTGGCAAATGACTTATAATTACATTAGCCTCATGTAAATAGGACACTAGTTTTTTTGTCAGATATCACTGAGAGTCATTATATTCAGTCACTCTTAGAGTTCATGTAGACGTTTGATATGAATTTTACTGGTTCTATTCTATGGTAGTCATGTTGGCAGTAACTGCATTTTAATTATTTTGAATTTATTTCGGTCAAATTTATTGTTTATTTTCAGTTAGTCGTGATTATATTAAATTGATTGCCATTTCATCGTCGCACGTTTTGTATGCTAGTAAATTGAAATATCTTGGTATCGTCTATTTCCTTTCTCTAACATTTGCATGAATCCAATATGATTATTTAATTTACAGCACTAATAACATTAAGTGAAGTGTGACAAATTTACGAGGTCAGTAGAACAGGAAATATTCTCGTACGTAGGTCTTATATTTACGGTATTTCGGCTATTTTTTTATAAACTCATTATATTTTGTCATTGTAATTCCTTCGTGTTTAATGTATGAATGAAGTACCCCGCTATGCACAGAACCCTGGAATAATTCAGAAATAATGATTAAACTGATTAATGTAACTATGTATGAGCATGTAAATGTACATATAATATGTATTGTTACTATTGTACATGTATTATTTGTACAGGATATCTTTTGTAATTTTTGTTTAATTACAATATCATACATTATTACAGAATCCGCTCGCTTACTATACTGCATAACACTAATATCTGCCTACGTTAAATAATTTAATGTCACCGAGTGACGAATTTCTCTCTAGGCCTGAGAACCCAGACGTGTTACATTAAGATTAAAATCGAAATGATATTCGAACGAAATAAATCTATTTATGTGTTTGATAAATCTTTTTAATGAACATGGTGAGTTCACAAAAAGTTCAAATCAAATACAACTTTGTGAATCAATGTTTTTTCCTTATAAATAACACAAAACCAAAATAATAATATAATAATATTAACTAGTATTCTAGTTCGATGTTATATACAATAAAAATAGATATGTGAAACTCATTTAACGAAATATAGAATCGTTTTTTATTCTCAATGAAACATGCATTTAATTGTGTCACCAGTCATGTTTGAACAAAATCAGACAATTAATCGTAAAACAGGTGCTTGACTCGGTCATTAATAGACATAAACATTGCAAATTAACCCAGTATATTTGATCTAAATAATAAACAATATATAGATTTTCATCGCTACAATATTTATTATTGATAGAATTACTCTGAAAGTTAATTTTATAAAAAAGAATACCTTTAACTTATTCAGTATTAATCCAACAGTAACAAGATCGAAACCGGAAACCAATTTTCTTCTTGTTGCTAAAACTATATTTACTCCCCTAGCAACCGTATTATTTTGAGGTAGGGAAATAGCTGCATGATTTTAATGTTTCGTACTTTCGTCCAATTGTTAAATTTATTATATTTCACCAGAAGTTTAGTTTAATATCTCAAAGAACATTTTTATTTACAACAAGTTTTACTGCTGAACAATGTCCTAATTTTTAAACTTCCGGTTTACGGGGAATAAAATATATTTTGCAAATTTTCGCAGGTAAGATAAGGTAACAAAAGTTTTGTTGTTTATTATCTTAAATAGAATGTTCGGATGTCAAAGACATGGACGTGGCTGAAACAATTCTAATTTTTAGCTCTGCGATTTAGTGGGCGGTAACGATCTACTTTGCGACCTGTACCTGAAAACGGACTGTACTGACCGCGGTCCGTATAAACTGGTACCCATTGACTCTGGTGTTTGGTGATTTGCAATATGGAACGGGGACCAGTTTACGGTCCGTACGGATTACGTTAACTACAAAACGTACCGTACTTGTTACAATGCGGGCTACGGATACGGCAATTAAGGTATCAAATTAAAAAAAACATTCCTCATTTTTTATCTGTTTTATTAGAACTTGACTTTATTCTTGACTTACTTACTTAATTACTTACTCACTTATTTATTTATTTATTTATTTATTTATCTGGGCGTGAAAAAATTGTTTGTTTCTGGTTACATGCTCATTAAAGATATAGTATCTGTAGGTAGGTTGGGAAATATTATTCCTGAAAGCTGCGGTTGAGATTATTTTTTTGTGGTAACAAGAATGCTTAGTAAGATATGCGCTGAATGTTTTAAATGCACTTCTCTTTTGGAAAAGAACTTAGCTTATCTTTATGAGATGTTCAGAGAATATTTCAAACTGTATCAGAAAACTTTTGTTTATGTTAATTTGTTCTGAATGACACTCACTTGAGTATCTTTATTAGGCATAAAAAATAGATTTGTTTCCGGTTACCCCACCAACCCATCTTTTACCTGATGACTCAAATTTTTTTTGCGGCATCTAAATCTTAGTGCTATATTGTAATGTTCACAACAGTGTTGCCATTATATATGTAAAAAAAAATTGTAAAACTAAAAGAAAAAATCCCTACCTACCAAGACATATTTTTTTGGCATGTAACTGGAAACAAACCTTTTTAAGGCCTAATTGATGTTTTGTATTCAAGTTTACTCACACTTGTACATAGATAGGAAAAATTTACCCAGAATTTGCAATTGTGGTTAACCAGACTGGATTACATTTCATTTCGAATGAAAGTAAAATGCAATACATCGTTTTCAAAAGTTTTTGCACATACAAATCAGAAGTTTTTGCACAAAAGTAGTCCGCAATAACCCCTGGACCACGTTTAACTGGAGATTTTTTATTTATTTCTTAAATCACAAGTGCTGGCCACTCTACCTTATTTCACTCCACTAGTGATGCATTTAGGACAAATGAATATAATTATGATGTGCACCTATGGGTTTAATTAACGAGAACAGCTCTATTTTTTTTCTAAGTGAAAATGTTGATTATATAGAGCAAAAAATTGCCTTGAAAAAAACTATATTTATTGAAGTGCATTTTGGTTACATAGTTCTTATGCATACAGTGGCTCAGGCACTTGACATAATTGATCAGAATAGAATAGAGCAGATATTTTGACTTGCACAAAGTACATCGTCATCTAACAAACAAAATGTAAGAAAACATATACCATATAACGTTTTTCATCTGAAAATAAAACATTTATCATCTTACATGCTCGACTTACTATATCATATATTTGATGTAAATCATTATCTTGCATGCTTGACTTGTTATTTCATGATTAAAATTGTTATATTTTTCATGCTTGACAAATTATTTTTTGTACTTGGCATATAATTTTATGCTAATAGCATATATTATTACATTTATGGAAGTTAGTATGGTATAAATACATGAATACATTCTTTAGTGTGGGTATGGTTCACATGGTGACTTTTATAATTATATTTTTATCTGAATTTTTTCACTTGTAATCAAAGGTTCCCTATTCTTACCAGTAAGTTGGAGATGGCTGAAGTTAAAGAAGATAGTGTGAAGACAGAAGACGGTGTAGTTATTTTAGATGCTGGGTCACAGTTTGCCTGGGTAATGATGTACTAGTGACTCTCTCTCTCTCTCTCGCTCTCTCTCTCCCCCTCCCTCCCTCCCTCCCTCCCTCCCTCTCTCTCTCTCTCTCAAGATAAAAATGATTATATTAAAAGCACATTACTCCGTCGACAATTCTGTATATGTATTTAAACATTTGAAAGCATTTTCTTTCACTTAAAATCCTTTAAGAAAGAAAATGAGATTTGAGTATGGAGACTGGTTCTCAATTTTCATAACCCTATGCTTGCTTGACTTGTTCAGTGGAACACACAGTTTCATTTGTTGTTTCATGGATTCATTTAGTGATTTTTAAACATAGTTGTCACACCAGTGATATGTATTTCAAGTATGTACTTGTCACAACTGGCTCACAGATTTTAAGCATCAATGAGAATATATTATTTTTAGCTCATCTGTTTCAAAGAAAAAGTTGAATTATTTTGATCGCTGCATTGTTGTTGTAATGTTGTAATGTAATGTTGTCGTGGTTGTCATGCAAAAACTTTGTTGTAGCCCATTACTCTAACAGTTTTGGAGATATCAACATTATACTTAGAATACTTGATTGTCATGACAAGGCACAGTTGTGGGACAGGGACATTATATTAAAAACTGTATTTTTGGAGTTATGCCCCTTTTTAACATAGAATTTTGGTCAAAATTGCTTATTAAATAGAATTATGTAAAGCTGACGAGCATTGTGGAGCTCTTGTTATATCTTTGAGGTGGTGTGAGTATAAGCTTTTATGCCATAATGTCCAGGTTATTATCTCAAAATTAAGATTTCAGATTTTGTGAACTTTACTAATTTTTCATAGGTTTCTATGATAGAAAATGATTTCCGTGAGATTTTTAAAAAGAATGACAATCCTTAGTTATTAGATGTCTGTGGGAGTAGCCCTTTTTTCAAAGATTAAAAAGATTAAGAAAATCCTGGCCTATGTCAGTCTTGGTCAACGTACAATATCTTTAGATATTAATTTTTCTATTTTTCAACAAGGGCCACTTTTTTCAGAACATGTCTTAAATAAATTAAAATATCCAAGGTAACTGAAAGAAATAATGATAAACAAGCAATTTTATTTTATGATATCAACATTTTTATGCAGCATTGAGAAAAAACATAACAAATTACAGTATTATAGATATAATTACCTTGATTGCACTGTCTTTATGCTTATGAAATGACATCCCGGTTTACAGATTAGGGCTTCCATACTTGAAATATTGCGGACATCAGCATAAATGAAAATGCATATTTTACGTTTACTTGCATTTTTGTATAATACAATTTTCCTGTTTTTTTTTTTCAAATTTAATATGAATACCTGATAATATTTGTTTCATTCCTTGCATGTGTATTTCATGTGAAAATGAAATTCTAATATAATTTTTAATGTCACAAAGATCAGCATTAAATCTACATTCTTACTTTATGCTGTTACAATCTTCTCTATTGTGTCAATATATGTGATACAGAATGCAGTGACTGTTATTAGCAGGGTGGCCGTTATTCACAGGTGGTCATATTTGACTTTGTTTTTTACGTAGATTATAGAACGTAGAATACGAGAACTGTGTGTGAAGGGAGACTTCTTACCTCTTACAACCCCTGCGTCCTGCCTCAAACAAAGAAAATACAAGTAAGACAACAATGCTGCTCACCAGGCGATTTCATATGTTCGTAATATTCACTGTATTTGGGAGTAGAGTCTGGAAAAATATCACGAAAATTTTATGATTAATGAAATGAATATATCCTATAGTAAATTCGTGAAAATTGGATCGCAAAAATTAGATTTTGATTCAAATGGCAAATTTTTGCATAAAAAAATATACATGACATCATAAAAGCAATATGATACCTGACAGTATTTTCACTTAAACTGAATGGCCAGTATTCAAATAAATTGATGATTGTTGTGATATTAAGATTACTACATGGCATGAAAATTGTCCAACAAGTTACACTATTTCCTCTATGTTTCAACTTGACTGCAAGACCGCATCAATATTAAGACTGATTTTTGTAGTATTAATATTAAGGATTTACTGTATTTTCAGGGCTATCATTATAACTGGTGGACCCAAGTCTGTAGATGACCCGACAGTTCCTGTGAATGATCCTGATATCTTCCATCTTGGTGTTCCTGTGCTGGGAATATGTTTTGGTTTACAGGTGAGAAAGCCTTACAAAAAGGCATTTTATGGTTTTAGTGTCATGCCGTGTGGTCATGCTTGAATTTAGATCTCTGTTGACTACAAACAATGAAATGCGATGAGACAAAATTACTTAACTGTAATATGGCTACTATAGCTACTTATGACTTATATAGCTACACATAGTTTCTATAGCTACTTATGGCTAATATAGCTACACATAGTTTCTATAGCTACTTATGGCTAATATAGCTACATACAGTTTCTATAGCTACTTATGGGTAATACAGCTACATTCAGTTACTATAGCTACTTATAGCTAATATAGCTACATATAGTTTCTATTGCTACTTATGTCTGCATTAACTACATATAGTTTCTATTGCTACTTATGTCTGCATTAACTACACATAGTTTCTATAGCTACTTATGGGTAATACAGCTACATACACTTACTATAGATACTTATGGATAATATAGCTACTTATAGTTTCTGTATCTTCATATGGCTACTGTAGTTACATCCAAATTAAATTATGGCATATATCTTCAGCATGACTGATGTTGTGGATATTTTCTGCATATTTGAAGCCCTAAGAATGTATTTAAGGGAATTAATACAAGATTTAAATCTACTTTATGTCTTAGTTGCACCTTTGTATTACAGCTTGTAATTTGGCATAAAAAAAAGTTTGTTTCTGGTTACCAACCGACCCAATATTTTAGCTGCTGACTCATACGGTTTTATAGCATCCAAATCTTAGTGCTATATTGTAATTTTCACTATTCATTAATATAACAGCACACATATGCCCATACAGTGTTGCCAATATTTGTAAAGAAAATATAAAATAAAAAAATCCCCACCTGCTGACCCATATTTTTTTGGGTATTCGTGGTGAGATCAACGTAGTTTTAAAAATGGCGGTTCCATGTTTGTGCATCCATGGGCGCGTCCGTAAGTTAGTTCGTCCGACTTGACTTTGTCTGGACCACAACTTCTCTATGGATCAATGAATTTTAAAATGACTTTGCACACCTGTTTGCTATGATAAGATGGTGTGTCATTAACAAGACCCAGGTTCATATCTCAAATGTCAAGGTCATGCTGCGGGCTCAACATGTTGCCATTTGGTGACTTTTAGTTTTGTTTTTGGCTTACTATCAAATGATACAAATTTCCATATTTTGAGTTCTGCACTCTGCTTGAAGCTGTCACTCTACTCCTGATATTTGTATTCAAGCAGAAAAAAATCATTTTGTGTTCATGTTTTCTGTCAATGGAATATTCATGTTTCATTTTTTTATCAATGAATATAATGAATAAAACAAGATCTATTATAAACTCATGTATCTTGTTTTCTGTTGATGACTATTCTTGTATCTTGTTTTTTGGTAATGAGTTTTTGTGTATCGTGTTTCTGTCTATGAATGTATATCTAGTTGATGAATGCGACTTTTAGAGGGACGTTAGAGATGAAAGAAGTACGGGAAGATGGTCAATTTAAAATCAAAGTGGATACTTCCTGCGCCCTTTTTAAGTAAGTGTATGTATTGATTAGATGACAGCATCAAACCTGGGTTAAGGAACATTTGACTGGAGACTGATATGTGAGCAATGTTCACTCTTAGCTCATACAGTAAAACCTGGATTAGGAGACCACCTTTTGGGCCCGAAAAATTGGTCGTAATAATGAGGTGGTCACATTATTAAGTTTTTATAGGGGGAGTTATTAAAAATTGGTCTGAAAAAAGCGGTCATTATAACAAGGTGGTTGCAATATTGAGGTGGTCACTATATTGAGGTGGTCGCTATTTGAGGTTTTACTGTATTTATTTGTATTAGTGATACAGCCAAATCAACCTTTGAAGGAAAGTTCTGCACAAGAGCCCTCTTTCTTCTTTTCCTTGATGATCTCTGTTTGCTGACCTAATTGTCAATATGTCATTATATGTTGTTCTGTTGTCTGTCTTGTTTTGTGTTGTTTACTGTTGTGGTTAGTCAACTGTTGTCACTAGACTCCCCCTCTGATGTATTGCCAGCCAATCATATAGTTCCAAGTTTCTAAATTTATTAAGTTAGGTGTAAAAAATTGTGTCTGGTTACATGTTCATTAAATATAAGGTAGGTAGGTAGGGAAAATTATTTTGGATTTTTTATGAGGCACAAAAAAAATAGGTTTGTTTCTGGTTACCCGACAAACCCATCTTTTACCTGCTGACTCAAAAGTTTTTACAGCATCCAAATCTTAGTGCTATGTTGTAATTTTCCCAACAGTGTTGCCAATATATGTAAAAAAAACCGTAATAGATAAAAATACCTACCTACTGCCCCATATTATTTGGGCATGTAACAAGAAACAAACCTTTTTTGTTTAGGCCTTATTCTTGAAAGCTATTTTTGTAATATTTTATGCGCAGAAAGGTAAAAAGTGAATCAGTGGATGTACCATTTCTTAGACATTAGTACACAGTTTTTGTTTTTCTAGATGAATATTCACACATATTTTTCAGATCATAATATGTGCATTTGATTTGATTTTTTTATATTTTAGAATAGATCTTGCATATTACAGATTCTTTTCTTTTAATGATGTATATGTCTCTTATATATTGCTTTCATTTTGCAGTGGATTAGAGGAAGAACAGCTGGTTTTATTTACTCATGGAGAAAGTATTGGTGACCTTGCTCCCGGTTTTAAGGCTGTAGCTCACTCTGGTGATCATATTATTGCAGGTTTGTTATTTGTACACTAAAACGTTAAATAGTGACCACTTCAATATACTATGACCGCCTTGTTGTCATGACCACTTTTATTCAGACTAGCTTTCAATAACTCCCCAATAATTCAACTTGATAATGAGACCACCTCATTGTTATGACTGAGTTTTCAGATTCCCCAAGGTGGCCTCACTACCGAGGTTTTACTGAATATATAAAACTAATACATTCTAAGTCAATTGTCACAGGGAAAAAGATACTTCGAATACAATTTGATCTGTGTATATCATGCTGTGCCATGACAAATGTTTCTATACTTGTATTTAGTATGACTATTAATTGTTACACAATGTGAGTGACTCTTTGCTGATCATTGCATTGTTCATTGCAAGATTAAAACAATGCTCAGCATTGGTCAATGATGACACACCTTCAGATGTACATGTACTGAAAATTGATTGGTCAATAGAGACACACCTTATAAATGTATTTGTTACACATCTTTGTAAGGTATTTCAAATGAAGAAAAGAAGTTGTATGGGGTTCAGTTTCATCCTGAGATCGATTTGTCAATAAATGGACAAGAAATGATGAAAAATTTCCTTCAGATGTCTGGCTGTAAGTTCACCTATACATCGGCATCCAGAGAAATGGGATGCATTGACTACATCAAACAAAGTGTAGGAGATAAGAAGATACTGGTTAGCTGACAATATTTTATTTCTATGGATTTATATTGACTATTACTTTACTTACTGTTGGCTTTATTCAATTGATGTCCTTTATTACAAGAACTCGGCATAATTTTTGGGTCATTATTTTCATTTCTCCTTGTAATTAATTTGTAAATTCAATTATCAATTAACTTGTCGAATATTTAGCTGTCAAAGGTCTAATGGCACACATCCACATTGCCTGTATGTTCTGTTTTCTGGTCTATTCCTCACCCCTACATACATGTAATTTTTGTTTGTTTGTTCGTTTGTTTTAATTTGACTTATTGTCACTGGGGTTTAACGCCGTTTTTCAACAATTTTTCGGTCAAATACGGCGACCGGTTCACCTAACCAGTTTTCCTGGGCTATATACTAACCAGTATTAACATACCCTTCCACATGGAGCCGACAACATATGCACATATGGAGGAAAATGGACATTTTTATCAAATTTTCATGGACCTGACATATGTTTTGTTTGATTTGCAGACTGATAATTTGTTTCTGTTTCAATAGATGCTGTTGAGCGGTGGTGTGGATTCTACTGTCTGTGCTGCTTTGTTACATAAAGCTTTATCAGATGATCAGGTGATTGCCCTTCATATAGACAATGGTTTCATGAGGAAACATGAGAGTGAAGAAGTTGAAGCATCATTGAAGAAAATAGGTTTAAATGTAAAAGGTGGTAAATTCATTCAAATACAATGGATTCACAAATATCTGTTACGGATTTAATTTGGTGTGTTGGCTCACCTGAAATCAAATCTTCTTTGAATATTAATGCCGAGATGTCAGTCAACCATTCAAAACTTTTGGATTCGCGAAATTTTGCTACTACGGTATGTTCCGAAATCAAGAAATAACAAGCTCCGATGATCTGTCATTGAGAAAACATCAGTTAGAAAAATAATAAGTAATGTTACCATGTTTGTGTTAACAGCTGTATACTGAATTTCTCCTCTAATTGCTAATCCTCTGAGCGCTTATTGTCTCATACCTGTACGGATCATCATTTTTGCATATCTGCTGTGCAGACATTTGGTACTGTCACAAGCTTCAAATCAAGCTACATATCAAATGATCTTTCCAATGATTTAATTTCTTTTTCTCTGTCCACGGGCAAGTGCTTAACAAAGAAATCTCAAAGGATGAGTAATGTTACCATAAATTTATGGCTAAATTCACGTACAAGTAGTCATTCACTTACATGTAGTTTCATGACTTGTTTCGTCAGTGGTAAATGCAGCAGACAAGTTCTACAGTGGGAGAACGTATGTTACTGATAGTAAAGAAGGTCAGAAAAGAGAAACGAATACTCTTAGCAAAACAGTTGATCCAGAGGTGAAGAGGAAGATAATTGGTGACGCATTTATTAAGGTTTGTGTGGTCATGTGGTAGATGTACCAAATGAAAGAGCTCTTTGTACGAAACACCTTGAAACAAATTGCTACCCCAACAAAATCTAGAGGATCCACTTAATATCCATTACTATTTTCTTGTCTGACTTAAACACTCTTTTTTAAAGCTGAACAATTATTCGGTTAGAAAGTAATGATTGATACTACTTTTTAAGATTTGCGGTTGACAAAATTTGTCTTAATAACTCTAAATTTAGGTTCAATTGTCATAAGTCCATAAGGATAGATATAACTGTTTGAAAGATTTCTTTTAATTTCTTTTATGTGACTGTGTATCCATACTCTAAACGATGGAGAAATGTGTTCATTGTTGTTAGTATTGTGAACAGCAAGTCTTGGTCCGTTTATATCATCAAACTTTATATTATTGATTGCAGACTGTCCCATTATGGCACCTTGTGATATTGTGTCATTTGGTATTCTGTTTTGCAATGTCAAAGTCATTTTTATGGCTCTACTTCTGGCTTCCTTTTCCTTCCTACTCAAGGTTGCATATGAAGTGTTAGAACAATTGGGTCTTCGTCTGGAAGATGTTTATCTTGCACAAGGAACTTGTCTTCCAGACCTTATACAGAGTGCTTCCATATTAGCTAGTGGTTTTACTAGTGTTATAAAAACGCACCATAATGATACACATCTTGTCAGGGAATTACGGAAACAGGTACATATCAACAGCAAGACTATCTGCTTCAGGTTTTGCAGTATTTGAGGTAGATAAGCTGTTTGCTTTGGCTGGGCAATGGGAATAATGTTTCCATGTATATTTCAGTTACCTTTGAACTACGAGGGTTGTCCGATATTTTAAGAGCATTCGACTCAAATAGTGAAATCATCATTACACCCCTTCAAAGTATTCTCCGCAGTATGAGATACATAATTTCAATCTCTGAATCCATTTCTGAAATGCGTCACGGTACGCAGATTTTCTCTTAGACACTGACTGATGGCTGAGCCAAGAGCCTATCGGGACTTGTATTGACGACCAGATAAGAACTTTTCAAGTTTTGGATAAAGGAAAAGGTCGCATGGGGCTAGATCTGGAGAGTATGGTGGGTGTGGCAAGACAGTAACCTTCTCCGACTTCAAATATTGCTTCATAAGCTCAGATGTATGTGATGCAGCATTATCATGTAGTAGACGAACATGCCTAAATCCTGACATAGGGCGTCGTTTCTGATAATACTTCTTGAGCCTTTTTTAGTATAACATTTCGGTAATACCGACCTGTAACACTTTTGTGAACTAGTGAACCCATGTTTCGTCACCAGTAACAATGTTTGCAAATTGTCTTTGATTGAAGTTTGGAAACATTTTGAGCGATTGCTTTGCGGTTTGTACTTGTATCCTTTTTTGGCCATCTGTCAATATATGGGGTATCCATCTGGCAGAAATCTTCTGTACTTTTAAAATAAGCTTCAAAATGAAATGCACCCGCGATAGCGATATGCCAACAGCTTTACAATATCACTAATCGTGTACCTGCCATCACTTTCAATCATTTCCCTGACCTTTGAGACATTTGCCTTGCCTGTTAGTCACAGGTCGGCCAGATTTTGCTGCATCTTTGACGGATTCTGTGCCAATTTTTTTATCCACTTACGAACTGTCTCATAAGATACCTTATCACACCCATAAACTTCCCCCAATATTCAGTAAAAATCTGATTTACCGGACAACCGAGTTTTGTACGAACTTTTATATAAGCTCTAATTTCCTCAATATTTTCAACCCGTTTCTCAACCATTTTCACAACAGTGGTGAAAGACTGGTTCTATTGAAATGACTACAAGTTTAAAACTGCGGAGAGCTGAAGGCTTGAGTTTATACCGTTGAAAAGGTATTGAATAGAGCTCTTCAGGCGTATCAAAATCCATGAAATCGTGCACAGCGTTATTGCACTGTTGTTCAATAGATATTACATATCGAACAGTCCTCGTATTTTTGTTTGTGAATCATAAAGATACCTTTGTATTGCTTATAAATGTGAGAACTGAAAGTAAAGGAATTACGAATGATATTCAATTTATCAGTAGTCCAACTCAATAGTGTTCTTAAGATGAAATGAACTAAATTGAAAATACAATGTACTTACATCTGAAAGTAGTACAGTGCAACCTCTCCAAAGCAACACCCTTTGGGAGACGCAAAATTATGTCGTTGTGGAGAGGTTGCTGCTCTAGAGAGGTTAAATAAATAGTCAAATCGTACAGTGGGAAAAACATGCTGTTGTTGAAAGGAGGGTGTCGCTCAAGAGAGGGCCGCTCTGGAGAGGTTGCACTGTATTTATATTCTTATCTATTTTGATTATGACTTCCTGACCTTCAAATTCTAGGTTTAATTCACTTTGTATTAAATTTGATGTGTTTTGAATAAATGGTGTTTCAGGGCAGAGTTATTGAACCTTTGAAGGCTTTTCACAAAGATGAAGTACGGTCTATGGGAATAGATCTAGGTGTGCCAAGTGAACTTATCAACAGACATCCATTTCCAGGTAAGTGTTTCAGCTGTAAAACATGTTGTTTCATCCGAGTTCCAACCATCCAAATCACTTCAAGCACTTTAGATTTATTACCTTTGTATAGCATAGTCTTTGTTACTGCGTCCACTCTGTAACTCGTGAACAATTTCAGTCAATTCCTAGGAATTTCTACAGGGATATCGAATAATTTAGTTCCGTTTCATAAGCTTGCTTCACACATTTTATTTCATAGAATTTAACTTGTCAATTTCTATTTCTGGCATGGCGTGCAGTTTGGTACTATTTGCCAAATGAATAGATAATTTGATGGCAATACAAAGTACTAGTAACTCTATTTTCACAGGTCCCGGACTTGCTATTAGAGTTGTATGTGCCGAGCAACCTTACTTATGCCAAGATTTTGAAGAGACTAGTGAGATTGTAAAAAGGATCGTAAATTTTTCCCAAGCTTCAAAAACTGCAAGTATTTTAGTTTTATTTTCTAGACCCACTTGTTGTCCACAGACTTATGTATGTCCAGATGAGCGAAAGTGGCCTTGTAAATGTTAAGGATTAGAAGATAACACTTTTGCCTTTCTCAATTAGTGGATTTCAGAACTGTTGATTCAGGTGTCACTAGTTAACAACATGTCACTTCTAAGTCATTTTGTTTGAAGATACTCAGATTCAACCTCCAACTTTTTGTCACCCAACTCTGGTTCAAATGTCATAATCGAAAGCTATCAGTTATAGTGATATATACATTTGTATTATGCTATCTGTTAGATATAGCATTGGTTTCTCAGAATGAACATCTGAACATTTACTCAAAAGTTGATCTCAAAATTGCATTTTGAAGTGTTTATTCGGTTTTCCTGACAAGACTTCATCATCAATCATCTAATGGCTGCCTGGTGTGTGTTCAGCTTTCACGATAATTTTGTGTGTATACTGTTTTGTAGCCTCATACTCTACTGGACAAAATAATAAGAACTACGTCAGAGGATGAGAGATTATTTTTGGAAAAATTCAGCACAGCTTTCGCTGTCACAGCCACATTGTTGCCAATTAAATCGGCCGGAGTTCAGGTTTGAATTATATAGTTAATTTTCATGAAGTTTTTTGCACATCCATGGTATTAGTAATTTCTGTCTTTGTTTACACAGAAGGTGTCAAGGAATTAACAATATGGTTAAAATACATGATGGAAATTAATTGGTCATATTTACATTATCTAGTTGATTTCACGTGTATGTGTTGACAGTTATTCTGTAATATACGAAATGTACCCACACAATGACGTCACTAATGGCTGATCACGTCACGAAAGACATTTAACGCACGAAAGTTTTTGCAAGGGAATTGTGTCTAACAGCGGTATGAAAATGTAGTTCAAAGAAAGAATTCAATAGTCAGAATCGAAATAATTGATAGGTACCTATGACAGTTGACAGTATGACAATTGCTCTGTTTTTGTCTTGTGCTGCCAACTCCTGTGTCCATACTGTATCTACTGATAAAATATTGGTTTATTAATATTATACTTTATTAAGATTTCGTAATTGATGTATATTATATTTATTTTTTCCAGGGTGATTGCAGATCATATAAATATGTTGTTGGGCTTTCATCGAGCTTTGAAGCCAATCAGTTAGATTGGTGTAACTTGATACATCTTGCGAAAATAATTCCAAGGATATGCCACAATATCAACAGGTTCTTACATTATCATTTTGCAGTCGAAGTACATGTATATAATTCAAATATTATACACAAACAACTGACAAAACAGCGGAAAATACACAGATTGCAAAGTACAGTTATTGAAATACTACTAACAAAATAAGTCATGGGCTTCATCCAGGTTATGTCAATTTGATGTTTTGTACTTTTTGCAAATTCAACCTAACCTCAACTTATACCTGTTATTAATTTTAATCAATGTTTATACAGTTACGCTAACTTTACTATTAGAGACTGTGGTATTGAGTATCATATCAGCATGTAGGATGGACTGGCTCTGGTTCTGTCATTATTAGTAGTTCGATTATGGCATTGCATCTCTTGTTACATCTTTCTCCTAAATTCCAGGATAGTGTATATATTTGGCGATGTAGTGAAGTATCCCGTAACGGATGTCACTCCAACGTACCTTACAGAGGGTGTTGTAAGCGCATTAAGACACGCTGATTACGTCGCTAACAAAGTGTTACATGATAACAAATGTACAGAAGACCTGAGCCAAATGCCGATAGTGATGGTGCCATTACACTTTGATAGGGAACCTTCCCTCAACCAGTTATCCTATCAACGGTCTATTGTGATACGTACCCTGATTACTCGGGACTTTATGGCTGGGATTGTTGCTGAGCCTGATAAACATTTACCTTTGAAGGTTTGTGCAAGTTGCACTTCAAAAGACATTAGCACGATAGAATTGCTTCGGTTTGAAATAAAAATATTTTGTGTCCAAACGTTTTTATATAAGTTTTTCTTCAGAATTATTTGGAAGTATTTGCCGAATTATAAAATCAAATCCACCGTCCGATTTTCATTCGCCGTCTTTTTATGTGCGCCCCGCGGCCTCCAGACTAGGAGATTGCGTCTACAACAGTTGTCCTGTTACTCAAACAGTTTTCAAAGAACATAACTAAATTGGTTTTATCACAATGATATTTCTTTGAGTTTGGTTATTATACGAACATTGTTTAAATGTGCATGCTGAGGCAGTAATGACCACAACTAATTAACAAAGTCTCTATTATATCATTTATCTATAGATTTTATACTTGTGCATGTATATCATTTATATCTTCGCGTTGTGTTCTCTATGAACAATGAATCCAAATTATATATACGGAACCAAATGAAAAATGTAAGATGTTACGAAATTCCTTGAATCTATGGAATACTTCGTGGAAAACTCAATGAAACGATTTGAAAACTTATGTGACTGTCATTCTATAATTGCTAGCAGGCAATTGGACTAAACTGAGCTGCATCAGCATTGGACGAAAATGACCAATCAACTGTATCTGTAATCATTTGATAGTCGGTGATTGAACATCTATTCTTAACCGACAAACCTTAGATTTAAAAGTTTAGTAACTGCCCTAGAAGCGTTATCTGATAATATGAAAAACATACGTGATGGGAGAAACCATTAATTAATTATAATTAATTAACCTGAGGCCCATTACGTTACAACCAAACATGAATGTACGAAGTGGTGACCGAATAATTGGTTCAATTCAGTTCGTGAATTAGAGATTTAAACACTAGAAACCAAACACACATCTTCTGGAGATAAATTACGATTTACATGTAGATAAAAATCTCTTCCCTCGTGGTGTTTTTATTATTATTATTATTATTACACCATATTTATACCGCACTATTATGGTAAGAAAATATGTTCAAAAGTGCTTTACGAATGAAATCAATACATTTATATTGTAAATATAATCATACGAGACAACCAAGTTAAATAGAAATAGAAATACATGTACAATAAAAGCAATAAGATCGACCATGTTCGTTAAAAAGTACACCAAATGTTTAAAAATGTTTAAATAACTAACGTTCAGTTAGTGGTACTAGAATAATGTCAGGTACGAACATAATCACCATTCAATTGCGTAATTTTTGTAATTGTGACTACATAGAAGGCATTGTGATCATGCAAATTGTCAAAACTTCTGCTCCAGCAAACTAAATAACTTTAATTGCTTTTCATTTTCCAGGTTATAGAAGACATGGTGTCGTCCATTAAAGAAGATCCAGGAATTTCCAGAGTCATGTATGACCTCTCTGGTAAACCTCCTGGATCAACGGAATGGGAATAACCGCTTTAATGTGAAGTGCCTTTCTATCTAGGTTACACCACTATATTAATGCGGATAATTGTACTTTGTATGAATTTTGAAATGTTAATGACTATAATATTATAATATTTAAGTCTTAATGCACTTTTGGGTACTTTTTGTGGACAGAAACTGAATAAACAATCAATTTTAATGTCTTTTGTTATTTTTAAATATCTTAAGACAAAAGTTGGTTAGTTGGTTAGTCTGTAGAGTCAAGTCAAATCATTGGAAAACCTTTTTAACCCTCTAGAGGTCACAGGTGTGACTGGATCTTCACCAAACCTTGTAAAAATGATTGTTTTAATGATATCCTGTTGAAGTTTGAACATCGGTCATCTGGGGTCAAAAACTACGTCACTAGGTAAAATCATAGAAAAACCTTGTTAACACTCTAGGGGTCATAATTTTGATTTGAAGTTCACCAAACATTATCAAAATGCTTGTCTTAATGGTATCTTGGACAGATTTGAACATCTGTGGTCAAAAACTAGGTCACCAGGTCAAATCACAGGAAACCATAGATGTTGCAATCTTTACTCAGGTGAGCGAAAAAAGGGCTATCTTGACCCACTTGTTTAAATGTTCTACTTTCACCCAGGTCGCGGCCGTGGTTCAATGGTTAATGCGCATGACTTGTAAACCGTAGATCCGGATTCGAATCCCGGTCGCGGCAGGTCACACCCTTCTAGAAAATTTGACAAAATGTCGATATTCCTCCATATATGGAGAAGTTGTCGGTTCCTTGTGGGAGGATAAGTTAGTACTGGTTAGTACACAGTATAACTGAAAATTTGTAAAAAACGGCGTTAAAACCCAGTGACAATAAGTCACATAAAAACAAAAACAAATCAGCTTTCACCCATACAATAAACTAGAGTTTTATTGATGTCTATCCGATCTCTTCACAAATCTTAAGTGATATGAATTGAACACGAAATGAGGAAATGTTTGTTCTATTCTCTAGGGTTAAATGTCAAACCAACATCCATGACCATTTGACGACTTTCATCATTAACGGTGGAGGAAGACATCAGGCGTACAACTCGGCATACTCAAATACATGAGAAGTTTGTTCGGTCCCGGTTAGGTTTTCGAACTCAAAGCGGCGAGCAGCTAGCTATTACTAGTTACAGACCCTAACCAATTGACCATCGAAGCCTCTGTTAGTTGGTTCGGCTGTTTATTATGCTAAGCTATATCTATTTACGACGGGCAATCCATCTACTCCCATTTTATCCGACCGGTATAAACCGGTCCTCTCTCATTTTGCTAGAGGATGCGATCATCACCGTCTGATGAGTGATGTAAAGCAGAGGCTTGGGAAATATGGCATTTGAATGACGCCCCAAATTGATACAGTACAATATCACGTCCGAAAATCGTGTAACTTTTACGCGGCGAAACGTATTAATAGCACAACACGAAAGATAATTTGTTATGCCGAGCATATCGAAAAAAAAGAAAAACATGTAGTATACATATATTATTGTAAACAATTCAAGTCATGGGACCATCATCTGTGCTCTAGATATCAACATAACGATGCTCGTAATAAACATTGAAAATTTCATACAACTAAGAACAAAAATAATGGGACTTTAATAAATCCTCCAGATAAATCGGGTGCTCGTGATATTGATGCTCATAATAAGTTTTACTGTACGTGATAATTATAGGAACAAGTGTCAACATATTTATTAAATACTGTGTATATACCAAGTGAACACAGAATAAGCGGAGTTTTGTAATTTGATTTTTCCTGAGTGTTTTTATTCTACTGGTACCACTCCTAGACTAGAAAAATGCATTTGTTGTTACCAGTCTGCGACCCTATGTTTTGGCGCAGACTTTATATAGTTCTTAATTGCAAATCCAAAGTACGTTAATATTTAGTACCTCAATCGTACCTGAGTACAAAAGGTGTTCAGAAGAAAAGGAATTAAAGATTTACCTTCATGTATTCTTATTTTTTTTCTGGTCAAGTAACCCTAAACATGACTATTTTTTCAAGCCTTTCTACGCATTCAAAACCGATTGTCCATCAATATCATCCGAACAACTTGGTTTGGCTGTATTGGGGTTTAACGCCGTTTTTCAACAATTTTTCAGTCATATACGGCGACCGGTTCACCTAACCAGTTTTCCTGGACTGTGTACTAGCCAGTACTAACTTACCCTTCCACAAGGAGCCGGCAACTTCTCCACATATGGAGGAAAATCGACATGTTTGTCAAATTTTCATGGAAGGGTATGACCTGCCGCGACCGGGATTCGAACCCGGATCTCCGGGCTGCAAGTCCAGCGCACTAACCACTGGACCACGGCCGCGGCTCCGAACAACTATTATTATGATACAAAGAAGTGATAAACCGTTCGGGGAATAGTGTACACCAACATTTCAAGAGGTTGAAGTAGTGCATGTCTATGTTTTTGTCTGAAATGGTACTTATGTCGTAAAGAAATCTGTAAATTTATGCCCATACGACTAAAGACTTTTGAGTTGCGTTTAAAGCAGTATTTGAACAGGATCTTGGTAATGGATAAAAGAGAACTTAACTACACTTGTAGTCGCTCATTCATATACATATATCCGGGAGATAATCTTAAACAACATTTCTAGCCTGTCACAAAGTTTACCCTCTGTTCATAAACTTTTTATGACATGCGGTGAAGTACAAGTAATTTATTTCAGCTATACGAGGATAAACATTTTTTAAGACCCCGCGAAGCCGGATAAAAACTATGTACAGGTGTTAAATTACATGTAACTGTAAAATTATTTGCGCAAAACGTTTTTATGCATTTTATGCAAGTGTGCAGTTTTCATTCATTGATTTTTATCAGAATTAAATCGCCAATTCGATATACTGAGATAACGTTCATGTACACATTTATTTGAGTATGGAAATTTCTCGAAGGGAAGTCAAAATATCGGGAATTGCTTAAATGGAGGGCAAAATTAAAATACGAAACTATTTAGTCTATATAATTGAATCGACATCAAACTAACGACAATTATCATATCCTGGAGTTTACTCTTATGTTGAAATTTAGGTTCAACTAGTGGACTACAATGAAGAATTCCAAATACTCTGTATTATCTTAAAATTGATACATAGATATAGACTAATGAGTGTGTCTTAATGGGAACCGATAGTTATTGGCTGAACCCTGAATACAGTTTATGATGTCGAGGCTCTGCAATGTACACAAAATATTAAAACAAATACGCCAGCTACAACTCACAAAAATAAAAAAGTAGTTAAATTGGCCCATACACATTCTTGTCAAGTCTCATGTTTTCAGAGCTAAAATCGTGCTCAGTCGATAAACCACACGCTGTCAGAGCTAAAACATTTGATTAATGTCGCGATTTTTTTCCATAAGGAAATACGATATTTCGTTTGGCATTGTCTAGCATCGCTTCGCATTGCCGAGCGTCGTAACGCATTGTCACTGTGCATTGTTGTGTGCCGACCCTAAAACGCGATGGTGACATTATAAATGGCACGATCAGGATTCCGTAATGTACAGATGTACTTCAGTGCATTTTCAGCATTTTTAAAAAAAAGATTTATGAGCACTTAATGTGAAATTGTACTTGGTACACAAATATCATTGAGGGAATTGTCAGATGATTTAATATGCAATAAACATTGACAGTATACGAAACTGATTGGGTATTTGGAAACAGGAAGAATTGAATGAAAGTGTATAATAGGGGTCATTATTGAAAGGACGGTATAGTTGGTACAAGCAGCAGTTAACAACGGAGGTAAGTCTTGTTGTAGAAAATATTCTAATGCTTTATAATGCTGCATTAATGCTTTTTTACACTAAGTCACACTACTCATTTTGTTTTCTGGCATTAACAAGCTACTAAAATATCATGTGTAGTCATGTGGGGTTGTTGTTTAGTGTATCTTCAACATTCAATGTACCCGTCTAAATAATAACTTATGCTTAATTAATTGATGATAGTATCTTATTATTACATGTAATAAGACATTTTTATTGATTAAATTGTCTGTTACAGCTTATAGTACGTGAGTAACAATGCACTGGATGATCAAATCTTTGCTCTTGTGTTCATTTCTGGCAGTTTCCCGAGCTGTCACAAAAGCGCCAACAGAGTCCACGCCATCACAAGTATGTGCATATAGTTGTCATTTCAGATGCAGTTCTTTTTTGTTTTCAAAAAATAACTAGTTCAGGCATTTTTGAATTATTTTTTCGATACAGATTTTATTTTACTATTTACATGTCATCGTTGTTATGGCCTTCATTTGAATGTCTTAGGGATATAGAATTTCCTCTGATGAAATGCGAAATAATGTTGTTGTTGCGCGATATTTAGCATCTGTACAAGTTCGTGACAAAATTTAAATTTGGGTTTAAAACTTAATAGTTAGTAAGACTCAAGGTTTGTGAAATTAAGTGTTAACGAACAAGTAGAACCAATGGACTTAAGGAGTAAGGTATGAGCGAGTGATGACCGATAGGTAATCTAGAAGAATTTTTGAATCAACTGTTCGTTAAAGACTTACCTTATTGTAATGCTGATAATATATGAAGTCAAATGAAAGTCAAGCAATTGAAACATTTGAAAATTTAAAATCTGACCATGCATTTTTTCATATTATTCAGAATGAAACAGACTACTATATGAGCATTGATGAATTGGAAGAAGAAGAGGAAATTACAATAACCGATAACAATGGCACGGTAGTGTCAGTCATTGATGTATTTCCAAAAGAGGTTAGTGTGAAATAGCAATATTTATTTGATTGGGACGTAACAATTTGAATTCAATAGAAACTAATTGACTATAGTCTACCAAATAAAATCTGTTTATTCGATCAATTAGGAAATAAGTAAAATTGTTTATAGAATTGCTGCAGGATAACAATTTCAGCGCTGTATTATAAACAGTTTACATTCATACTTATCCTCCTCATTCGGATATCATTAATCATTGATTACAAATTAAAAGAGTTTTGTTAAATAATTTATTCTTGAGTGTTAGTATGATAAAGCTTTTTATTTCTTTTAGGGATTTCAAATTGAGAAACCAGTTGATGATGAGGAAAAAGTTTGTTTGTTGAGGCAGTTAGATGAAGAGGTAAATGACTCTGTTTAGAGAATGATTTTAATCAGTAGTTTTGATTAACAGATATATCCAATGCATATGTATGTATTTACATTCGCTTCCCATGAAATTATTGAGGTGTCCACTTAACCTGAGAATGTTTGTACGGTACTAAAATGAATCTCTTTAAAATTATTTATGACTGCTAACCCATTTGTATCGCTATTATTTGTTATTATTGTGGTTAATCATTTACCAAATTTATCATTGACTCATTTACTGTCTTTACCACCATTTATGACTTCAACACTCATATGGACAATTTACCATAATGTAATCATGGTTATCATGCTAAAGCCAGAGAATAAGGACGAAGAACAATGCTACAAGAGAACACACCTGACCACTGACAAGGCTATCGAACAGAATATGACAGCCATTGTCGAACATTGTGAAGGACGGAAGATGTATCTGCTTGAAGCACATGATTGCAACATGATGTATGATGAGGATTCTGAAATTTCAGGTATTTGGTGGGGCAAAGGTCCCGAATTTCAAAACTCAAATTCATATTTATTTCATGCTATGTACACGTATTCAATTTCTTGTAAAATATATTTTGTCGGAGACAAATTTTCATTTTTAGCAGTGCTGGTGCTTGTGTCCTTTATTAATCGGGGCTTCTATGGAGTTAAAAAGTGAAGTCGATGAATCAAGGCTTCGATAGCATCAGCTTTGATTGGTCTCTTGTTGCCAAACTTGATAATATAACAAGTTATGTAGACCTGTCTTTGTATCGCCAAGGTCTGTTTTTCTAAAAGCAGGCAAACAGTTTCAGTTCAATGGACTATTGAAAACCTGTTTTTGTGTCATAGTCGAGTTTCTGCTTTTAAATAATAGCTCTTTTGATTTGATATACATGCAATAACTGGAAATGTTTATCTATATATGTTGATGGAATGCTCAGTCATGATGGTATTTACGTAAATATTTGATGAAATAGTGAGCAGCTATCGTTAAAAAACAGCAATAATTTCAGACATGTTGGTGGATGCGTGATTATGCAAATCAACAAGTATATGGTAAAATTATTATTTTTTGTTTCAAATACTCCAAATACTCGTGCATTCTATCAGTCCTTGATCGTTCTTCTGTCCATATGGAATACTCTCTCATGTAGTGAGAGTTGAAGAGGAGGAATAAACCACATGTGGCTTACGGTGAAATTGTCATTTAAAACATGTCCATATGTTTCCTTCGTTTTTGCTTTAGTAGTTAATATATTGATCTAACGTCGCTTTGATTTCGTGATGATTTCAGGATTGGTGCGCAAAAAAAGAAGTACATGGTATTACAAGTCGTATTGTTGTTACTACAAGTCATATGTCTCGACGTATTGTTGTAGAAGAAGATATTATTGCTGTGGTTGGTTGTGTCGCAGAACCTGCTCTCGGTGTGAAAGATACAGTTATAAAAGGATCACTGAGCTGATATGTGTCGGAAACTAAATATGTCACGTGAAACGTGTGCTGTACAGCTTTAGGATGTGCAGATGGTTTCAAACAAGTTTGCTTTGTTAAACTATTTCAATTTATTTCTCCAGATTAAAATTTATATCATACGGAGTCCAATTAGGAGAAAAGTGTGCTAGTAGTGCGTGTGTGGCTTAAACATTTAGACGATATTCTCAAGTTAGAGGCGTTCAATTTACACTATCTATCCAAGATTAACACAAGTATATGAGCATGGTCGTCCTTTCTTTACGAGACTTGAATATTTTATCTATCATAGGATTATATGCTTCAGGGTGCTTTAGTTCAATTTGTTTCTTGTCATTTTATGTTTAACAATCTCGTCAAAAAAACTCAGTTTATCATATGTCTGCTTGCTTATATCAGTCAGTTTAGTGATGTATTCTTCATCTGCATTCATTTGACATTCAATACATTATTTTTCCCGGTCCTATTATATTACATGTACTATTATATTACCTTGTGATATGGGCAAGGTACAGAAAAGCCTCTCTACGGCGGCCACTTATCAACGAAATATGGATCGGTGATGATACGCGTGGTTGCTAAATGTAAGAAAAAGTAACAATAACTTCAGCATGCATTAAGCAACCGATTGTATTGAAGACCAAATAAGTTTGATATGCTGCACTGGGAAGGTTTAACTGTAGTATTTTAGGGAAGGCGTGTTCTTTGAATGTGTGATTCTCTCTAGGAATCCTTTCCTTGCCTATATTATGATAGGATCGCGTACTAGGTGATGTGCAACAAGATGTTTCTTCATGAATGTTTGATTGAATACATGTGTAAACATGCAATGCATTTTTATGATTGTATCCAAAGACAAATATATGTATCTGACAGCTCGAATTTACGCATCTTATGGGAGGGTCAGTTGCCAAGTATCCTTGGATTATTCCCTGAATAATTTAGCAGAATGAACCGCTTAATATCAATATCATCAGTTCAGTGACACCCGGGCATGTCTTGTGATAAGGCAAAGTATACAAGCTGTACATCTCGTGCTAAGGAATATACAAAGTAATATACGTCAAAAAGTTTCATGCGGATGTGCAGGCTACAATTTGTGAAAATTACGATTTGTACAAAAGCAGTCAACATTTTTCTAAAAATGCTTTAAACAATTTATTGAATTAAAAATGAAAAATGGAAGTAGATCTTTTGTCTTCAGAATAGGCCTCTTGTATATAAATATTTTATGCATATGCATTAAATACTGAAATACCGTAACAATGTTTTGTGCATTTTCTATGCTATTAGATTGAGAGAACATCGTATAGCATTATAATAAAATTAAAATTATTTACATTTGATGCGTCAACTGTAAGATTTAGGATGAATTTCTTTGTCCTATCCTGTGTTTATGATTTGTTTATCATATTGAAAATTGTAATAGATTTTACCATGTACTTTATCATTGTTTGTTTGTGAGTGAACCAGTGGTGTGAATCACAATAAAGAATTGAAAAATAGAATTACCATGCGTTGTAGTATGACGAAGAGTATTTGATAATTTTGAAATTGTCCAAACTGGTGTGTCAAAATGGTGTAATGACCCACACGATATGCTGTCTTATTAAAAGACAAATGGATGAATGCAAAAACACTGACACTATACAGGTAATTTTGTTGTAAATGTTTATTTCTGGTGATAGAAACATATAAAGATCTATACTGCAGGTGTCAGTCAAATTCATTCTAGACATCCAAATGAAAATATATCCATGAACTGTACTAAGATCAATATAATACATTTGTATCAAAAACATGCTTTTTCAAAACACTGAACTAAAATTAATTTCTAAAACAAATGAAGCACTGAAAGTATGCAAATCCACAATCTGGTTCTAACTCTTATTCAAAGCCAGGAAACAAAGGTTGAACAATTAACTTATTTCTTTGCAATCCCTGAATAATTGTTGGATTCTAGTACATGTAATTGGATTTTAGTCTTAACAAGAGCAGATACCAAAACAGATCAGTCAACTATTTATTATTTACAATATTTATCTTAATAACTTCATAGTCCTTCGTTAATTTTAAGGAAACAATAAACTCAAATAAAAAAGTGCATGGTGATGCACATGCATAAAGTTCTGGATAAATATAATACTTTCGTGAATGTAGGACTATCATCAGTTCGAACGATATCGACATATGTACGATTTATTTCTGTCGATCGATGATTTATATTCATTTCAAAATAGCGCTATTCTAAAAGAAAAGTATGGTAGAAACTATCAAGTAAATATCTGCATTTCAGAATAAGACAGAACCTTTATTTGGGACTATTTTTGGGAGGTTTTTTTTCAAAGTTCAGTTGTAACTATTGAAATGTAAATTGTTGTACTGCTTATTTCTTCTGAAGTTAATAAACACATTATTTTAATTATACATGTATTTACATTCCGAAGTATACAAAACATTAGAAATAATGCATAATAAGCCTGTTTATTTTAGAAATAAAATTGTATCAATATATTTCCCAATATATAAAGCTGAATCAATGACAGCCTTAGATTTATAAGTTCATTGACACTATCTTGTACATATGACAATGTAGTATGTATCCTTTACTTCAACACACACTTACATAACTTCTAAGTTCTGCATTAATTTATACATTACTGTCATTTCAATAATTCGCAAGTGAATATAATGGGATTTTATGTAATGTCATACAACGCCGCAATAAAATTGTGCACGCAAGCGCCACGCTTCACTAGTCGGCTATTGTGTTGAGCCTCAAACTAAGTTGAGAGGCGCATGAAGCACGGGTGTATCGCCAGTTGAAATTTTTACTTGTGTAGTGTAGACTTCGAAGTCCAGTACATAAAAAAATGGCTCGAATAGGTATTGAGTAGAGTCAGAGCTATTGGCCTTTGAAAGGCAGGACACCCTTTGTCCCCTAGTAAGTTGACTACATATTGTATAGTAATGATCGCTCGTCTACGGACATATTCTCAATTTTGTGTGTAATTAACGAAGTTTTTGTCATATAAAACAATAAAATACAGTATAATCCGTCTCATTCTTAGGTGGAGCAGACTAATTTTCAATATCACCGCAATATTTCAGAATCATGTAATGTCGATGCGATCTAGGTGCCAGGCGGTAATATTTGCGAGTGGCAGACGTATGCGATACTGAAGGCTGATTGTTAGAATTGGCTATGTGGTAATGATCACATTGTGACTTCTGAATTTGGAAGTACGTGCATTTAAGGACTAATAATGTTGTTATGCTGTATAGTTGTAGGTTTTATTTTATTATGTAATACGTTTTTCTATGTCTATAAATGGTTTAGAAGAACAATTATTTCGAATGAAGCTTTTTCTCTTACTTTATGTAGACGACAATATAGTACAGTCGACTCTCGTTACGTCGATTTCGCTTAGCACAATTTTTCGTTAGCACGACCTAATTTCAAAAGTCCCGAATTTTGTCCTTCTTTATTCATATTAAAATCGGCGTGTAACACGAACTTACCTCTCGATTTTTTTCGTCACGTCGATCTAAATTATCCAGACCCGTTCGACGTATCTCTCTAAATATATATACAAATCTTTTACTATAAAAACATATTAATTTTTAAATAAGAATAAACATGTTTAATACAGAGGTAAAATTATACCTCTCAGTAGTTAATATCTATATTTAGTCTTATATTATTTAATATATATAAAGGCGTAGACCTTTATGGAATAAAGTCTAATTTTTCTTTCTTTCCTATTTTTCACTCTTATTTTGTAAACATATACAAAATAAAAGAATAAATTTAATAATAATAACTTCAAATTACAATAAAAGAAAATGAATACTTTTTTTCCAACAATCTAGCACACTTATGTCAGGACTGGGAAAGGGAGTGAATTCTGGCCCACCCATTACAGGAGTACTGAAATGTAAAACAAATAGCCCCAGTAAAAACCCTACCAGTTAATATCAGTTGTTATTGGGGTCTGGGTGTGACCAGATAGCTCAATTAACAGTCATGGGACAATAAACATGACTGAGCCCAGATTGAGCTTCTAGGCCACATTCTGGATCCCAATATTCAATGACAGGCCCTTTTTATTAAAATCCCCAAAAACTGATCGGACTGATCAAAGTGATAAGGTCACTATCAGACCATCAGTACATTTTAATGCCCCTATAAAAACTTCAAACCCAGTAAATAGCAATAATATACCACTATACAAATAGTGCATGCCACCAAAGTACTGTGTAGACTATAACGCTCACAGTCTTTGGAATCATGGCATGCACTATCAACGCAGAATTTTCCATTAAATCCGTATGAAAACTGGGGCGCATTTGTTATAAGTTGCCTTTACCTGATCCACCAACATCACTGATAAAAAAACTGGTCTTAACATTATACTATTCCTATTTTAAATACAGTCTCATCCCTCTGTGTAGAAAGAATTTTAGTTGTAAATATGCATATATAATATAATTTTAACAGTTTTTGTCCCCTTTTACTCAGTTATTTTTATGGCACTAAAAAGTTAGCCGTTTTTTGCTTGCCCACCCAGAATACATTATTTTTTATCCTTTACTATTTTAATTATTGTTTTAATTACTGCACAGAGGGTGAACAAATTTTTTAATGACTACCGGTCCTGAATTATTCATATTTTTTTTAGATAAATTTAATTAAATAATTATAATTTAGGTCCTGAGGGTTATTTTTGAAACTATCATACTTTCCGGTATGTATCAAAGACTTCATCAAACTTATATAAATGCGGCTGGCCTAAAAAAACAAGTGATTCTGATCTCTTGATGAAGCACACGCTATATCAGAATCACTCAAGAGTTTGCATCCTCTTATATATGTTGCAAAAGAGAATGCAAGCCACATATCGGAAGTACTTATTTACTATGGTATCCAATTGGGCAAAAACCTTTTATCTATTTAACTATAGTATATCAAAGTTACATGAATATCAGGATGGTAGTCTATATACAATAATGTTAACAATAGAAACATCAACTCATTTCTTAATAAAATCCAAAAAATAGCTATGTTAGATAAAATAGCTATATATCCCAATCTTAGAATATAAATTAAAATAGTAAAAAATCACACACACACCCCATCATTTTTTTATCAATTAAGAAATGAAATAGAAATTATGAATTGTATTAATAAAACAGTGAAACCGAATAGTTTTACTAAAACAAGTAAAGACTATCAAAACAAATTAGTAAAATAAAATAGTTGTATGATATTATAGATCCCCCTTTCTTCTGTGAAAAAGTAATAAAATAAAACGGTATATTATAATAGTCAACATATAATAAGTTAAAAAACAGACAGACAAACAAACATTCACTAAAAATAGCCTACCCCTGCAAGATTGTTTTAAAAATTGTTTTTATAAAAATAGGCTAAATATTTTACTACAGTTTATTGTTAAAGATAGTGAATGCTCGCCCATATGAGAATAACCCGGAGGCAAGGATAAACAAACTCAATAACCTTCATTTTACATTTCACAATGAATGAACCAAACATAGACACGACATCTACATGTACCAATGCTATGTCCGAGATGCTGGTGACAAAGATAAAAAGAGAAAGTTAACTGCTCACTGCTTACAAACGAAGTATGAAGCCATAAAGGAAGTAGAGAGGGGCGTTTTATCTAAGAAGGACATAGCGCTCAAATTTGGTATTCCCTCCAGCACGTTGTCAACTTGGTTGGCAAAAAAGTCGGAAATTATGGGTAAATTTTTGTCTGGCAGTGCTGAGCCTAACATGAAAAGGGAACGCACTGCTAAATTTCCTGTAATTGAAGAAGCCCTGTTACAATGGATGAGAAACGCGCGTACTAGCGATGTTGCCATCGACGGGGACGTTCTAAGGAACAAGGCTCGAGAATTTGCTGACAATTTCAACATTCCCAGATTTGTATTCTCTAAATCAGCTGAGGACTTGCAAAAAGGTTTTGATTTCTTGTACGATTATTGCAAAAATAGAAATTAAAAATTGATTAAGAAACGAAAGTTATTGTTTTAGAAAAATATATCATTATAAGCAATTCGCAATCAATGGCAAAATCATGCTAATCGTCAATTATCTCTCTTATCTTGGAATAGTTTTCACATCAGGTAGATATTTTAATGTTGCACAGTCTTGTCTAGTAGAAAAGCACAGAAAGCCATTTTTCAATTAAATTAGCACCCTTTTTATTGATATAATATCATTATCAAATTCTAGTTTAAGATTATTTACAATGATGAAACAAAGTATTGTAAAATCATATACGATTTATTAAAATTAGACTCAGAAAATTTCCCTAATAAATTGTCTTGGTTAACCTCCTCTAAACCTTGGGATTTCATGAGGTTTGGTTAAATCAAGGCGTAGGCAATAAATGAGTATTTTTTAATGTTTTTAGACTACCACAGAACGATAGTAATATACAAAATTGGAACAATCGTTTATATAGTTCCTCCAGGGCAGTCACCTATCGTTAACTTATCAACTTTGACTTGCAGTTTTATCTAAGAGCAGTTACCAGTAAATACAGAACAGCAATGACAAGATTGATTGCTGCTTCGTATAATCTCAATATTGAATCTGGTAGATGGTATAAGCCGAGAAGTATACCTCGTTAAGATAGGAAGTGTCTCATCTTTAATAGAATGTTCAGTGTATACAAATATAGGGAAACATTATATTAAAAGAAATTTACGAAAGACCCGGCAACGGGGGGAAGATTAAAGGGGAAGATTAAAGCAGGTCCTGACTGAATACAGTCCAGATGACGTCTACAATGCTAATGAGACCGGGATATTTTATCAGCTGATACCAGACAAGACAATTGGATTTAAAAATGTCGTGGTCCAATGTCATGGCGGTAAAAGAAGTAAAGCTGGGCTTACAACTTTACTTTGCTCCAATATGTCAGGAACCCACAAGTTACCTATCTTGGAAATAGGTAAATCCGAAAAAACTAAGTGTTTTAAGAATATAAAAAGCCTCCCCACTGAATACAAGGCTAACAAAAAAGCCTGGCAGACTTCGAAAATCTTTGGGTCATAGGTAATTCGTCTGGACCAAACATGACAAAATGAAACAAGAAAAATGCATTGATTGTAGATAACTGCCCCGCACATCCAAACATAAACTTGAGTCGGTAGAATTGGTATTTTTACCACCTAATACTACCAGTAAAACACAACCACTGGACTAGGGAATTGTCCAATCATTTAAATGCAATTACAGAAAAAAAGTGTATTAAACCACATTTTGAGGTGTATTAGTTAGAGGAAAGAATCCAGGATTGATATTCTACAAGTCGCGGAAATTATGTGCTATGTTTTGAAAGCATTACCACTCCTACCATCTCCAATTGTTTTTGTTGGGTTTGTAACAGAGAAACATCCGGAGACTGAAACATGTGATTCTGACCATGATGATGATGATGACCCCGACGATGATATTCCATTGAATTAGTCAGGTAAACTGGGCTTAAATGAGAAAATCATTGGTGATTTCATAACGTTAGATGACAACCTACCGGTATGTATTGATGTTGATGACGAATCGTTAATCCAAGACGTTATTTCGAATAAAAACGCAGAAGAAGATGTCGATGATGACGACAATCACATAGAAACTACTAATAACCAGATACAGATTCCAACAACAGATCGTTTGTTACAATCTTTTGTGTCTAACCAGTGTACTTCAGGATGTGTGCTGACAGTACTGAATGTTTGAGTTGTTTATGAGAAATGTCAGATAAAATAGTCAATGATGACTTGAAGAAAAAATGTACCACACAATCGAAGGTATATTGATGTTCTCGTGGAAACGCTTGGCCGCGTGACTTCAGCGAGGGAAAAAGACTAACGATGTACACACGGTGTGACTATCGGAAACACTGACGAGATGAACATAGACCGAATTTGTACCAACGATCACATTGGATTTTGTGTTTCCAATACTACTATGGGATAAGGGATATTTTTAAATATTAATATTTTGTTAATGCGTTCATAAATCAAAACAGACATTTAATCTAGTCATTAAATAAAATGCATTTTTATGATCACGTGACTGAGGTAATTTAGGACGTGGTTATTGGGCTATATGAACATGATACATGCACATAAAAACATAACAAAAATGAATAAATATCTAATAATTTATTTACTAACAATTTCACCAGACAAGACAATCATTATGATATTAAAAAGAATACGTCGGTGAGAGCCTGTGTCGAAATATGCATGCGACCAATACATTGGTACATTTGAATGCGCATTTCTATCGTAACAAAATCGCAATGAGAAACAACGAAATAAATTAATAACAGAAATGCGACATGGTTATAGAAAAGGATATTTGGTATCAATGATGTATTGTATTTTTCAATGTTTATGGTCTCTGCCTTGTAATCACCGTTGTGAGTTCGAATCTCACCCGTGACTTAATTTCACATGTGATAATACTCTCCAGCTAGCTAGATGGTCTGTGGTTCTACTAAGGTGTACTAAGGCGCAAGTCTGAGGGTCTTCCTTCACTGTAAAAGCTGGAAAGTCGCCAAATGACCCTAGCTGTTGATGAGAGTTTAAACTCCATTAATATTAAACAAATGTTACAAGCATTTCATTTTTACCTGTGCTCCAGTTTTCTTGGTATTAACAACAAATAATGCAATAGTTAAATTTTTCAATATTAATAATGTAATATTGTTGATTCGCAAGAACTGGATATTGTCACGGGCGACGTGAGGTCTGTCGTTGTCATGCTGAAACACAGAAATAACGCCGTGATTTTGTAAGACAGGAACAACGTGTGGGGCAAGGACATGGTCTCAATACTTTTGAGCGTTCAAATTGCCTTTAAAGACCACTAATTGGGTACGATACTCATACCTAATTCTGGACAGACCATCACGGAACCCCGACCGCCAAAACGGTCCCGCTGAGAACGCAACAGTCAGCGTAACTTTTTTTCCTGCGTCGGTAGACCCTGATCAGACCATCACTATTGGACAATGAAAACCTAGATTCTTCTGAAAAAAGAACCGTCCGCCAGTTTTGCCTTGTCCAGTTGATGTGCCTGTCAGCCCGTTGATGCCTGTCAACGCCGAAGTGACAGACGCTGTAGCTGTCGCAGTTAAAAAACGATTCCGTAAATGTTGGTTTAAAATATAGCTGCCTTGCGCCGGCGTGGTCACACCAGCATCCCAACGGCTCTCTCCTTCTCTCTAAAATGTTTCGCAATTGGAGGCATCGAAATTTTGCCCAAATTGTATCGATATGAAGTTGTTTAGGTATTTTTATGACTGTAGTCGTCAAGTGCAATAATTTGCATTAAAAAAGTTTACACATGTAAACCAGATATGTCCATCCTGTGCGTGCACGTGGAAATGGAGTTTTTGTCAAAACACATGATATCGTTCAACATGAGGTGATTATCTGACCGGTTTCCCAAACTAGGACGTCTGTGGTAACTACTACATATACACATTTTCCTACATTATGTGTTTATATACATTAAGTTTATAATTATAAGTTTTTAAGACCTACTTTGCGAAAGTTTCTTTTTTTTTGGTTCATTGTATTAATTAACCTCAAACATGAAGCAAAATAAAAACAATACTAACGAAATAACAAAATAAGACGTTTTAAGCCTAAAGTTATATACACAAGTAGCAAATGAAATTAACATCTACATGGGATATATCCCTCGGTGCTCCTTCAGAATGTCTATGATACCAGAATAAACAATTATCACATGGAACCTGATCGCCTAATCAAGAGGGTAAATTGCATTAACAATAATTTTCTACTTGCTTCAGTTTTTGTGTCTGTTACTTTAGAGTTTTTTAGCAGTAGGGAATTTGATCCCTTTTCTTGCCCTTATCAGATGATTAAATGTTCTCTAACTTTCCTTGAATCAAATATCAAGTCGAAACAAGATTTTTCTAAAACAGAAAGATGCGTCTGCTGTAGCCAACAGACCACAATCTACAGAATTATCGTGTTTTGTACAAATGGAACTATCATGGCTAGATTAATTTGATATATACCGTATATTTGAGAAAGTTGGCTTCTTAGTCAGTCAGGAATAATTGTATCTTTGGTACGGTCGTTACCTAAACTGTCAATAAGATAAATTTCATTGTTATATACTACTCAAAATTTGATAAGGATAGCTTTTTAGATTGCTTATATTTGATTGGATATAAATGTCTACCAAGCTTTTATTATTTTAATTGAAAGTTTATGCATTTGTCTATTTGTTTGAAGATAGAAATAAGTTTTTGGTGTATTCATTGAAGCGTGACAGAAGCCAAAAGTTGAATGGGTGCTAAATTGACGTTTTCGTATGGATGTGCCAAATGTGAAATTTTGCTGCGAATGAATTAATTGAATTAATTTCTTGGTCAGTATCAAGTGTGATGTCCATTTGCATTAATAACCGCCTGACATCGCCGGCGCATGCTGCTAACAAGCCTCCGGATTGAGATTTGTGGGATTCGAACCCACTCCTCCAAGAGGGCCAGTCTTAGCTCCTGGACTGTAGTTGGCTTAACAGGGCGGGCTGAAATGGCTCTCTGCCGCATGTCCCATACATATTCTATGGGATTGAGGTCGGGGAACGTGCCGGCCAGTCCATTCGGACGATTTTGGCATCCTGGAGGTACCTGTTGGTCACCATGGCCCTGTGTGACTTGAATTGTCGTCCATTAAAATGAATTTAGGGCCTATAGCGCCAGCGTACGGGCGGACATACACGTCCAGGATCTCATCAACGTACCGTTGGCCCGTCAGACTGCCGTTATCCACGATATGAAGGTCAGTCTTGCTCTGCATGCTGATCCCCGCCCACACCATGATGGAACCCCCTCCATAGCGATCATGGTTTGCAATGCAAACAGGTGCAAAACGCTCATGGGTCATTCTCCACACCCGTGCCCGTCTATCCGTGAAGTCCACACAAAATCTGGACTCATCGGTGAACAGTACCGGGGTCCAATCATTCAACGTCCATGTGACGTGACCTCTGGCCCATTGAAGGCGTGTTTGCAAATGCTGCCGCATCAATGGAATGCGGATTGCGGGTCTTCTAGCGCGCATACCAACACTATGGAGTCTGTTTCGTACTGTTAGAGTCGACACCCGCACTCCCGTTGCATTTTCAACATCATTACGTAGCGTTGTTGCGTTCATAAACCGGTGACGTCGAGCTTGTATAACTACAAACCTGTCTTCAGCCTGCGTTATTGCTCTTTGACGACCACCCCCATGCCTGTGGGTAGCGTCACCATAAGTTTGGTAACGGTTCCACATCCGTGAAACTACACTCTGTGACACGCCGAGTGCACGTGCCACGTGAGGCTGAGAACGCCCTGCTGCAAGCATCCCGACCCCCATATTCATTTCTTCCCTACTTAAACGATGCCGTACGCGCAAATTCGCCATATTTTACGTATTCAGTAAGTTTTGAGCTGAATGTATTCAGATTCAAGTGAATAACTTGAAAGTGTGTACAATTGTACATGTGGCCACCACGCCTATTTTCATGGGTAGCCTTTTCCCCGTGCAAATCGGGAAGCCGTGGGCCGTGAAACCGCAGTAAAACTAACTGAACCTTGTAGTAAACACTCGAATAAATATACACACCAAAAATTGAGGGACTGCATTACGTATGTTACAAAATATGTAGCATTGAAAAAGCTATCCTTATCAAATTTTGAGTAGTATATTTAATGGAAGTAACACAAAGGTTGTTGTGATTGCTGCGCATTTGGCAAGATAGATTTAAATTTTGTTGTGTGGATTGAAAATGCGTCCAGGTTGTCCAGATTTTGACATCTTCATTAAAAACTGGAACTCGTTCTGGCAATTCTACTCCAAACATGTTCCCTGAATTGTTCTCTCAAAGGTTTGTTGATTGATTCAATGTGTTGTGAATTTATATAATGTACCTTTTCTACCCAATACGATTTCCTTTATGCGTAGTTTTAAGTTTTAAATTGTTTATCCAATTAGTGTCTGATACATTCGTATTGTCATCTCGTAGATCGCTTAATTAAATTGCATGTATTTCAGTAACTTCATCAATACAAAAATGTCACGTTTAATACGTATACTTTCGTTCAAAGGAGATGCGAAACTCAATTTACGTTTTTTTTTGTCATATGAAGTATTCCATGTTGATCTTGGAGTGGATTTATTAAATAAAGATAATTTACATTGCTTTTGTTTCTTTTAGTTTGGTGTGAAGTTCGGTGTCTCTGTTATTGTCTTATGACCACTTCCCATTACTGAATCGGGGGAGGGTATAACATCTAGTCCAACATCAGCTTTCCAACCTTCTTAAGTGCTACCCTTTTCACAAGATTTAGGTCTGCGATTTCTTCATTTTCTTCCTATTTGTGTTAGAATTGTATACATTTTTGTCGTCTGGAAAAGGCGTGCCAGTGGAAATCTCAGCAGAAATTATATGGTAACATCGGTTGATTGAAGGACGTGTGCATGATTCTTTAGGAAATTTTACAGAATATTATGTTCCATTTGAACCTTGACTCATAAGCGCGTCCATATGAGGCACTAAGACGATTATTTTCAATCACTTTGATAGTCAATGCCTCTAGAGAATATGTTGTTTGAGGTTGTTTGGGATGATTAATAGTATCACAATGTAAAGTATGTCTTTTTGTACAGTGGAAAGTTCTCCCACAATTGATTCTATCATTTACTTGGCTGACAAAATTTCTTTGGACGAGATACGTTGTCGATCTGAAGCTCGGAATTTAAACTTTGGTCTTACAGCCCACTAACTTTCACCACACAAAGCACGTATTAACTTAATACTTAAAGTATGTTACCCAGTATGTAATACAAAATAAAACAATTTCATCTGTAGCTTTTTTGTAATCACTAAGTCTTTTAAGGCATTCAAGCCTTCACTTACATTGTTAGTAATTCCTGAATAAGGGTTAAAAATTTCTTTAGATTCAAAGATCCAACGTATCCAACGTATCCAACGTATATTAATGTCTGCAAAATATTTGACTAAACGTAGTTTAGAAATGGCTCACTCCACGTAATTTAATTTCATTCAACGCTATATCAAAATGTTCTTCAGTTTCACAAATATTTTTATATTTGCCTCGTGAGTCTTTTCGTCGGTAATTAGTATTGACGTGTTCTGTACCATTTGTAAGTATTTGCCGATTTGTAAATAAAAAGTTCGAAAGTTCGATAATCAAACTTTAATGCCTTTGAATATATGGTTCCAACAATTAATAATGGTCGAATTAGCAAGTTTGTCTCGAAAGCGCCAATAATTCCTTTCTTGGAATTGGTAACAATGGGTGTAATCATATTCTGAATATGTTTACGACATCAACAGAACCTTTCTGACACGTCTGATATTTCCGTTCGTGTAACATAAACGTTGTTGGTAAAACTGGAATTCTTTAAACATTGGATGTTGGATAGAAACAGAAGAAACGTAAAAATTACGAAGATTAAAAGTTGTAAAATATTTCAACATGACAATCTTTTAATTATATTTATTTCTTTAGTTGCAGGAGACTTATCGGCCATTAATTTGTCTAAAGTTTCTTTTGGATTGTCTTTTGGAATTACGCTATGTTTGATTTCTTTCAGAACAAATGATTAGGTGCGTTTAAAAGGTCTAGAGTTATATGTTCTATTACCATTTGACATTGATTGATACGCGCTACAATTACCATAGCACACAATTATTGTTTTCCGTTATAATCATCATTTAAATACCTAAATACATGTCTCTCAAATTCATCACTAACACTCTTTGTATTCTTAATTTTGAAAAAAAAATGTCTTTCAATACGCTTTCCTTCAACGAAGTACTCCTTCCTCCCATTATGGTGCCAAAAATGTCCATCCAATCATTCTCCTTATTAATATCAAGAAATATAAAGAAACACATTGCCCTTCTTTGGCTTGTATGGTGGTTTCAACGTAGTACTATGCGCCGTAGATGACTAAGATGCAGGATGCCTCTCCTTCAGACAACTTCCTCGTTGTTGAAAACACCGCGGCCTCGGACCCACCCCTAAGAAGGCAATAATGGATGTCTGGCTCACAAAGTCGAGTACACACATTTGCATGGTTGGCCTTTTGACTGTAGCTAATTTCTTTGAAGCTTACCTTTTGTTGGTTGTAGTGAATAACTGGTACAGCAGCTTTCCAAATGTGGACGATTTCGACCGCCGTAAAATGCTGGCGGTGGTATATCATTAACAACTTCGTATTCATCCTGCGACAAAATAAGTAACTATTAGATGATATTAAGTTATCATTGTTATATAGCACCATGGTTTTGAAATGCATTCTGAAATTATTTAGTTCTTTGATAAATAAATAACTACATGTACATTTAATTATATCAACTGAAACACATTCATTACCACAGTACATTTTGAAATAAATTATATGTACTAAATATTAAATATAATTCTATACACACATGCGCGCAAATTAATGAATTTTGTACATCAAATTCTGTGATGCAGTTTGTTAGTATCACATCAGTGTATTACCAAAAATAATACATTGTTTGTGAATAATATACGTTTAAAAACTTTTCTATTCAGCCATAGCTAAATTAGCAAAATGTATTATTAGACTCAGTAAGAAAAAACAAATTAGTAAATTCTGATACCCTTTTCTGAAGTAATATCTCCTTATGAATGGACGACTAATTAATAGAATGACGCCCCCACTTATCCTCCGATCTTCATTGGTTCTTGTCAAGCATTTGAATACACGAACTTTAAATCAGTGATTAGATCGTAGATATGGTGACGGCTTTCGTTCATAAATACGCTCAGGAGTACGATCTTCACAAGTTGAATTGATGGAGTCATCTAAACGTATGTTCTTCAAATGATGAATTGATGGAGTCATCTGAACGTTTGTTCTTCAAATGATGAATTGATGGAGTCATCTAAACGTGTGTTCTTCAAATGATGAATTGATGGAGTCATCTACACGTTTGTTCTTCAAATCATGAATTGAAGGAGTCATCTAATCGTTTGTTCTTCACATGTTCAATTGATGGAGTCATCTAAACGTTTGTTCTTCAAATCATGAATTGAAGGAGTCATCTAAACGTTTGTTCTTCAAATCATGAATTGATTGAGTCATCAAAACGTTTGTTCTTCAAATCATGAATTGAAGGTGTCATCTAAACGTATGTTCTTCAAATGATGAATTGATGGAGTCATCTACACGTTTGTTCTTCAAATCATGAATTGAAGGAGTCATCTAAACGTTTGTTCTTCAAATCATGAATTGAAGGTGTCATCTAAACGTTTGTTGTTCAAATCACGAAGTGATGGATGTCATCAAAACGTTTGTTCTTCAAGTCGTGAATTGAAGGTGTCATCTAAACCTTGGTTCAGCGCTTCTGTACGTGACAACACTTTATCCATTGCCTCTTCAAGTGTATAGTTCTCAAAATTTGCTAAGTGTTTATATTCAGTGTTCGTGTAAATCAAATTATATCTAAATTGCGATAGGTGTATATACATGCCAGTTGTCAATACACACATCGAGTTTCGATGAAAATATCTGCGTGACATTGAAAGTGAAACGCGGGAAATGTCATACCCACGAAAACCATGTGTTTTGAGTGTTTTTGTCATTTTGTTTAGTTTATAGTTAGTTTAGTTTATTTGTATCAAAACCGGAAAGTCATAGACTCATGCGGTAACATATCCACAATAATTTACATGTCGATATGTACAGCACATAGTAAATTAATATGAAGACAATATACATGTATATGGTATATAATCCGTACATACACGCAATGGAATATGTGTACAGCCGTGTAGCAAGTCTATATGGGTTAATCCCTTCATCGCTGATTAATAGGTGTAACTGTTAATGAGATAATAATTCCCTTTATTAAAAGTAGCGAACTAAGTTTAAAGTGCACTAATAAATATTTTAGACATTGTATAAACCATGGAAATTGCACAATAGAGTATAATGTTTGGTCAACAGATGATTTTCCATCATGGCTGTAGTGTTGGGAATTAATGAAAATGACCGTAATCATATTTTGAAAATAATCATACATGTGTATTTTGAAATAAAGATGAAGACAAAGAGGTTTTAAATACTTATATTTATGTACAATGCATGTCGTAGTTACAAAAAAGTGAATAGTTATTATATACATGTATTACAGTACTATAAATACAACGTTTATTCATCCTAATACAATACAATACACAACAGGCAATCAAGATGGTTATAGATGGTACAAACTAGTATACATGATAATTGGTTTTATGAGAATAAATTGTAAAGAAAAATAATAAAAAAATGTTTATAGACAATAGATATATATCATGCATAGTTATCGTTGTCTTTGTCACTGATATTTATTACTGTCTTAATAAATTTAAGCTATATATATGCTAAGAACACATGTACATCACAAAGTCCAGTATTTAGTGTGGTACAGGACCGTATATTATAGTACAATTATCCAAAAGTGCACTCGTGGTAATATCTCTATTTTGATATCGTTCCCAGAGGGCCCAGATCCTTCCTTGGGTGCGCTTGGTCATCTTTGATTGATGTTGTCTCAGTTTGCCTTCTCGGACAAGCTTGACTGTCAGGCGCAGCTCCTTGGCTTCTTCATAGAGGAATGTAATAAGGACGTATAAAGACAGGTTGCCCTTTCACGCACATCTGTTCAGGGGGTTGTGCCAACCCTTGCAGTAATTGCTAGTTCTCACGCACCGCGAGTATTGGCACCAGGACTTAACTGACCAGACGTCGATGTTTATCCAAGTCTCCCGGATATAATTGAAGTAAGTGCCCGTCTGTAGTGTACAACTTTTAATTCTTAGTTCTTCAAATGCTGAGATGATGTCATCAGTCGGAAGAAGCAGGAGCGCAAAGGCCTTCCTAAGCAGTCGGTAGACTTCATCTTTTTGTGTGTACGCAGACTGAAACAAAAAATGTTGAAAATATCAATTTTTTAAATAGCATTTTGTATATCTAGCATAAAAATAATTTTGTATTGAAACATTATCATTAATTATCATTAATTATCATTAATGTTTTCAACCTTTATAATCAGTAAGAGATAGATCGCAGTTTGTATTAGGTGTACATTGATAATTTTCTTTCGTATATTTGATATTGTCAAAGTAAAATGTTTAACAACATGATGAGCATATTTATTACAATAGATATGCTTGTAAACTTATATTGTATGACAGCAATAACTTATAATCAATGTTATTTGAGAGGACCTCGGAAACAATCGTCTCCACGATGGGTGGTTCTATGGGATCATCTCAAAGAAAGTGGGCCGGGTAGATCAAAGGTGGATGTCATTCCCTCTTCTTCGTGCAGGATAGCAGCGGCTACCGAGAGCCTACTGGATTCCGTTGAAGGAAGGTTCAGACGATTACGGGGGGCGGGGTCATGCACGCTCTGGTCGATGGACGCTTCGAGGACGATGTCATCAGTATCCATTGGATGCTATATTCTGGTCTCCAAGCGCTCGTGCTGGACGATGGACGCTTCGGTGACTTCTTATTCAGTCTCCATGGGATTCTGTCTGCATGCGTGACAGGTGAAGACGAGTTCAAAATTCTCGCGCACAGCTTCATCATACTGTTCAATGGCTATACCTAAATTATTTTTTGCACTTTCAGCAAGCCGCTTTAAATGTTGATTTGATCGGTTATCATTTGCGTGAAAACAAAATGAAAATGTGTCAGATTCCTCAGAAACTTCGTGCCCAGGAGAAGACACCAACTCATGTACAGTCAAGTGCATAAATAAGCATTTTCTCATCTGCTAACTTCAAAGGAATGACACTTCAATTAAAGTATAACTTTTGAAATTGTTTGCGACGAATCCTTAAATCTTGATTCGTTAAAATAATATGGACGAAATTATCACCTGTAAAAGCATGTTTATCAATCAATTTTTATTGCAACCAAGTAAGTAATTTCAACCTCTAACAAACTGTTAATCCGTTTAACATTTGTAATAATTCAACTAATCAATCAATCAATCAATCAATCAATCAATCAATCAATCAATCAATCAATCAATCAATTAATCAATCAATCAGGGTGTGCCCGTCTAAATTATTAATTTATGCAAAAATTCAAAGCAGTCGTTATTATTCGGTATACGGTTACCCAAAACAATTAAGGATAAATCTAAACATACCTTGACAGTATTTTATTATGCACGGGAAGCAACTCATACAACATACTTGCATATTTTAAAAATCTTTAAGTTCAGTAAAAATCAGTGTATTCAATCAGAATTTCGTGTATGATTGTAATAAACACTATTGTATTTCTACATTAAATTCAATTATTCTAGATTCCTTAATAACAAAGTTATCATTTGTTTTCGGTAATCTGATTTGTTTTCGGTTAGAAGGGGAAGAAACTCTAACACTGCACTAGGATATTTTATAAATGTTCATAACTTCCATTAAAATCATGAATTAACTCGAAATTTTGTGTATGAGTTCAATAAACACTATTCTTCAGCAAACATTAAGTTATATTATTTGAAAATCATTAATTATGAAAAAATCTCATTTGTTTTCGGTAATCTGAATTTGTTTTCGGTTGTTTTCGGTAAATATTTGTTTTCGGTATTCAGTAATACCCGCGAGTCGTTATTAGACGTATGGCGAGTCATTACTAATTCTGTCGGTTAGGATTAGGTCTACTGAAAAAAGGTCTATAAAGTATCACTATCAGCAGAAGAAAACACGATGTACAATAAAAATAAAAAAACAGATACATAGCGTGCTTTGAATAAAGTTAACCGAATCGGTGTCGTCAAGTCTTAGGTAATAAATTATTGTATCGAAATGTCTCGGTCGTAAAATGTTGGTTCGAAATATCTTCGGTCGTACAATGTTGGGTCGAAACGTCTTTCTCATTAACAGAATGAATACAAAACAGAAATGAATGTTAAAAGTATCCATGGATTTCAACTTATTCTTAATAAATGAATTCTTATGTAGAGTATTTTCAGGCATATATTTTGTTTATACTCAAAAAGTTACTGCTGAAGTAATGTCCATTTAATGAACTTCCGGTTTGTGAAGGTTCCCGCAAAATCGGTATTTCGGATATTATTTCCTTCCCGAAGTTATACATTTGATTGAAAGGTATATTATATGTCGTAATTGCATATTAGACTTGTTGTGAACTTATCTATTCACCCATAAATTTTGAATAATAGGCGTAAAAATCATTTATACTCTTGTTGCTGTTTAAAATTATGGGTGGGGTATGATGTGCATGTGAAGTGTCCGACGAACGATCGACGCGAAAACTCGATCCTCCCACGTCTTAACTGGCAAAGAATTTACCGTGGCATTTCTCGTTGCATTTTCATAATCTTTTATGAAGTACTTTGTGTTTTAAATTTGCAGACAACTCATGAGTGACGCAGAGAAGGTTGAAGTGAATGGAAATGGGGTCCACACGGAAGACAAAATAGTTATCTTAGATGCTGGTGCTCAGTATGGGAAGGTAACTATCAATAATTGTACTAAAACTTCTCCTGTGATTGAATAAACATAAAACACTTAGGATCAACAGTTCAATATAAAAGATGTTGTTTTAGGAAAGCTCATCACCTGTATACCTTTGTCATGCCCTTGTTTTCTAGATTCTTAATCAAAATCAGTGTCACAGTATTTGCTTGCCTGTGATGTTTTCAAGCAGTGATTTTTCCTTCTTTGTTTGGGTCCAATAAACAGACCCTTTCCAGCCGAGAATAAAGATGTTTTTTCCCAATTCTCAACCGAAAAATTCCCAATTTTGGCATCTCAGTGCACATTTTTTCCCAATTGGTCTGGACGTGGACCCTTTCCTATAATTGCAGAAAAAATCACTTTAAAGATTGTCAGTCCATTGGTCCAGTAACAATTGATTGTCCTTCACTAACACTTAGTTTTATGTGACTTATTTTCTCTGGGGTTTAACACCATTTATCAACAATTTTCAGTTATATATGACAACCGGTTCACCTAACCCATTTTCCTGGATTGTATACTAACCAGTACAAACTTACCCTTCCACAAGGAGCCAACAACTTCTCCACATACAAAGGAAAATCAACATTTTTGTCAAATTTTCGTTGTAGGGTATGATCTGCCGTGACCGGGATTTGAACCCGGATCTCCATTCACTTACACTGCTACCAAGAACATTTACAAATTCATATTTACTCTGAGCACTATCGCTTTCTGAATTGCTGATTATTATATTATTATATTTTACTTTCAATTTTTGTCTTTTTTTATTCAGGTTATAGATCGTAGGATAAGGGAACTGTGTGTGGAAGCAGATTTTTTACCTCTTGACACACCTGCTTTTTGTCTCAAAGAGAAAAAATACAAGTAAGAATATTCATTCTTTATTTAAGTAAATTTATAGCAGATTTATGTAGAGTTTAAATAGACCCCAGCATATAAAGACCACTTTTAAGCAAGCATAGAATTAGTAATATCAAACACCAGATAAACTTCAAAGTTAAAGGGCAACTGTGATTAAAAATAACATTTGTTGTTTTTTCCATTGATGGCTTTAGATTTACATATATGTCACATTAATTGAACATAGACTTCTTTTATTAAAAATCCAAACAATGTGAAATCGCCTCCTCCAGTACACAAAAATCCATACTTTAGATGTTGCATAGTTTTCTTGTGAAATTGAATTGAAATTTGTTATTGAAAGTTATGGAAGTTTTTTGTCAGTACGGATTAGTAAACATATCAGTTGCTCTCTTTATGCACACAAATTACTCTCTAGCCACAATTTTATACTTTCAGGGCTATTATCATATCAGGTGGACCAAGTTCTGTGAATGATGAAGATGCTCCCATGTATGACCCTGATATATTCAGTCTGGGTACACCTGTACTGGGAATATGTTATGGACTGCAGGTATGAATGCATAACTGGTCTGTTAGATTAGAAAAAAGATGCTAGATTTTATTGTGTTGATAGACTGGACTCATACACAAGACTAGATAAATGTATGTGACATAGTGGTCTATATAGACTGCCAGACAGACACAAAGGTCATGTGTTTGAATACCAGTCAATGGAGGATTCCTTCTTGAATTCATGTTCCCTGAATTTGCTGAAGTACAGAGAATAACCCTTGAAGCAATCATTGTAAATGATTTTTAGAGGCTTCTTAACTTGTTTAACAATCAGTTTAGAATGACTGAATTTTAATCTAACGATAACCAAATAGTATTATGGCATTGTACATGAATTCAAACAAAGAGGGAATTGCAATTTTGTAATTTATATATAATTCATTTATAATACAGTTTACTCTTGTTATGGCAAAGTCAGTTAACACAAATTTTCCATTATGGCGAAGTATTTTTAAGTCCTGATTTTTTCCTTCTAAAAGTATATAAAATTCTGTTGCTTAAGATGAATTTTGCTCTCGAAATGTTTCGTTTTGTCAAACTAATTTTGAAGTCCAAATGAACAATTTCGCACCTAATTTGCGTTGATTATTACGAGGTTAGACAATATTATGCACTTGCCCCCAATGTTTTCCACACCTCGCTGAGTGTACAACAAGTTCGATTTAATTTTCAGTCAATAACAATTTGTGGATTATTATTGTTTACTCTTAAATGCAAACATATCATCACATATAACTTAATAGTGGACAAAATGTTGGATTTGTAAAACATGTCATAATGAAAGATATTTGTAGTTTAGTTTATTTTTATATAAATCATTATACATGAAGTAAATATCATTTATTTATTTACTTGTAAATAAAGATAAAATATCACAAATAAGTAATTCTTTCAACACAAACACCAATTATCATGAATTAGTGATTCTAACAATGGCCAAAATGCCTAATACAATGCCGGTATTCGTCCGACGTTAATGTCGAATTTTTGTTATGACAAAGTTTTTTCGAAAAAATGGACATAACGAGAGTTGACTGTATATGCATGCAGCACCATCATGCTTTAATGGTGTGAGGTTTACCTGACTGTCTTCTAAAATTTATATCAGACATGTTTTGGATACTTGAGTAGTAAGACTAAGGTCTTCATAGTGTGAAAAATTGCATTGACATTGCATTTCTGATCTCATGGAAAATGTGGATTAAGTCTGACAAAAAATCCTTCAGCCTTGTGAAGACATTTTAAAGTTTACTGTATGTACTATGGACAAAGACAAAAATATTTGTTTAAAATTTGGTGAAGATTTGGTTCTGTGGTACAAACTAAAATTTGGTGAAGATTAGGTTCTGTGGTACAAACTAAAATTTGGTGAAGATTGGGTTCTGTGGTACAAACTAAAATTTGGTGAAGATTTGGTTCTGTGGTACAAACTAAAATTTGGTGAAGATTTGGTTCTGTGGTACAAACTACATTTTAGTGAAGATTTGGTTCTGTGGTACAAACTAAAATTTGGTGAAGATTTGGTTCTGTGGTACAAACTAAAATTTGGTGAAGATTAGGTTCTGTGGTACAAACTACAATTTGGTGAAGATTGGGTTCTGTGGTACAAACTAAAATTTGGTGAAGATTTGGTTCTGTGGTACAAACTAAAATTTAGTGAAGATTGGGTTCTATGGTACAAACTGTTACACAGGTTTGTTACATTATTTTCAGATGATGAATGTATCATTTGGTGGAACTGTTGAAAAGAAGGAAGTTAGAGAAGATGGTCAATTCCACATTGAAGTTGACACGTCATGTGCTCTGTTCAAGTAAGTGTTATCATAGTAGTAGATTTGATTTCATCAAGACTTGTCAGGTTAATTGAAATAAGGGGACAGATTAATATTTGTAGGTAAATCATGTTTGATGGTTTTGTCAGTGGCATTTTAATCCATTAGATAGCAGAATAGTGATGGTATTAGTACTCTTCGTGTTTTTTTTTTTAAATAAAATATGGAATATTTGTGTTGCTCAGATTTTAATGTTTTGAATTATCACTGGCCTGTCAAATTACACTGGTATCGCTTATTTGTTCTAAAATTTGCAGTTGCCAGACAGGTGATACTGCATTAAACTCCATTTGCCGGAATTTGAAATCGTACTTCCTGGAAGCTTAAGGATATTCCTCCTCATTCAGATCCTAAAGATTAAAGGATTCAAAAGGTTGATGTGTTAGCCTTGTGTCAGTAAATGTTAAAAATGGGTATGCAATGTTTGTTTTATTGTATTTGTTGTGTTTTGTAGTGGACTTGATAAAGAGCAAGAAGTATTATTGACACATGGTGACAGTATTGGTAAACTTGCTGATGATTTCAAAGCCATAGCTCATTCTGGGGATATTGTTGCAGGTAAGTTGGCATAACTGATAGGACAGCTCACTAAAAAGCAAAAGAATTTTACTTGACATGAGGGCAAGCAAGGAATTCTTGAAATTTTCCAAACCTCCTCATATTTTTTGTTAGAGGACAGAGACCTGACAGCCATTGGCAGTATCTGTATTTGTTGTAAAAATCTATCATTTGTTGAAATTATCAATATTTCTTTAGCATATTTAAAGTCCATGAGTTAAGTATTGAGAGATTAAAAGCATCCTTTGAAACATTCTGCACTTATTTGTTATAATGACGGGCTTCAAATGCATTGAGCTATCATTGGTCTTCTCTGTCACACCATTTTATTATTATTTGTTCATTGTGTTATTTGCCAGGTATTTCGAATGAAGAAAAGAAATTGTATGGTGTACAGTTTCATCCTGAAGTCGACTTGTCAACAAATGGTTTACAAATGATGAAGAATTTCCTCACGACATCTGGATGTAAATTTTCTTACACAATGGCTTCCAGAGAAATGGAATGTGTCGAATATATCAAACAAACGGCTGGAAATCATAAAATATTGGTATGTTTAAAACTGATTATAATACATTTGTATGTTTATAGGGATTAAAATACCCTAGTATGTCTAAAGGAACTAATTTACACTGATATGTTTAAAGCGACTAAAATCAGATCCATGATGTATTTCATGAATTTGGAAACTTTTTTTAAAAGTATGTTTCATGGGATGTGTAATGAGAACACAGGCAGAGAGTGGTCTGCAACCACAACAGCTGTCCACTATCTATGCTGAATCTTCACCTAATTTGGTCAAAATATGTTTGGCTATAATATCTTGGCAATATTTAATAAGCAAAATAGTCCCCGATTCTCTTGAATTATGGTCCCTGGTTCCACAATAAATGATGGAATTAACCTTGTCATCTCTTTTTGTTGAACAGTTCCTCTCCCATCTTCATCAGATAATTTTGATGAATTAATTTTTATCAGCTTGACGTTCTTAATTTTGATAGTAATTAGAATATAAATTAAAATCAAGGTGTATTTAAGAATTAAATGCTGTTTTTGTCTTCAGATATGTAGAAAAATACTTGACATGTAAATGACTTGACTTGATTTATTTATCAAGTTTAACCCTTCAAATGACATTTAAGAGCTATTAAACATAATTCACCACTAGCCTGAATGCACAATTTTAAAAGGTTCTCTGGCCCGAATATAAATTTTCTAGCCCAGGCTATGGGCTAGTGGGTTAGCTCAAAGATTGTAATTAGTGACTTTTAAATTCCTCATGTATGAAGTAATATCAGTGCGCTCAACAGAACATTTATGTATCCAGTGATGTGTGTCAAAAAGTGGTAGTTTATTGGTTAGTTTTTTATGTGTTTCAATAGATGCTGTTGAGTGGTGGTGTCGATTCTACTGTCTGTGCTGCTTTGTTACATAAAGCTTTACCAGATGATCAGGTGATAGCCCTTCATATAGACAATGGTTTTATGAGGAAACATGAGAGTGAACAGGTTGAAACCTCTCTTAATAAAATTGGTTTACATGTTAAGGGTAGGTATATATATATACTATACCAGGCTTCTCAAAACTGCTGGAATACTTGCCTGACATTTGGTCAGGCAAAGATAGAATTTCTGTCTGACCGAATTAAAATTTGTCTGACTGAATATATTGTACATAAGTGATAAATGCTGTAAATCGTGCCCCACTGCCGGACATGTAGTCGGGCACTTGCCGAAAAGTTACTGAACCTGCTTGAAATTTGCCTGACATGTCCGACGGTCCAGCAACATTTGGGAAGCCTGCTATACAGTGTTTTGGATTTCTTAACATCCTCCTTGTATTTTATAGCTCTGAAAGACAATCATTGAACACACTTGGTTGATCACTGAGTGGACTTTTAATAAATTCTCTTCAACTTTAACTTTGAATTCTTCATTTCTTTGGTTAGATTGATTGTAAGTATTGTAAAACATAAGAATAAATTCACTTTTTGGGTTCTTTCAAAGATCGAGTATTATGAGGTGGAAGTTTAGAAATTCGTCCAGTGTGTACTGTAGGACTCATGATCCCAACATGCCTTCTTGCTTAGCTCAATAGGGAGTGTATAAGGCCTGCAGATCTGGGGGGGTAGTTTGAGTCCCGGGTACCTTTGTTCTCTGTGACTGTTTTATTGTAGATTTAGGTGTAAAGCCATTCGACCTTTGCTACTCATTTTTGTGGCATGCCGAGGACAAGGTTAGTACTGGTCCAGAAACCAGGACTAGTTAGATTACTGTTCAAAACAGGCAACATATATATATATATATATATATATACATATAAACATGTATTTGAAAGCCAAAATTATCACTTAGCTGTCCTAGCATTCTTTCAATGGAGAGAATTGGCAACAAATTCATGCATTTTACCCTGGATAAGATTGTTTGTCTAGTGCGCCTATAGCTTTCTTTCTTCAATGTTCCTTGTATTAAGTAAAGAATCGTTGACCCCCAAGTAACCCCAGGCACTGTTGAATTATGACCCCTGATTTTAAAAAAAAAGGTAATGAAATAGACCTTATCACCTTCATATGTGAACAGTTTCCTTACAATCTTCTCTAGATAATTATTACCTGTGTATTTTTTGACAGTTTGACATTCCTTGTTTTTCTAGTGATAAAAGCAGCCCACCAATTCTACAGTGGACGAACATATGTGACAGCATGCAATGAAGTGAAGAAAAGAAAAACCAACACACTCAATACAACAGTTGATCCAGAGGAAAAAAGAAAAATAATTGGTGATACATTCATGAAGGTTTGTGCTGTCGTTTTTTCTGTCAGTTAGATGTAATGATAATCTTTAAGTGAAATTAATGTTTTTGTTTTGATTTCATATACACATCAATATGTCTTCCCTTGAAAAAAGTTACATAGATGGAGATATATTGTTATCATTTTTTCTTTGTATTCTTCTGATTTTTCCTTTGTGCAAATATTGACTTAACCCTGAATTTTGATCTCTTATTTTATATTCGTATTATATTTCAGGTAGCAAATGAAGTAATTGAAGAACTGAATCTTCGTCCAGAAGATGTTTACCTCGGTCAAGGAACATTACGACCAGACCTCATAGAAAGTGCTTCCATTCTAGCCAGTGGTAAAGCTGATGCCATTAAAACACACCACAATGATACGGATCTAGTCAGAGAATTAAGAAAACAGGTACTTTTTTCTTTTTATCAGGTTTAACACCGTCTTTCAACAGTTTTTCAGTTATATATGGCAATCGTTCACCTACCCAGTTTTCCTGGTCTTTAAACTAACCAGTACTAACTTACTCTTCCACAAGGAGCAACTTCTCCACCTATGGAGGAAATCAACATTTTGTCAAATTTTCATAGAAGGGTATGGCCTGCTGCCACCAGGATTTGAACCTATATCACTTGAAAATAAACAAAATTTTGTGTTGAAAACATGAGAATTATCTTGCTAGATTAGTTTTTTACTTGAGCTAGTTATAACAGACTCAAGTTTATGCTCAAGTGTTCTTATTCTTTTTAGATACTATTTTCCATGAAAATTAACATTATGTTTGTTCATCTTTTAAACTGACACCAGTAGTACTCACCAAGATCCAATAGTAAACCTATAATATATTTAAACACCTGATATTTGAATTTGAAATAATGTGCTCAAACTTAAGTTTTTTCTTGAAACTGGGCCCTGGCTCTCTTATTTTTTCACTAGGGTTTTGGTCTCTTTTCCAGTTTTAATTTTGGAGGATGACCCCAGGTGTGTATCTGGGTAGAACCACTGACCATCCATAAGCTAGCTGGACAGCTTGCTTATGTATGAAATTTGTCTGGTCCTCTTTTATTGGTGGTGTGTTCACAGTTTTAAAAGAAAGTTGGCTCCATTTTTCTCTTATGTCTCAATGAAGCAGTTCTTAAAATAGATCCAGGTCTTTATTATAAGTATTAGTATTATTACTAAATATTGACTGTGTGTAGATCTTTACCAGTAATTATATTATGTGTTTTCAGGGAAGAGTAGTTGAACCACTGAGAGATTTTCACAAAGATGAGGTACGGTCAATAGGTAGGGATATAGGATTACCTGGTGAACTTGTTAACAGACATCCATTCCCAGGTATGTGTGACAGATGGTAAAAAACCTGTTTTTTTTTCAATATTAATTTAATGATATACTCAAAACAGTATACCTGAACAGTGTTGGATGATTACCTACCAGTACTTAAATTTTCCTCTAAATTGCTACTTTCTCTCCTTCAAGGTGTGTGAATCAGAAGTGAGAGACAATGATATTGCATCTATATGTTCAGTCAAATTGTCAATAAGAACTGTGTGACTCACCTGAGTCCATAATCCACTACCTGTAGATTTGCAGTTCTGTACCAACTAAGTTTATGGTGCAGTTTTAGTGTCACAATATAACTTGTGATGAATTATTTTGACTATTTCATGTACTGCTTAAAAGCTGGCTATCCACAGGCATAGTATTTTTAAGATTTAAGTTGCTGTAATAATGCTAGGTAAGTTCTACTCAGAGAGGATGTTACCTTTCCTTCATTTAGAGGATTTCCCCTTTTTGGACTCCTTGTATTATTTTCCAAGAACCAGTCTAGATCTTCTCAAAAATGATGTTTTTGCGGGGTGGGTAAAGTATTTTGCTTCCATCACATACTTGAACTATCACACCCTTGTCTATAACTCAGATGTTTTGTTGATATATTTTTAGGTCCTGGTCTTGCCATTAGAGTGATATGTGCAGAGGAACCATATATGTGCAAAGACTTTGCAGAAACTGCTGTAGTATTGAAGTTTATTGTAGATTTTGCGCAAGCTTCCAAAACTGTAAGAGTCTTCGATAATTATGTAGTTCAACTTTAGCCCTTTTTTTATTAAAATCATCTTGATTATTCCTCTAAATATTCCTTTTAACTCAGATTGTACAGTAAGCCATGTGTTACCAGTAAATTGAGAACACCCATTAACTGTGATATACTGTTTGTTTAGACCTGTGGTTTCATTTTCAGTACAAACAGTTGCAGATGAATTAAGACCTCTTCTTTATTCTCTCAGTCATGATGCTTATAAATATGGTTGACTATATTTGTGCAATGAACATGACATTCAAGAAAAACATTAAATAATTCGTGTGAATGCTCAGATCTAATATATGTAACGTCACATAGTGACCATCTTAAATTAAGACCACTGCATTCTAATGTCACCTTTATTATGACTAATTTTCAATATTTTCTGTCTAGTTCAATGAGACTACCTGGATGTTATGTATTTTGATCCCAATGGAGGTTGTAATTATAAATTTATTAGGGGTTTACTGTAATGAGATTTTTTCTTAAGACGATACACTAAGTAAGAATCATTTATATAATTTTTTTCACCTCCAAACCAGGCCTATATTGTTGGAAACTTTTCCATGTAACATAATGACCCATTACTACACATAAGATTAGAAAATGGTCAGGATTGAAAAATGAATCTGGTTGAAATTAACATCATTGTCACATCTGTATTTTTTAATTTGTTGAAGGTGGTGATTTACACAATTAATCCCAATTATTTCATGTTTTTCTTTTAAAGCCACATAATTTACTCAACAAAATTATAAAAAGTACTACGGAAGATGAACGATCATTTTTGGAAAAATTCAGCACAGATTTCACTGTTACAGCTACATTACTGCCAATAAAGACGGTCGGAGTCCAGGTACTTAAGGAATTTGATAAAAAAGGAATTTACATATTTAAACAGAATTATCATGATTTTCTTGCTTGCTGGTATATTATGTTACAATATATGTAGACATTACTTAATGCAAAAGTTTGCACATAAAACAGTTAATTTCATATTTAATTATAACTTTTCTCAACTAATGTTAGGATTTTTCTTCATATTGAAAAATTGACAGCTACCTCACGGGTGAATATCATCTGGTCTTGGTTGGGATTCAAACTCACAACAGTGAGGGGCTAGTAATTTCTAGTAAAAAACCATAAACACTTAACCACAGGGCCCCTTTAAATCCTTGAATTACTACAGGGGTGACATTTTTCCACAGATTGGATGATCTCGGGGGTAATTCTTTTGAAACATGGAATCTATTGAGAAAAAATAAGTTTAGAAGAGTTTAGAAGGTGTAGCATTATTCTCATTTAAACATTTCTTCCCCACTGTTCAGCAACCAATCACACCCCAGTGATTACCATCGTGTGAATGGATGTTTAGATTTCTGACATAAATCATGTTCTGCAAAGTAAATCTACACACTTTTTGCCCCAAAGTTTTATGCTCCAACCCTTTTGTAAAGGTTTTGTATCCATTTTTCTTTTCAGGGAGATTGTAGGACATACAGTTATGTGGCTGGGCTTTCATCAAACACTGAAGCTAATCAGTTAGATTGGGACAGTGTGATGATATTAGCTAAATTAATTCCAAGAATATGTCATAATATTAACAGGTTAATGTATCAGTATAATCCTCTTTGTATTCTGTGAGGCATGTGCTTTCTGTCTTGTATGTACAAATTGAATTAAACTATTTTTACTATTTTTTTTGAAAAATCATTTTTACTTTTATATTGAAATTAAATATTGTCTAACTCAAATGGTAGAGTGCTCAGTTTATGGACCTAGGTTTCGTAAGTTTGAACCCTGGGTTCAGCAAATATTCTCTGTGATAATTTGCTTGAAGACATCATGTCTAAAGCTGCTCTTCCTCCAGCACTGATTCTTGTTTGAAGTTCACTTTAAATCAGTCTCTGCTCAAATCTAATAAACAGACATATACACTGTAATATATTGCTCACCTCCCTGTGATATCCTGGCAGCTAATACATTGTTTGTAATATAAATGGCCACACCACTTCACAAAGTCTTCAAATTCTAAAAGTTATATTATAATTTCTCTCTTGTCTTTACAGGGTAGTGTATATATTTGGTGAGTCTGTAAAGTTTCCTGTGGAGGACATTACGCCGACATACCTCACTGAAGGTGTTTTGAGTTCTTTAAGACAAGCTGATTATGTTGCAACCAAAGTATTAAATGATAGCAAATGTACGCAAAAACTTAGTCAAATGCCATTAGTGATTATACCTTTGCACTTTGACAGAGACATTTCACGGCATCAGCCTTCCTGCCAACGATCTATTGTGATACGTACATTTATTACTCACGATTTCATGACAGGGATAGCTGCCCAGCCAGATAAACATTTACCTCTGAAGGTGGGTATTACAATAAAATGAAATTCTTTGTGAAAGTTTTGTATCTGTATGTTACAATTTTGTGAATTTCGTTTAGGCCTAAAAAAGGAGTTTGTTTCTGGTTACCTGACCAACAGAATATTTTACCTGCAGAATCATAAGTTTGTACCGTGTTCGAATCATAGTGCAGTATTGTAATTATCACAACTCATAAATATTTCGGCGCACATATTCCCATACAGGTTTGCCGATTTATGCAACATAAAATAAAATAAAAAGATCCCTACCTACCGACCCAAATTTCTTTGGGCATGTAACCGGAAACAAACCTTTATTTTTTTTAGGCCTAAACTAGAATTTTGAGCTGAGGTTTTGTGCCAACTGATAATGACCAGCATTAAAGTTGGTTGGTTTTGGCTTTATTTTATACCTGAAACTGTGTGTTTCCATTTGTCTATTTTTCTTCTTGTTCTTACTTGCTATATGACTATTACTAAAATTGGCTTCAAACATAGAACACAGTAGTTTACCATTCATCATTGTACTCTCTAACTCTTGACCTTGACCTTTGTCCTACGGGTGTAGCTCAAAATCCTTTTTTCTTATTTTCTTACTCTGTAGTGATAGACAGGAATTATATTTTTTTTAAAAAGATCATACTATTTATCTACCCCATTTCCAGGTAATAGAAGACATGGTGACAGTCATCGAGGAAGTTCCTGGTATCTCCAGGGTTATGTATGACCTATCATCAAAACCACCTGGAACAACAGAATGGGAATGAATTGTATCCATGGTAACCACTTGGATAAAAACCTTGTCTCTGTTCTGAGTTTGGATCTCCATGGAATAAGCTCCTTTTTTGTGCATGGATTGTCTCTAGTGAATCTCAAGTGAAATCAACAGTAAAACATGGTTATCATGAATTCCTTGAGACCTGAATAATATATCATTTTATTATATCCATATTTCACTTTATCCATTACGTTGAAATAAAGAAAGGTGTGGTCAGTGGAAAATATTTAACATCCCTTTATCAGATTTTTCACCAATAAGAGTTCACTGTAACCATGTTTTACTGTATTGCAGTTTAAATACGGGGGTTGGGGGTCGTATGAAAATCACAATCAGCAAGAAAAACAGTTTTGGAGTTTAAACTTGGGTACTCTGTGTTTTTTTTATTACCATTATTTACCCATTTGTGCTGGGCATTTTATTTGTAATACCAACACATGGTCCAAGATTGAGAACTTCCTCTCAACTCCCCATGCTCAATTTTCATGTTTCTGTTCTCTTATTATATCATTGTTTTCATTTGTTTGTTTGAAAAATAGAATTCATATCAAGTAATAGACCCTTAATTCTTGGGCTTCCAAATTCTGAAATCTGCCAAATTCCACTTTCTATCATTAGTGTGCCCCAAAATGCTGAGAAAAGGTTGATATTTTTACAAGTGAAAGTAGATGCAGTAAACAAAGCTTTCTTTTGTGTTTTCCATTGTTTGGTGACCAAACAGGACCAGAAATGTCTGGTTACTGTGTATGCTTTTTTTTCAATATGATGTGTCTGTTTGTTGGTTATTGCTAATAAAAAGGAGAAAGTTTTTACCATGTGTTTTGTTTATTTATAATTTCATGTATATCATATTCAGTCAAATTGTGAACAAAGGCCACCCTTGGGAAAGTCAAAATGTTTGCTCTAAATTAACAAATTATCAATGACGTTTTATTAAACAATGGCCTTTATTTACAGGTGGTCCTCATTCGGAGGTGGCAGCAAACAGGTTTGACTGTATATGTAATATTAGTACATTGTACCTTCCTTTTTTGCTGCAAATGAGTCATAATGTCAGTCAGTGACAAGTGTGATTATGTTGCCTGGTCTTATGGTATTTGCTAAACTTACACCGGGCATAAAATTGCGATTTTTACTTCTAAACTATCTAATAAGCATGGATGTGATTTTTCATAGATCAGAGTATCATGGAGGTCACTTTTATGAAATGTGTGTTCTAGTGTCTGTCAAGAAAATGGTAGGGGATGTAATCTCATTCTCCTATAATGCTTGTTGAAGAAATGTTTGACAAGTTGTTACTGCCAGCAGAATTACTAGTACAGTGCTCCCTCCTGTAACGTCACCTCCAAAGACCGATTCCCTCTAAGAAATGACAGTAAGTCACGCATACACATAATAAAAAAACACCTGTCGCAAATGTATCAATACCCTCCGAACAACAACTCCCTCCAAACAACAACACTTGCCACTCTGACAAGTGTTGCTCTTCAGAGGGAGCACTTACTCATTTCTGTCTAATTATTCTTTAGAGTCCACTCTAATTGGTTACTAATCACAGCCCTGTAATTTAACTCCTTATTCACATTTTGGACTGCTTGTTAACTATACCTATGACAGCAAAGATTAGTAACCATTTGTGAGTCCTGATGGAATATTATAAGAAATAAACCTTTGTATGCCCAGTTACCTCTATTTAATAGAGCCACTGTACAGATGATCAAGAAAGGATCATCATTCTTGACAATTCAACAGAAAATATTACATCAAGTATGATTTTTCTCTAAGCGTCGATCACATGCCAGGTGGTAAATCAACAAATGGTAATACCTCACTTAGTAACCACCTTAATATTATGACCACCTCGGTACGTACGTACTTATTTTACTATGGACTTTCAATATTTCCACTACGTATGAAACAAGTTGTTACTTGTTGATAACCCAGGAGTGCTGGTTTGGTCAACTTCCTTTAATAGATTGTTGAATGTCTGTACCAGAAGGGCAATAGGTGAACCAGCTCTACCACTAATATGTGCTTATCTATCTGAAAGGACAACCTAGGTATACTTTGTAGGAGAGTGAGGTCTGGACCCTATTACATGATAATGCTTATGCTCGCATGAACTTCAGCATTCACCAATTTCATGCTGAAAATAGGTAAAACCCGTGAGCATTCCTGTGCTTGTCTGGTCTGACACCCAACTTAGGTAATTCATTAAGCTAAAAGGTGTACTAAAATTTCTTATTTTGCTTGTTATAAAATCACACCTAAGATTTATTTTAATAAATTGGTCAACCAATAGATAAAAAACAAGTGAAATGTTCAAGGTTTATTATAAAGCATGCAATGTTTTTTTACCATGTGAATATCTCCAATACCTATCTTCACCAGTATTCCAAATTTGAAAACTTGATAAGCAGTAGTTTAATGCTTGACTCAACATACACAGAAAAATCCTGAAATTACTGCTGAATATCGAAATGAAAAATGAAAGAATCGACATCTTAATTCCAAGTTGGTATTAGATAGTACAGAAGGACATGGTGTTTAAACTATAAGCAAACTGATTACAGATTTATAAACGGGGAAGTTCATTTATTTCATGGTTACTATTACACAATGTACATTAAGTTGATCAAGATTTAGATGTTCATTAACGCTTATTGAGTTCTAGAAAGTATAAAAAATATCCACATTACTAGTCACGTGATGTTATTCATTTTTACAATAATTTCATAATCGCAAAAAATCAACAAAATTGACAATTATGAATGATACTGAACGCTTGAATTTTTGCTTACATTTCATCATGATGATTTTCTGATGTAACTATTAAATGTAAATGTTTTCATTCAATTGTCAAACAAATACATGTAATGATACGATTCATTACATATTGAACACGGTCAAAGTGATTCCCTAGAGACACGAATCATTACTTCATTATAACCATATTTCACTACATCTATAACAATGAAATAAAAATAAGCGTTTTAGAAAAAAAACGAAACATTACACTGTACCCGATCCGTCACTGCAACATAGTTCACTATTATGACGTTTTATTAAATACTATTTTAAGTGTGTAAAGTTCAACGGTACGGACTGTTTAATGTTACGGTGTCTAAGCAAAATGTGACAATTCACATACATAATGATTTTTCTGTTCACATGAACCATCATTCCATTCACCTTGGTCGGACTTCTTGATTTGCAAACAATTCTCAGCTCTCCAACCGTTTGGTTCACCTGTGTGCCAATGTTTGAAAGATAATGGTTTCTTGGTGTGTTGCCAAATCCATGTACCTTCGGTTTCCAGATCAGATCCTCCAAGCCAGAATGTTACATGCCCATTCATCTTTGCTAAATATTGGTTTTCTTCTAAACTGTCGACTACGACAAGGTAAGCCCCGAAGTTTTTACATTCTTCAACTGCTCTTTTCCAAGTAGTTGTTGTTGTAGACAATTTATAATATGAATTTCCAAACTCATTCCAATCTTTCAGAGAAAAGGTTACAAAATTCATTAAATACTTTATGTGGTCTGTTCTTTGTGTACACTCGCCAGAAAATGTTTTGACTGTCTCAATCATTGCCTTTAACTCGTAGGTCTTGTTGTCAGCTATTTCATGGGTGATGTTTGCTCTTTCCTGCCATTCATCAACAGTGTCTTTGAAACCAGCTAACATTTGGTGCGCTTTCGTCTTTAGTGATTCAAAGTCATTATCGTGTTTAACTTTCATAGTATGAACGGACTGTTCTAACGATTCCATAGTGAAGTTATTCTGTTCATTGACAGCCTCCTCATAGTCCGCAAATCGTTCATTTATACTCGCATTGAACCCAACGGAATAGACCTCCTGCTTATGTTTCATGTTGGCTACCTGTTGTTCCAATGCATTGTTGGCATTAACTAGTACATCACTAATTGAATTGTTTAATTTAGACAACAGTTCATTCGAAGCGTTTTTAAAGTCATACAGTGCGCTTTCTTGTAGTTTTTTCATGACTGCAAATTCGTGTTCAAACATTTCAAAATTTTCTCTGATCATTGCTTTTTCTACTGAGAAACTCCTTAACATAGAATTACTTCTATCTTCCACTGCTCGGAGTACTTTATCAAAATCACGCACACTGAGAGCATTAGCGCCAATAGTTGTCTCGTGTTGTCCATCATCGACAGTGTAGTTTCCATTCGATGCATTAAATGACTCCCACAGACTTTCTATTTCTGTTCGTAGTTCAATCTCGTCATTGTACAATTTCTGTTCTAATGTGGAAAATTTGCTTTTCAGGATATTTATACCACGTTCCAGTTTATATAGTTTATTACAGTCAACGAAATTTAGACACAACACCACGAAGAATATGAAAGGGTACAATTTGTTAAGATCCATATTGCTTACACTACGTGATGTTAATTTTTTACTATTAACGATTTCCCAATGAAGAACGGTTTATATTGTATCAATGTTGAGGGCTGTCTTACAGGCATGGGTTAGTTTAATTAATAAGTGTGCTTATAATCGGACGCTATCCTGTACAGTCTGGAAGATGGCTCTGAAAATTTCCGAGAACAAAACATTCCATTCAAATACCCTGACAAGTAAGGATAGTCGCGGGCATAAAGTGCGAAATTGAGAAATAAAATAGGGCTATTGACAGGAAAATGAAATGTGTACCAACGTTCGCAAGTATTTAAAAAGGTCGCTCGGAACATTATCATTCGGAATCGGACTGATCGATAGCGTGGTCTACATCTTAGAGAATAGGACCGCTCTGAGGCAATCCGCCAATCTAAATTCTTACAATTTCTGAGCTCGAATCTGATTAACAGAACCGAAGCACCGGAGGTATATGAGCGTTAAAGGAGTTAAACAAGCTTTACTACATCGGCTATTTGGTCAAAGGGATTTGTTCGCGTATTTACAATTTTTGTGTATTTTTCGCAAGGAGGCAGAGAAATAGTCATGACTTTATTAGAGATACAGGAGCTCGGCGTAAAAAATGAAATTGTTCCATTTATTTGTTATATCAACCGATTTAATTCATGAATATTTCGATAGATTTTGACCAACCCTCTTATGTAGCTGTATGAGCATTGTTGCGGTTTCCGGAAAATGTAGGGCATACATATTTTCAAAAAAAAAAACCTATGCTTTCGAAAATCTGACCTCTACACCGAAAGAGTTCCGGTCTGTTTTTCGAAGAGGCACTTGAACTTTGAGATTCAGTCATGTTTGTCATGCCTGGAAACACGTAGATAGGTAAAAGCGTGTGGGTTTGTAATTATTGATACATAAGGGAAGAACAATACAAATAACGTTAGTTCATGTTTTTTTTCAATAAATCATGAAAAATAATAGATCTACATATCCCAGAAATACTTAAATGCTTTATAGTTTGTCTTTTCATTCAACTCTGGTGAATTAGATCTTATTATCATATAGAATTAAGTCTCCGTTTATAGTGCGACTACAGTAAACATCGATAGTACGACCACCTTTATGATTAAATAAATTGGTCTTAATCTTGAGGGGGATTCTTATCAAATTAAATATAGGGGGGGGGCGGAATTTTGAAAACGGAAGAAATGATCGTTAAGATTAAATAATGTTTTACTTTTTTAATTTTAATTTAAAAAAAAGTTGTCATTAGAAAATTGCTTTCAGTCAATTTTGGGGTCGAAACTGGGATTATCCCAGTATTCAAGTGAAACCACAGACATATTTTCATAAGGGGCAGTGGCCATCTGTATGCTCGAAGTGTGGTCACCATGTGAGGTTTTAGAACACTTATAAATAGCAGGTCACATAAAATGTATAATAATCCAATCAAGTGAAAAAGACTAATACGTCATTGGGGATATGCATGTATCACTGATGTGTGATCGAGCAAAGGCGAAAATCTATCAACCTCAAATATTATTCAAGGCCAGAAAAAATAGTTTTGTTTATGCTTACCCGACCAACCCTATTTTCTTTTGTTGTTTTTTTTTCTGGTGCCTACCCTAAAGGTTCTAACAACTCAATCCAAGGCACGGATCTTATATTTTTTCTCAGAATAAGAAACAAGTTTTATAAGAAATAGATTCTATGTTGTGCTAGCTAAGCATATATTGTGGTTGAATGAGCGAATACGTGTCATGCATATACATGTATAAACTGTGACCTAGCTGAGAATAAAAGCATTCATTTTAACAAAAAGATCACCTTAGCCTTCCAACGTAATACTAAGTAATTGATAAATTTGGCCAAAGAAATCCCAGAAAAATGACTATCTGTCCGTAATACATTTGTAGCCGCACTTTTCTCTACATTGGATGACTACTGTTCACAGGTTTGACTGTAGAAATAAACTTTTTACGAGAAAAGCGCAAGCGACCTGTTTTCTGAAAATGAGGTTGGCTAATTTCACATGCATTTAAAATATAAATTACTTCATATAGTTACATTCTATTTATGTCTTATTTTCCAATTAAGTTAGCTCAAGTAGCAATTACTTGAAGTATTCGAAAGTACTCATGGTCCCTATGAACATATTGAGAGAACGGCACTTGTGCACTTCAACCATTTCCTCGAATGAATTAATTTCACATGCACTTTCACATAATGGTCCTGAATTTATTTAGAAATAGTGTCAAAACTTTGTAAAAAGGTGGCCAAAGGAGACACAAATATGTCCTTTTTGCACGGATCGCTTCAGTTCAGTTTTTTTCTTGGTCTGTAAAACCTAGATCGTGGTGCGTGTTAAAGTATAACCGGTCTTCGCATGGTGTTTTAATACATAAGGTTTCGTTAACCAATGTTAATTATAGCTGAATAAACAATAAATGTTGGTGTTTCCTTTGCATCAATTACATTTGTATTGATTTGCTTTTTTTGACGGTGGCTCAACATGGGCGGGGCTAGAATGTAGCGTTGGTTGGAGGGAGGAGTTTATTTTTGATGCGTTCATTTCTAAATTCGTGAGCAATTTTTTCCACTGGGTTTAACGCCATTTTTCAACAATTTTTCAGTTATATACGGCGACCGGTTCACCTACCCAGTTTTCCTGGACTGTATACTAACCGGTAGTAACCTACCCTTCCTCAAGGAGCCGGCAACTTCTCCACAGATGGAGGAAAATCGACACTTTAGTCAAATTTTCATGGTAGGGATTTGAACCCAGATCGCCGGGTTACAAGTCCGGCGCACTAACCACTGGACCATGGCCGCGGCTCTCATGCGTAAAAATATACGAACGTACATGTAAATTCAGTATTCAAATTTAGTTATAAATCTGACCGTTGAAGATTATTTGGAAGTTATAAAATATTGAAATGAGTAAGTTTGGTCGGCACGCAAAGATCACAATTGGCGAAACGGAGGACTTTGAATCATGTACAATATTCAGGAACGCATTAATGATATACGCATAGCGATTGCCAAGACAGCACTTTTTAAACTTAAAAATCTTGATACGCCTTGATGGTAAATAAAAATTATTTTATCTCATTGATTGCTTTAGGGGTCTATTGTCAGCTGGTAAAAATAAATTTCTGAAATGTGTACTATTAGCAGCATGTTTAAATTTAAAGAAATACTATCTTAGCTGAGAAATGACATTGGTAATTCTTTCTACATGTGTATTTAGATATTGTCGCGTTTTTCTCTCTACAAGTGTACAGTCAAACATGTGGACAAAGGCCACCCTTGTGAACGACAAAATGTGGTCTTTAATGACAGGGGGCCTTAATTCCGAGGTCAGTTGGTTGTAAATAATCATTGATGGTTTTTTTCAAAGAATGGCCTTTATTCACAGGATGGCCCTTATTCGTAGGTGGCCGAAAACACAGGTTTGATTGTATTTAAATATTGTCGCGTTTTTTCTCAGATTTTGTTTTTTTATGTGTTGGGTTGTATAGGTCTTATTAGGGACTAACCGTTATGAAAATGTTACTTTTCGTCGTATGCAGTATTTGACGCCAGAAAAAAAACGTAATGATGAAGTATTACATTGTTAAATTAGCTTACATAAAAGTGTAAGTGTAATGTAACTTAAATCAAACTTGTTAATATTAGCCTTACGCTTCTGTTACTAGCGCGATATCTAGATTGTCTCTGTATATCTGAAGTATTAAACGAGTGTTTATTATTACATGTATCACGAACGAACGAACGATCGAACAAACGGACGGATGGACGGACGAACGACCGGACGGACGGACTCACAAACAATATTACTGCACGTTAAGCTAGCCCCTTATAGTATGAACCATTGTACCGATGATATCAAATTCGTTTTTAAAAAAGGTAAAAATATTTGGAATCAACCACCCCATTTATGTAATTAATCTATCTGTAACAGATCATTCTTTGCATATACGTCTTTGTGCAAAGAAAGATAAATAAAAATACGTCTTTATATTAAATAAAAAAGCATCTCAATTGTTTATTGATTATATAAGTGCCTTTGAAAAAATGGATTTTATTTTTTTTACGTGTTGCGATGAGTAAAGTACATCTGACCGTAATAAATCATGATCCGGCTAACATCACTGAACCATTAAATCTAGTTCCCCTGATATTTGTCATACGCCTGAGTACCAGTCATCGGTGTATAATTTTTTTGTTATAAAATTAAAAAAATAATAATTCTCCAGCACAAAATATTTAAAAAAAAAACAGTAGATACAAGACCATCCTTAAAAAAATTGTTGTCTTGAATCAGGCGACCCACTCATTCTAAATGCACCGGACTGAAGTAATTTGTTGTGTTTTTAACAATTTTATGGGTTCCTTTTGCCAGCTTTTCGTTTTCAGCACAAGCATGTTGTGTTAACAACAAAAAAAATGCCTACTTACCTACCGACCCGCGAACCAACATTTTTTTTCAGGATGGCCAAATATACGGCCTACACATCAGCCTGAGTAACTCAGGTTTTATACCGCTGTATGTAATCTGCTGTTTATAATGTATTTTGTTTATAGGTCTAATTATTTATAAATCTCAAAAGATTATGTCCATTAAAGATAATCTGCGTTATTGGGTTGTTACACCTAGTTATGGAATTTGCTTGTAACTTTATATTAGATCTAGATCTAAATGTTTTTTCAAACATAATTTGAAGCAGACCTACAGTAACGAATAAGTTTTATCATATCATGTATATGTTCGTAATTCTGTCAAAGATGTAGCAATATGTATCTTAAAATATAATAATTTCCTAATTTCATGAAATAATTTTGTTAAAAGTATTAATAACATCAATATTCAAGATGCGCAACTGGTCTTGTTTTAATGCAAATCACGCATAAATTTACAAAATCAATATCACGTGACACACTCATTAATTCGTACTACTATGGGATAGAAATCCAATCAGTGACGTCACTCGCTTTACTATTTGGATGCGGTGACGGGTTGATTAGCTCAAATAATCGACGTTTATCTTTGTTTCCGATGCGTTATTTAATCTAACATTCAGCCATTTATTAGTTGGATACATATATTTATTAAAGATGGCATCTATCGATCGTAGTGATGATGAAATTGATGAAGGCATGGAAATTGACGAGGGAGCTGAAGGTATGATCCATTGTTGTTTAATTTACGCTACGCTAATTACTCCTGGTGACATAGTTAAATTTCACCGTTTAAATTCTGTTTCTGCATTATGTATTTAACAAATTTAGTTTAGACTGACTAATTGAGATATTTTGTGTGTATGATAGGGTTGTTATTTCGTGTATAAATAGTTTCGGCTTCTTCACGTGCGGTTTGATTCACTTTGAATCGAAGGGGAAATTCCGACCATGTCTTTGTTCATTTGCATATCAAGTTGATGTCTTCAGTCTATTTTTAGCTGACCGAGGGATTTCCTGATCTTATTATTATTAAAATACCGACTATTGCCTCAAAATTGAACCCTGCTATTCTCCAGAATGTGATGTTTTGTTTATTTGAGTGGTGACATGGGAAATATATGTCTTTTCATCAGATATATTTTGATGAGTATTTTAAGAAATTTTCACGCATGCGCAAAATGATTCCGGAAAGTTGAAATTAGGTCAACTCGCCGGCTCAATCTATTAAGCTTCCTACTGGCATCATTAACTCGATATATAGACTTGCCATATCAATAAAAAATGCAAAGCTAGTAATTATTCTACCCAAAACAACCAAGTCCTTTTTCCTGCGCATTGGAGTGGCTATAGTAGAGCTTTCTTGAGTTTACTTTCACTTTCAATTTTGTGATTGTCTTACAAATTATGAACTATGATACATTGATGTGTTTTTATTTTCGTGCGGTCAAGCGAGGTAGTATACAGGGGACACTTCGCATGAATTTTACCATTATTAATTTTATCTAAGGGTAATGTGTTCATAAAATGAATTGAATAACCAATATTTCAGACTTCGATGATACGACTCAATCGTCCTTGCCCCCTGTTCAGGCAGATGAACATTTTATGGTGTCTCGTAAGTACTGACTGAAATCAGTGAATGCTACATTAAAAAGCTTCATTTATTGGTAAACTATTGTGTATATCAAACGTAGCTGGCATTAGACATCATATCATATCAACCTGGTTTTGCCATCTACTCATTTTATTGTGTATTGCTCATTCTGGAAACCATTGGCATTGTGTCTTTAGTGGTGATTTTTCAGTTCTAGCCAGTTTAATTTTTTAAATAATTGTGCTATGTGTATATATCCTGTGTGTTCTGCGGTCATTTTAGTAGTGTTTCATCAGAAAACATTTTAAGTTTCATTCATCATGGTGGGTTGTTCATCATTGCTTTCTTGGTTTGTCCCTTCCCCCTAAACTTGTGTTGTTATTATAACTTTAATGTGAAATCATTGGTTGTTTATGTTGTTGCTTCTTGTCACGTCTTTTTTCATTTTTAACTCTATATTCATACTTACCCCAGCACAAATCAATTTGCATTTATCAGTATTTAATACTGCTTTCAGTCCCCAGGAATAACTGTCAGACCTCAGACCTGTGTATAAATTTTTGATGAATTGTTGTAAAAAATAAAGAATAACTAGCCTTCATGTTAAGTAAAATTCCTTTAATTTTTGTTGTAGATTTAAGTCAATAAATATTGTACACAAGTAATGTTTCAGTCTCCTTTGGTCCAGTAATATGTGTCTCATTGACTGCATTACAAAAGTTTGAGTCTGGCTTTAAAGTAATATATTTGACTACATGCTTGTCGCTAATTCAGACTGGTAATAATAAAAGAGACTCTTGTTTTGTCTGTAGAAATAAATGCTACTAAATTTGTGGGAAATGATATTTTTGAAAGAAATGATATTGAGCTTAAAATTTGATTTGATCAAGTAAAAGCTCAGTTGGATTTATAAAACATGTCCTAAATCATACGTCATTTGAAAATTGCTATGGACAATAGATGGAATGTTTGCAATTGGCATTGATGTTAGCTTTATCAGTGTGATGACTCAGACTCGGCATCACATGTTTTTAATGGTGGCATTGTACAGTGTCAGCAGTACTGTTCTGCTTAAAGGAGGATTCTGTTAATAACAGTGTTATGGTACATCTTTCATAACTATCAACATACCAGCTTAGCTCAGGAGGGAGATTGTTAGATCTACGGACCTCAGGTTTTCTTTAGTACTTTGACCCCGTAGTGCAGGACAATGTTATGTTCTTGTTGATGATGCAGTTGAAGACATTTTGGGCCCTTCATCCTTTACTGCTGATACTAGTGATACATGTAGAGAAGTTTTTTTGAGAAAATTTGACAATTATCAGGAATCAATGTTAAATCTCTGTTTTTATTGGGGCCGAATAAGGCCCCTATCCCCTGCCTGAAAAGTATGTTTTTATCCCATGTTATCAACAAGATCTTCCATCAGTTAAATTATAGCTTTTGGTAAAAAAAGATTATGAAATTGACTTGTACAATAGCCCTGCCAATGTTCCCCCTAAAGGCAGAAAACCCCACTGAATCTAGCCATATGTTTATTTACGCCCATAAATACATTGTTGCATGTTTTTGATCATCATGGATATATGTAGATTTATTAACTAAGTTATGCATGTCGTGTTCTGAACAAGCTTCTACCCTAACCCGTGTATGTGCATGAAATGTGTTGCATGTTGTTGAAATGGAGAACATTTTTATTGAATGGAATTAGAATACTGTTTTTAGTACACTTTTTAGATGTTTTACTGCTATGAGTGTAATGATATTGTACAATATTTTTGAGTGATGTTTTTATTTTTATTTTTGAGACAAAAAATGTTAATTTTGTTTAAGCTCTTTGATGTACTGACATTTTGATGAGTTGTAAATTACTTTTATGATGAATTAGATTTTTGTCTTAAAGTTGTTTAAGTATTCGGAGATAAATAAATAAATAAATTGATTGATACTTATACTGTGTTGATGCAAAAAAAATAGATTTTTATACAATCACATTATTGAAAATTATAAAAGTTATTCATATTTTTGATGCATTGTGATTCTGAAGGTAAAACGTGTCAATGATTCTGTATTCTGTATGGTTAGGCCACACAAAATACAAATGTTTGTTTCAGATTTTTAAAAATGTCAGATTAGCAAATTAATAGTCAGGTCTACATAATAATTAATTTTCATTTAGAACTAAATCTAAGTGACTGAGACACAATGATTATTTTTGTGCAGATGGAATTAACCAGGATCCCTTATTAAATTGCTGTTAGTTCCAATTTTTAGTGTTAATTTGAATAAATTATGTTCTTTGTAATCTGAATTGGTGGTACTTGATGTTGATGGCCATTTTGTTATAAAAATGATTCACATGAATAGTAATTGTCAATCTGATGCACTTTCAGATGATGGTGATGTAGATAATGATGATGATGTTGGAGAAAAGAAAGGAAAGAAGAGGAAGAAGAAAGATGGCAGCGGAAAGAAGAAGAAAAAGAAAAAGAAGCACCATCATGATGAAGATGTTTGTAGAAATAATTTAATACATTTGTTCTGTAATAACTAGAGGATGAAATTAAATAATTGCTCATGACATAACCCTCACGTAAAATTTGACATCCTAAAATTTGAAATTTTTTATTTCCCTTAAGTTATAATAGTCTGCTAATTTTGATCAAATATATGATTTTTCACTTCCTACTTTATGAAAGTGCAAACTTTTAACATATCTGAGATTACATTGGTTGTAATTTGAAGCATTTATTATATTATTAGTCAAGATTGTTTTCTTGCAACAAAATGGTATGGGGGCATTTATTGGTATATATTTGGTTCTGAATACTTTTAAAAGCATTTTTGTCTTCAGTGTTAGAAGATGGTCCTTTATCATTATTTGTTTTTGGTTATTGAACTCTTAATAAAATAATTGAAGAGAAAAAATAACTTTAGAGTAGATAGAAATAAAACTTGATAACCATTTCCCTTTTTTTTTAAATCTGTTCCAGGGATCAGATGAGGAAAAACATAAAAAGAAAAAAAAAGATAAAAGTATGGTGGATCTTGGTACTCCACGTGAACGACAGAGGGTAAGTAAGGGTTTGTTGTAAAGTTCTGTTTTTAGCTCATCTGTTTCAACAAAAAAGTCGAGTGATTATGATCACTGCTGCGGCATCTCCATTGTTGTTGTGCAAAAACTTCAATGTAACACATTACTCTAACACTTATGAAGATATTAGCACAATGCTTGGAATATTTTATTATAATGACCAGGCACAGTTGCAAGAAAAGGGGCATTATTCTAAAAGCTATATTTTTGCTGTTATGTCCATGTTTAACTTAGAATTTGGTCAAAATTGCTTATTAAGTAAAATGTCATAATACAGATGAGCATTGGCACTCCTCTATGGAGCTCTTGTTTAATACTTGAGAATTTTGTGGGTTTTTTTTACCAAAATCATATAACTATCATCCTCGCTGATTTTTCATATTTAGCTCTAAGTAAACGACGAACAAAACTTCATTATTACTTGGAATATGCTTCTCTTGTATTTGTTATTAGGATTATCAATGAAACCAATTTCTATTTTTATATAAAAAATTAAAATTTACAAATTGACTACAAATTGAATTTTTCCAAAAAAAGCTTTTGGACTGAATTTTGACCCCATTGCCCCACCTTTGGAATATACTGGTTTTAAGATATGTCTTCACCTTTGCTGTGAGTTTGACTTCAACCAAGTTGCAGTACTCATTGCTTCTAAAACTGTATTTGTTCAGAAGTCAGGAGTTTCAACTTGCATGATTAACACATTTGAACAATTCTTATACCATTGTAGCCTGGACCTGAAACCTCTGAAGACATTGCTAGAAAGAATGGTCTTGCTAACATCGAACTTGAATACACAGATGAAGATTTTGAAGCATTAACTAATTACAAGCTATTTAGAGAACATATACAACCATTATTAGCTGATCAAAATCCAAAGGTAACCAAATTCATCGCATGAAGTCTTGAGTTAGGTCAGGACAAATCATTTGTGAAACCCTCCAGTTGTGAAAGTGTGAAAAATGACCCTTGGTTGATGATAATTTGAAGAGTCAACAAAATTTCTTTCTAATTTTAGAGTGAATTTGACCTTATGGTACAAATTCTCAAGAGTCAGAAGCTTTATTTTATTGATTTCAACAGTCAAAATGCTTTTTTAAGGGTCAAAAGAAGGCTGTGGGGGCTAGAATTTTGTGTAAAGTATTTTCTGGTGTAGTCCACCTGTCATAGATTTTGTTAATTACATGTATGCTATGTATTTCCTTATAGAGTTGTCTGCAACAATTAATGCTAAATCTTTTGGAAACATTCTTTTTACCAAAGGTTCCACAAGCCAAGTTAGTTACTTTGATTGCTGCAAAATGGAGAGAATTTAATGCAGCTGCTGGACAGTACAGGAAGACTAAAGCTGGTCTTGTTAGTCCTAATTCTGATGGTGCACCTGGAGACAAACTTGGAGATACGCCTACAGGTGCCGCTGGGAAAGATTCAGGTATTTTGTTTTACTAGGGACAAACTCTAATCAAAGTTTTTAACTAGAATCAGTACTTCTTCATTATGATTTTGAATATTTAGTAAGTCGCCATTTCCAAATTTGTCACATTGTTACAATGTATGACACATGTTCTGTGTAAATTTCATTGACCAAGGAGAGATGTGTGTTTTAATCTTGTTATATAATTATGTGATGTTGTTTTGAATAATGATTCTGATTCAATACTTTTGGATTTAATTAAGGATATTAGCAACAAGGCAAGCAATTTAAAACGTGATAAGTTATATGTTTTAGTGAAATTCTTCTGGAACTTTCCAAGCAGATATGCTCTAAGCAATACTCGAAAATTCCAGAGTTGATCAGATTGCTTTCCTGCAGATTAGGCTTGTAATTAATTCAAAACTTTTTAGCTCACCAGAGCATGTATTCCTTCACTGGAATACCTTGTTAACCCTCTTGTGGCAACAGTTTTGATTGGATCATTATTAGATGAGGACACAGCTGAAGATTATTTTACTGAAGAAAAACCGTCAACAGGAAAGAAAAGACGTGGAAGGAAACCTAAAGTTGTAGAGCCAGAACCTGAAGAAGTTGAAGAGGAGGAAGTCATAGAAGAAGAATATGTTGAAGAGAAGCCACAAAAACGTCGCCGAGCAACAAAAAAGACAAAAAAAGCTTTAGATGCTATGGATGGTAAAATTCTGTATAAAGTTTCTTATTTTGGAAAAAAATGCATTTGCTTAAGTTGAATGCACCTTCTGTATAACACTGTAGATGCTTAGTCTGTTAAATGAAGCTCATTCTAACATTTTGATAGAATATACTTTTATTTTTCACATAAAGATGATAATTTTGAGTAAACTTCCAATACATATGATCAAAGATATTCTCCCTCTTGTTGCATTTTTTGTAACAAAAGGTACAATGATTTCAGATGAAGAATTTGATGATGAAGAATTTATGGAAGAAAAACCAAAGAAGAAAAGGGGACCTAAGAAAAAGAAAGGAGCTGATTATGATGATGTTGAAGAAGAGGAAGAAGTAGATGATTCATTCCAGGTAAAATTTTAAATGATATATAATCTATAATTGAGTCACATTATATGTTATTATGCCATTGGTTCAAGGTTGTATAACTCGATATCCTACCTTTTTCCATTGATCACAAAAATATTAAGTTAGATACTCCTTTGTCCATCTCTCTCTGAAATCTTATGCTTCTTGGTAATAAATATTATTAGCGATAAATCATAGCTTTGCAAAGTGACAATTTGGCTTTAAATCTCATCAAATTTTAGGATGGAAAATCTTCTGGTAAGAAGAAGAGAGGTAAAAAGTCAGTCGCTCCATTGAAGATCAAACTTTCTACGAAGAAGAAGAGAAGAAGGAAAGGCAGTTCTGTAAGTATATTCATCTTGTTTAAAATTCAAGCCTCTGATTGGATGGTTAATGATTGACCAATGAAAAGATTTCATTCTTAGACTGGTTCTATTAATTGTATAACTGACCTTTAGGACTAGCTTAAGAATTCAAGAATCTTACTTGGTTGAAATTGACCGATAAAATGGCTGCTTTTAAGACTGGTCACCAAGCACTGTTACATTGTGGCTTTTAATTTGTTGAACTGACACAACTTATAGTATGACATGCTTTCATTGGTCAATATCTATTTTCTCAGGATGAAGGTGATGGTAACAATACAAGTGATGAAGAGTTTGAACGTCAACTTGAAGAAGCAAGTATGCTGGCTGAACAAGAGAGGGAGGAAAAACCTAAGCGTCAGAAAAAGGGTCCAAAAGGGAGCAAAAGGGGCAAGAAGCGACTGAAGCTCGGCAGATCATTCGGAGGGGACCCAGATGCTGATGGTTATGAGGTAAAATATTGTTTTGACATGAAATAAGGCATCACATTTTTGAAACTGATTGGGGAATTGAATACAAATTTGTCATTGGTCAGATTTAAAACTGGCGTTCGACACAGCCAATCAGATGCCTTCTTTTGAACAGAATTTGGAGTTATAGTTCTCATGCTTGCACATCTCAAAGATTTTACACTACATGCCATTTTCATTGAAATTGTTTGAAATAATTTCAGCACATAATGTTATGATTGTTTTATTGACTGGTTTCTATTTGAACTTTAACTGTGCTGTTGCATAGTTAAATATATATATATTTAACTATGCAACAGCACATATATATATATATATAGTAGTTGGGTCTGTGAAAAATGACAAAAATCGGTTTGGTAAGTACTGTCATAATTTTTTTTATGTTTGGCTAAAAATGAAAATAGTTATGTGATTGTGCTAAAGAGATCTTTACAATTTACTCTTTTATTCAGAAGTTTAATTAACTTGAAATTTTTTAGATAATTATGATGACAATTTAAATGTTTAACTTTCCATGTCGATGACTTATTTTTTTTAATTGTAGTAAGTAACATTTACAAATATTTCTATTGGTTCCATAGGTGCTTGTTTTTGAATTTGTCCAAATTCTGTAGTGACCGTTTTATTTCAGTCAGTAATTGAGAATTTGAAAAATGTCTCAATATTTTGATTTATTTCAATTTCATTTTATAACCCTGTAGACTGACCATCAAGATTATTGTGAAGTTTGTCAGCAAGGTGGAGAAATAATTTTGTGTGATACATGTCCTCGGGCATACCATCTTGTTTGCTTGGAACCAGAACTTGAAGAGGCACCAGAGGGGAAATGGTCATGTCCTCATTGTGTAAGTAGTAATGTCTTGTTAATTATTCTACATTGTGAACTGTCCTCATTGTGTAAGTAGTAATGTCTTGTTAATTATTCTACATTGTGAACTGTCCTCATTGTGTAAGTAGTAATGTCTTGTTAATTATTCTACATTGTGGACTGTCCTCATTGTGTAAGTAGTAATGTCTTGTTAATTATTCTACATTGTGAACTGTCCTCATTGTGTAAGTAGTAATGTCTTGTTAATTATTCTACATTGTGAACTGTCCTCATTGTGTAAGTAGTAATGTCTTGTTAATTATTCTACATTGTGAACTGTCCTCATTGTGTAAGTAGTAATGTCTTGTTAATTATTCTACATTGTGAACTGTCCTCATTGTGTAAGTAGTAATGTCTTGTTAATTATTCTACATTGTGAACTGTCCTCATTGTGTAAGTAGTAATGTCTTGTTAATTATTCTACATTGTGAACTGTCCTAATTGTGTAAGTAGTAATGTCTTGTTAATTATTCTACATTGTGGACTGTCCTCATTGTGTAAGTAGTAATGTCTTGTTAATTATTCTACATTGTGAACTGTCCTCATTGTGTAAGTAGTAATGTCTTGTTAATTATTCTACATTGTGAACTGTCCTCATTGTGTAAGTAGTAATGTCTTGTTAATTATTCTACATTGTGAACTGTCCTCATTGTGTAAGTAGTAATGTCTTGTTAATTATTCTACATTGTGGACTGTCCTCATTGTGTAAGTAGTAATGTCTTGTTAATTATTCTACATTGTGAACTGTCCTAATTGTGTAAGTAGTAATGTCTTGTTAATTATTCTACATTGTGAACTGTCCTAATTGTGTAAGTAGTAATGTCTTGTTAATTATTCTACATTGTGAACTGTCCTCATTGTGTAAGTAGTAATGTCTTGTTAATTATTCTACATTGTGGACTGTCCTCATTGTGTAAGTAGTAATGTCTTGTTAATTATTCTACATTGTGAACTGTCCTCATTGTGTAAGTAGTAATGTCTTGTTAATTATTCTACATTGTGAACTGTCCTCATTGTGTAAGTAGTAATGTCTTGTTAATTATTCTACATTGTGGACTGTCCTCATTGTGTAAGTAGTAATGTCTTGTTAATTATTCTACATTGTGAACTGTCCTCATTGTGTAAGTAGTAATGTCTTGTTAATTATTCTACATTGTGAACTGTCCTAATTGTGTAAGTAGTAATGTCTTGTTAATTATTCTACATTGTGAACTGTCCTAATTGTGTAAGTAGTAATGTCTTGTTAATTATTCTACATTGTGAACTGTCCTAATTGTGTAAGTAGTAATGTCTTGTTAATTATTCTACATTGTGGACTGTCATTTTCAAAATGTAATTTTAGAGAAATACAGGACTTTGATTTAAGAACTTTTAAAGAATTTGAGCTTTCTGTGCAATGTCTGTGGTTTGTAAAAATAAGCTAGTTTTGCCATTTTAAGAGAAATTTTATATATTATATATATTTATATTTTATAAAATACGGGCTTTTCACTAGATGTCAAAAGTTGAGGGTCTAAAATGACCCCAGGCTGACAATAATTTGAAGAGTCAACAAAATTTCCTTCAAATTTTTATCATATATCTGACTCTTTGGTACAAATGTTCAAGAGTCAAAAGCTTCATTTTACTGATTTCAAGAGTCAAAATGCTGTTTTAAGGGTCAAATGAAAACCTGAAATATGTCGGATTTTGTAGGAAAGTGAAGGTGGAGCTCAAGTGGAACAAGAAGAAGATGATCATAATGAATTTTGTCGTGTCTGTAAAGACGGAGGAGAGTTGATGTGTTGTGATACTTGTCCATCTTCTTATCATCCACATTGTTTAAATCCTCCGGTGAAGTCTGTTCCAGATGGTCAGTGGATTTGTCCAAGGTATGAACTGGTCACTTAAGACTTATGACTCACAATTTTTCATTAGATTCTATTGACACACCCTTTTATGAATTGTAATTTCAATGGCACAATGACACAACTGTATGCACATTGTTATTTCATTGATTACAAATAATACCTCCATGTGCAGTGCTCTTCATCTGCACTTATTGACACATTGATTTTCTTTTGCCACTAATGACAATCAACTGCAAAATCATTTTAACACTAGTTGAAATTTCTTGAAATGATAGCTTTTTGATAATAATGCTGAAATGAAAGCTATGTTACAATCAAATGAAAGAAAGATTAATGTTCTGACATCATGTTTGAATGTTATAACATGATATTTTATGATTGTGACGTCATGTTTGACTGTTATAACATGATGTTTTATGATTATGACGTCATATTTGAATGTTACAACATGATGTTTTATGATTGTGACGTCATATTTGAATGTTACAACATGATGTTTTATGATTGTGACGTCATATTTGACTGTTATAACATGATGTTTTATGATTGTGACATGTTTGAATGTTACAACATGATGTTTTGTGATTGTGACGTCATATTTGAATGTGTATTTTTATGTTATGACATCATGTTTAAATGTTGTGACATCATATTTTATAGATGCTCATGCCCGCCGTTGAAGGCTCGCGTTGCTAAGATACTGACATGGAGATGGACGGAGCCCCCGTTACCTGAGAAAGAAATGGAGGAGATGGACCATACACATGAACATCATCTTGAACCAAAAACTACACCAGTAAATTATTACTCTCATCTTAGCCTTATTCAACTTAAGATTAGAATCTGAGCTCAAATCCCTTTTTCATTCTTCACTGATATCAGACCAATTTGCATGTTTGTCATCAGGGCTTATGGCTGAGTTTGAATTCTACCTGGGACCAAATTTCACATATGAGGAAGCTGTGAAGCTTGCTTGAGGAAGGTCGGTAGTTCTATTAAAAGTGTTTCCATCGGGTCATCCTCCCCTGTTAAAGCTGGAAAAGTAGCCAAATGACCCTGACTGATAATGCAACTGTATATATATAATAGTAAAACTCCAGTGAAAAAATGTTACATCTATGTGTGTTTTATATGTTTTGTTTTATATGTTAAATCTTATGATGACATAGGTTTTATGTTACTACGTGCTTGTTGGAGTGTTTTCTATGTTTTGTTTTATATGTGAAATCTTATGATGACATAGGTTTTATGTTACTACGTGCTTGTTGGAGTGTTTTCTATGTTTTGTTTTATATGTGAAATCTTATTTTGACTTAGGTTTTATGTTACTACATGCTTGTTGGAGTGTTTTCTATGTTTTGTTTTATATGTGAAATCTTATGATGACATAGGTTTTATGTTACTACGTGCTTGTTGGAGTGTTTTCTATGTTTTGTTTTATATGTGAAATCTTATGATGACATAGTTTTTTTGTTCTTACGTGCTTGTTGGAGTGTTTTCGCTTAATTTTTACATAATGCATGGACTTGAAAACTTTGCATGACTGCATTATATTAGGCATAAATCTTTGATTTCAGGATCATCGACCACAAAGAGAATTTTTTGTACGATGGCATGGCTTGTCAATGTGGCACTGTAGCTGGGTGTCTGAATTACAATTGGATGTATATCAGACAGCGTTATTAAGAATGTACATACGTAAAAATGACATGGACGAACCTCCGCCGCTGGAAGACGGATCAAGCTGGGGAGGGAAGGATAAGAAGAAGAAAGACGACAATAATCTTGAAGACAGGTTTTACAAGTATGGCGTACGTCCTGAATGGTTATTGATACACAGAATTATAAATCATAGGTGAGATTGTGTTCTTGTATTTATTGAGCATGTTTTCATTTTATATTTGGTATGATTTATATTTTTCTCAACGATAAAGATCAAAACTTTTCCTCATATAGTTAATTTTTCAGGTTTTGCTGATGAAAATGTTTTCGTTTATTATGGCATTAGGAAGCACCTTCATTGTTTATATGTTTGTTTGGTGGTCATTCCCCTAAGTAAGATTTCATTTGAAAGTCAGGTACTGTTCTGGAAAGTTTCCTCCTTCAAGAAAATTATTTGTAAAATGAGACTACCTGATTTTGACAGTCTGTCATATTTTCTTACTTCAAACTTTGATTGTAAATGTTAATAGCTGAATACCTAAAGTCTCTTTCATTCTCCAATTGGTAGTCATGAAAGATTCGGTTTCATGGAAGATTATCGTCTATTAATTATTTTGGTAAATTTTCAGAGTGGATAGAAATGGCAGTTTCTATTTGGTAAAATGGCGAGATCTTAACTATGATATGGCAACCTGGGAACCCGAGGACAGCGAAGTCCCAGATTTCAGGCTTTTTGTTGAGAATTATGACAATCTTAGGTAATGTGGTATTTGAAATCTTATATTAGTATATTACAAATATCATTGGCTCATTGTCAATTTTGTTGGTGTAATCCGTTTTAATTTTTTGACTGATACATTTGTATAGTTATGTATTGTTTACTTTGGACACCTGAGGCCTAAATTTATTGAAATGGCAAAACTTTTTTAGCGTAATTCTTTAATATATTCTGAATTTGTTAATTTGTATTTTTGTACTCTTTGAATGAGTTATAGATCTCGTTATATCGTTTTATATAAGTGCAACCCATAGTAATTTAACGTAATAAAAAGAAACGTTATTTTGTTGATTTTATTTTTAGTAGTCTGAATGTAACCTTTCAATTATTAGGTGTAAAAAGTGTATCTACAGCTTACTCCCATTTTTTTGTAGGTTTTTGTATGCCTGAATAGTTTGTATACGTAACATTATTACATGTTTTTGTCGTAAAACTTTTTAAGTCTATGCATTTTATGTTATAAGCAAACGTGCTACTCGTACACGCACCAGTGTGATTTAAACTGGATAATGAACATATCTAAATTATTCACTGTAGGCGTGTGATGTTCGGCCCTGGGATAGAAGAAAAGAAAAGCAAAGGAAAGAAGGGCAAGAAACGTAAAGATGACGATGCAGCTGACTCTCCACGACCTCCTGGCATGCCGCCACCGTACCCTATATGTGATGTAAGCTCTATAAATAGATTTGTTATCATTTAGTTACGGTCAATGTGAAAGCCTGTCTGATTAGGTGTAGTAAAATAGTAAATAGTATAATTTATAATTGTAAAATGAATTACTGACCCTCATGTCCAGATGAAATCCTTTGATTTTCAATGAATATTTACATCAGTACATATTTTAGGCCAGTTTTATTTTGTCTGTAACTCTGTTCCAGTTGTGTTGTCAAGTTTTCACTCATCTGGTCCAGTGATAATTCATATTATGAATCATAAAAATCTTTTGCATACACTGTTGTTATCATATATAAATTCAAGGCCTGTTAATCTAAACTTGTCCATTCTTTTAGCTCTTTATAGCAAATATAATGGACTTAACTAATCATACTTACTTCAATAAAGAATTGAAATACAGACCTGTTATGAATAAGAACTGTCGACAAAGTCAGCCTGACTTAAAAGTCTTGGGATTTCATATTGTATTTGAATGTACACAGATGATTAAAATGGTGCATACGTCAATTAAAATTTTCACAAATTGATGGTAATAAGATGGTGGATTGTACTCTCGTAAATATTTAAAATTTTTAGACGAAGAAGAGACTTCCTGAGGATCCAGAGTATCTGAAGGCTACAGGCGGTACCCTGCATCCGTATCAGCTAGAGGGACTCAACTGGTTGAGATATTCTTGGGGAAATAACACAGACACTATTCTTGCTGATGAAATGGGCCTCGGAAAAACTATACAGACAATAGCCTTCTTGTCTTCCCTGTATAATGAGGTTAGTTTTATGCTTGTGAATCTAATGCATTATTTTTGTATTAATTTTGAACGAAACATGTTTTTTATACCCATAAAGTATAATTTTGTAGGCTCATAGTTATAGATGTGCATTTTTTCTTTTTTTATTCTTCGTTGTTTTACATGAAAGTTCCACTATTTAAGGACCATGAGGTGGACTGATAGAAATTGGTTTTATTATCAAGTTGGTCTTAACATTTAGAACCAGTCCATCCTTAGGCTTCATTGCAATACATAGTAAGATTGCGGTGAAAGGAGTTGCATTTTGAATCCTTTCTTAGTTTAATGTGCACACTCTTTTCCTGTACCACTACATCTGAATATTTTGGTGCTTATAATTAACCAGCATCACTATTAGAATCAGGGATGTGATGTTTCCTTGAATTCAGAGATACTTTCGGGTCATATTCTTATCAGTGAGCAATCACACCTTAGTATAATTATATGATATGATATGTTTAATGTTATTCAATATTCAGTTGTCATGTAACTTCACTGACATAAAAATACATTGTTTTTACATCAGGGACATTGTAAGGGGCCATTTTTGGTTGGTGCTCCATTGTCTACCATTATCAACTGGGAAAGAGAATTTGAGTTTTGGGCCCCTAATTTATATGTAGTTACATATACTGGAGATAAGGATTGTCGTGCTGTTATTAGGTAAACTTGATTGTTCGTTCATCAAATAATATATTAACAATTTCATTCATAAGACTAGAATTTGCCTGATTTTGATATGTCTTATATTTTTTTCTTTAAATTCTTATTTAAGTAGCTCATAAGTAAGATATTTGTTTATTAATAGATAGGAACTATTAAGAATACTAAAACATTAGGGCGTTTAAGCATGAATTCTCTTTGTTGCCTGGAGTAATTATTTAGAAGAACTCTTTGATTACTGATGCCTACAGGAATAATCTCCCTTGTTGAATTCCGTGTTTTTTTGATTTTATCAGTATATTCACTGTACCCAATAGTTTCTAAACATCTTGTAATTATAGGGAGCATGAGTTCTCATTTGAAGAAGGAGCAATCCGGGGAGGTACAAAGTCGTGGAAAATGAAACAGGGAAGTCAGGTGAAGTTTCATGTGCTCTTGACGTCATATGAACTGATCAGCATTGACACTGCTACTTTAGGCTCCATTGACTGGTCTGTGCTTGTTGTTGATGAAGCTCATCGATTGAAAAACAATCAATCGAAGGTTAGTACTCTTGTTTAAATTCTGTTTCTAAAATCTTCACTGGAATTTCTCTAATTTGAACTTGTCTGGATGAGCAAAAGTCTGGATTATATTGAAGATCTGACTAAAAGGTCTTTATTTATTGTGCAAAGTCTTTCTTTACCAAAGATATTGAACAAAAAGTAGGAAAGACAAATTTGTCTGTACTTTGAACATATTGAAGTTGTAAAACCACTTTAATTTTGACATGCCTGTATCCACAAAATGGTCATGATTAGATGGATTTATGGATTTCCAGATAACGGGGGGGACCTTGGTGAGGTTTAACTGTAGCCATTATTTATAGAAGTGTTTGCATTAAGTTACTGTTTAAGATAAATGGAAATCTTCTCTGGTTAAGCTTTTCGATTGGATGTACCTGCAGACATTCATACATAAATTACTACAAAACAAAAATACTAAAATAGCATTATGTTTTTATTCTAGTGTGTTGAGATGCTTAAGTATTTTAAAAATATTTGAAAATCACCTAATGAAAAAATTATAAGATTCTTATTTTACTGTTAATTTCTGAATTTCATTTACATCTAACAATATTTTTTCATGTTTACGCAATATTATTTTTAATTGATTAATAATATTTGTATTGTGTAATTTTATGATTTTGTTTCAGTTTTTCCGCATTTTAAGTAACTACAGAATTGGATACAAGCTGTTACTGACTGGTACCCCGTTACAGAACAATTTGGAGGAATTGTTCCATTTGTTAAACTTTATGTCACCTGAAATCTTCAGGTAAGAATGCTTGATTTTAATTAAAGGTGTCCCAAATATTTCAGTCTGTCAGGTTTTAGCTGCTGTCTTTGTTGGATTGAGGTTGGCACTTTCATATTTTTTTTAACTTAATGTTAATATTTTCTGTATGAGCTGATGGCTAAGAATTTCTCAATAAAACTTACTTGTCATGATTCAGTCTGGTTCATCTAGCCATGTTGCTGCTTTTGGTCTGCAGAATATGTTTTGGAGAAAAAAACTGGATGTTAAAAATAAAAGAATTCGACAACCCTCTGATTCTTTACTCTGTTATGTGGTTAAAAACACAAAAAGTATGATACTTACTTTCGTTTGTTGAATTGATTTGTTGTTGACTAACTAGCTCACATGTTCCGTGTTGTTGTTTAGAGATGTGTATCGTTATTTCATTGTTTCAGTGATCTCACTAATTTCCAAAATGAGTTTGCGGATATATCAAAAGATGACCAGGTACGGAAGCTACACGATATGTTGGGACCGCATTTACTTCGTCGTCTTAAAGCTGATGTGTTGAAAGGAATGCCGAGTAAAAGTGAATTTATTGTACGTGTTGAACTGAGTCAGATGCAGAAGTAAGTGTTTATTGGTGATAGTTATCCTTGTGTTTATTTTGGTTTATATATGACAGGTACATACACAAACATTTTTTTTGTGAAATTTGAACATCATTCTTCTTTGCTTTTACGTAAAGTTTGAAGGACCTCTTACTTTACTTTTGTTGACAAAGTGTGTGTGATTGTTTTGATATCTTAGGTATAATAGTCAGATAATTTCATGAACGATTAAATGCATGTATATTTCAATTTTTTAATTTCCCCTTTTTTTGTCAATTTTGTCTTGTCCACCAATTTAATTACCTTTCTTGTGTTTTTACTTTTAATAATGTATGATATGTTATGTATTTGAACAAGTTAAACCTCTCAGTTCCATATGTTTTGCCACTATTCATCCTGGGCATAGTTTTGTATGCTCTGTGTTTAAATGATAAGATGTCATGATACTGATATCTCTTTTAGAACAAAGAGAGATCCGTGGCGACAACCTCTTCTGAGTCATTATGAAATATTTCACTGAAACATTTAAACTCTGATTTGTTTGAGAATGCAGACTTTTTAATTCATCTTATTGTGAGTGAAGCCACTTTCCATGTGTTGAGGACGAGTAAATGTAACCTCAAACAGTTACAGAATTATTTTCAACATTAAGTAAGGACAGAATTTTACAATTTCTTGGAATTGGTATCTTAAAGCTTAGGCCATACACTGATTCGTGTAAAGCTATTTCACTACAGTTTGTTTTTGTCTATGTTTTCAGGAAGTATTATAAATACATTTTGACCAGAAATTTCAGCGCTTTGAATGCCAGAGGAGGTAATCAAGTATCCTTGCTCAATATTATGATGGATCTGAAGAAATGTTGTAATCACCCATATCTGTTTCCCACAGCTCAACAGGTGAGTTCATTTCCTTATCAGTTCATACCTGTTTTGAACAATTGTGTATGACTTACAATAATGATTAATTATCATCATCAAGAACAGACTGAAAATTTGAAACATTTCCATAATCGACTTGCAAAATCTGAGAGCTTTGTTACTATGGTAACTGTTATAGCTAGACTAAGAGACAAGAGATCTCAATGCAGTAAGTTTTTGTAAATATTTCTAGAATTTACCTCTAATACTGATCACTGATGGACAATTTTCATCATCTTTTGAAGATAGACTTGGAATTATTTAAAAAAAGAAAATTGGAATTTTAAGTGAATTTCCCTCAATATCAACCTAATATTAATTTGTACCTTTAAGATTTAAACTTCAGCTGTATTGTTTTCCAGGAAGCTCCACGTTTACCCAACAACGCATATGAAGGCACAGCATTAACAAAGGCTTCTGGAAAACTGATTTTGCTCTCAAAAATGTTGAAAAAATTGAAATCTGACGGTCATCGTGTTCTTATTTTCTCTCAGGTGAGTTTATTCATACTGTATTACTGTCTATGTCATATCTTGTGCTTTTTGGATTTTTATGATCTATCATGGGGTGTGATGTTTTCATGACTCTGCAGATTAGTATTGGGGGTCATTTTTGTAAAACAAGTAAATCTGATGGGGTTAGCTCATTCTCCTCAAATGCTTGTTGATCAAATGTTGATGCATCATGATTCATAGTACTTTTACTTGTATTTATTCAATTATTTTATTTTTAGTTTATGTATAAGCCATGTAGTAATTTTGGTGTAGTTTGCAACTATTGATAGCAGAAGAAATGATTCTGTTGAACCTTTTGAAGCTGTTATTTTTATTCTGTTACAGTTCATGCTAAAATTTGAACTGAGAAAGGAGTTGAACAGGCCAAAGGGGCCAATTAAAATGTGTCTTCATGGGTCGCCCTGCTTTTCAAACTTGGAATATTCCCTGGTGTCTTATCTTAATTCTATGCTTACTAATGAGAAATAATGTATACTTGAACCTGATGTGTGTTATATCTAAAACTGTTCACTTGCTTGTCAACATCCATTATAAGATCATATTCTCTTTATAGATGACGAAAATGTTGGACATTCTGGAAGATTTCTTGGAACAAGAACAGTATAAGTATGAGCGTATTGATGGTGCTATCACGGGTTCCATGAGGCAGGATGCTATTGACAGATTTAACGGTATGTATTATTTTTCTGCTGTCCTGTACTTTTATGAAATTGTAAAAAATCTTCCTTTATACCTAAGTCCAGGTATTGTTCTACTTTTCTCTGGTCAGAGTGATTGTTCCGATTATTATTTTGTACTTGAAACTTTAATTATAGCTAATCTGTTAATGGAGCCATCATTAATTATAAATACTTTTTGTCACATTTCTAACATTCTAATACAAAGGGACATTAATCTTTTTATTCTTGAAAATTTGTACTAATTGCTCAGTTAAAAATAATTTTACATTATAATATAAATTGTAAAATGTACTTCATATCACAGCTCAGTATACAGTTGAATATTTTGAAATTGTTTGTTCAAAATTTTTAATTTTGTTGTTTTTCTGTACATTTAATGTAAAAGTAGCAATTTCATGCCTGTACATAGTAATTTTTACTTATTCTATATATCCAGCATATGGCAAACTGACAGCAAATTCATTTGAAAAATTAAAAATCCAATCAAATCAGGTTGGAAGGGAGGTTACACTTTCATTCTTTTTATTACAGCTCCTGGAGCAGAGCAGTTTTGTTTCTTGTTATCAACTCGCTCAGGTGGTCTAGGTATCAACTTGGCTACTGCTGACACTTTCATTCTTTTATTTACAGCTCCTGGAGCAGAGCAGTTTTGTTTCTTGTTATCAACTCGCTCAGGTGGTCTAGGTATCAACTTGGCTACTGCTGACACTTTCATTCTTTTTATTACAGCTCCTGGAGCAGAGCAGTTTTGTTTCTTGTTATCAACTCGCTCAGGTGGTCTAGGTATCAACTTGGCTACTGCTGACACTTTCATTCTTTTATTTACAGCTCCTGGAGCAGAGCAGTTTTGTTTCTTGTTATCAACTCGCTCAGGTGGTCTAGGTATCAACTTGGCTACTGCTGACACTTTCATTCTTTTTATTACAGCTCCTGGAGCAGAGCAGTTTTGTTTCTTGTTATCAACTCGCTCAGGTGGTCTAGGTATCAACTTGGCTACTGCTGACACTGTCATCATTTATGACTCAGATTGGAATCCTCACAATGACATCCAGGTAACATGAGTAAAAAATGAGAGTTTTTCAAATAGCATTTTTTTTTACTTTTAAAGTACATTTTGATTCTATTTTGAAATGATTATACTCGCACTAAATACTAGTCTTATCCATGTATTATTTTGTATAAGTATGCAAGTGAGTAAGTTTTTTTAATGCAATTGTCCAAAATTTTGAAATTTATTGACATTATTGTATTTACTTAATAAGAAAATTAAAAATTTTGTTATGCCTGTCAAAAATTGTATTTACTTGTCTTTCATGTCAGGTAAGCAGCTTATGTTGTAAACATTTAAAACAAACTCACAATGTCATACCATGAAGAAAGATGCTTATATAGTTGAAGGGGTATTGTAACTGCATGTAGTGTTCATCCAATTCTTTACAATGCCTGAGATTGAACTTAAACTGTAATTATTGATAATAGATTAAGTGACTAGTAGGGGTGAAGTTTGCTATATTACCATATCTTTAGTAACAGTAATGATTGAGATGTTCCCTTTTCTAACCCCTTCCAACGTTTTTGTTTTCACAGGCTTTCAGTCGAGCTCACAGAATTGGTCAAGCCAATCGAGTATTGATCTACAGATTTGTGACAAGAAATTCTGTGGAGGAACGTATCACGCAGGTTGCTAAGAAAAAAATGATGTTGCAGCATCTGGTAGTGAGACCTGGTGTTGGAAATAAGACCACATCGATGTCGAAGCAAGAGCTTGACGATATCTTGAAGTTCGGTACTGAAGAGTTGTTTAAAGAGGTAGAAGGTATGTATGAACATATTGTTCACTTTTAAATATGTAATAAATTTACCTTGTTTGGATAAACAGTCTTAGCAGAAGTGGGATAATTTTGCATAAGTTTGAATTGTCCTTTTCTAAGTTTTAATGTTCAGATGGCTTATTTGTTTCTAAGAATCAATCAAACTGGCTTTGAATGCAATATTTATTTACCAATTTTGTGTTTCCTTACTTTATCTAATGAGGCTAAGTTACATGATTAATTCTTATTACATATTTTGTCCATTCCTGGTACATTTTTATTATCATTATCCTTCAAGTCTAATTATTGTTTCATTCTTTCACATACTCTTGTAGGTGAGGGTGAAGGTGAAGGAGAAGAAAAGAGAATTGTGTATGATGACGAGGCTATAGCTCAGTTGTTAGATCGTTCTAAAGAAGGGCAGGAAGAGAAAGAGATGGCTATGAATGAATATTTCAGTTCATTCAAAGTGGCCAGCTACACTGTGAAGGAAGGAGAGTCGGATGTAAGTAAAGAATATGGTCATTTTTCCTGTTGTGCATTTTGTACAATTTAACATAAATAACCTAGAATGGGTCATAAATAACCTGTAAAATTCCATGGAAGGTTTTGTTTTTAAAATGATAAGGCAATGTAAATATCAAGTTTATATCAATATTTGAAAAACATATTACTAATTTCAAGAAGAATTAATTTGAAATGAATGTTTTACACAAAACAGAAGAACAATTTCACAGAATCTGTTACACCCTTTTCATTTATTTCTTAAAATATTAGGAGGAGGAGCCAGAAACTGAGGTATTGAAACAGGAGGCAGAGCATGCAGATCCCGCCTACTGGGAAAAACTTTTACGTCATCATTACGAACAACAGCAGGAAGATCTTGCTAGAACGTTGGGCAAGGGTAAACGTGTTAGGAAGCAAGTTAATTATAATGATGCAGCAATGGGAAGTACTGCTGACGACGCGGCGTGGAAAGAATCCCTATCTGACTATGATTCAGACTTCAGTCATAATGGTATGTTTATGTGTCCATGTTGAATGTTTGACATAACTTATGTAAAACTTGCAGTAATAAGCCTGAGAATTATTTGTAGATAGATAGTCTGCCATGCTGTGCCTGCTGACTTAGATTTAATGAAGATGTTGATGTTGTCTGTATAATAATAATACTTAAGACAAAGTTGATGATAATGACTTTGTTGTGAGGATATATATTTTAACAACAAAGAAATCCTTATGACAAAGTTGATGATAATGACTTTGTTGTGAGGAAATATATTTTAGCAACAAAGAAATCCTTATGACAAAGTTGGTGATAATGACTTTGTTGTGAGGATATATATTTTAACAACAAAGAAATCTTTTGTAATGCCATTTATATATTTAGCCGTACTGAGATGTTTATATTTCTTGTAATTATTTAAGTCGATACACTCTGTTTGCTGTGAATATAAATTCTACATTTTTCAGGTGAGAATGAGGATGATGACGATGATGATTTCAGTGAACAGAAAGAAGGGTTGTCAAGTAAGTTCATTTGTGATTGTAATTTTATGTTGTCTACCAATGAAAGATTTTATTGAAGGGTTCAACTCCAGAAGAACAAAATTATGAAGACTTCCGTATGGTGACATTAATAGAGTCAGTTTTGTTGATATCTTATGAGTTTGTAAATGAAGTATATGAATAGTTAAAAAATTGTATTGCTCATTTTTGTCTAAATTCTCTGTGAAATTATTTTGTTAATTGTTTACATATTCAAAGACTTTTATGATTTAGTAAAGTTGAGGAAGTGTCCAAAATAAAGTTAATGAAAAATTGCCCATTTCCTGAATTTTGAACTTCATTTCATTGTTACGTATTTTATATGACTATTTTAATTGAAATTTGTAGCTCGAAACAAGAGGAATGAAAGACGTGAAAGAGACAGACCTTTGCCTCCTCTACTTGCTAGAGTTAATGGACAAATTGAGGTAATGTTTTGATATTATATTTTACCATTGGAACACATCAAAGGTTTCACATGCTTATTTCCATTTTCACAGCTGCATTGTGGCTAGTATCATATTAGTGGTTTACTTGGAGTTATAATGGTTAATTAAGATTAACTTAATTAAAATTAAATTTGTTTAATAAAAACTTCTGTCAGACATGTATTGCATTCAAACTGTGTGATAATACATTTTACCATATTTTTTACAGATCAACATCTTTACAATTGTATCTTTATGTTTTTATTTTTAATTAAATTACATATGTGTTATTTAGGTTCTTGGTTTCAATGCTAGACAGAGGAAGGCATTCTTAAATGCTGTGATGAGATATGGTATGCCTCCACAAGATGCATTCAACTCCCAATGGTAAGTTTGTGTATGTCATAGTTAGGCAGAATTTAAATACACAGTCAAACCTGTGAACAAAAAGCCACCAATAGGAGGAAAGTATTCTGGGTTTTATGCAGGGTTGGTCTGCATGCCGAGGTTCATTTGGTCTTTTATAACCAATAAATTTCTGAGTGGATGATATTCCTATGGTTACTAGTATTTACAAGTGGCATTTAACATTTAATGCTCAGGTCTGACAATATGCTCTATTTGACTTAAGTTGTTATCCTGACAGAAATTTGAAATTTACATGTGCTGTTAGTAAACACTGAATGTCTGGCCATACCTGAAAGTCTATTAGAAATTTCCTTTTCCTTTGTCCAGCACTAAACGTGTGCTGTATGTGAAGTTCAGTTTTGTGGTCTAGTTTTAACTTTTGATTCAGAAATCTTGTTAATGATTAATCTTGTTTTATTCAGGTTGGTGAGAGATCTAAGAGGCAAAACTGAGAAAGTATTCCGAGCATACGTATCATTGTTCATGCGTCATTTGTGTGAACCAGGGGCAGATAATGCTGAAACATTTGCTGATGGTGTTCCTAGAGAAGGGTTGTCCAGGCAACATGTTCTCACCAGAATTGGAATTATGTCATTGGTCAGGAAAAAGGTGAGGATATTTTTTGTGATATAAGCATGTTTATTCTGTACAAGAGAATTTTCCCCAATAGGACAATATGTTATACAGAATATTTTCAGTTTGTTACATTATTGTTAGAATGACTTTCAGAGTTGTTGGATATTTTGAAGAATTGTTAAAATGTTAATGTAGAGGCCCACTTGAAAAAAAATATAATATGTAATATGGAGTATTACGAATGTCACATTAAAAATTCCCACATCAAAAAAATTAAAAACTTTGACTAAAAATTATTTTCCTTTTTCCCTGCATTTTGTAATCCGTACAACATGTTAAAAAAACTCAACTACCTACTCACTGCTAAAGGACATTTTTGCTTTTTGGATTGCTGTGTCATGCAATGTTAAACTGCATTGGATTAGACCAGCATGAAATAAATTGTCTAATACATTAAAAGAATGTCTTGATATTTCAAGGTACAAGAGTTTGAAGCTATTAATGGAGATAACAGTATGCCATACACAAAGGCTGTAGAAGCAGTGGAGAAGGTAAAAAAAGACAAAGATGCTGCCCCATCACCTGCGGCTAAAGAAAAGGTGGAGTCAAATGAAAAAGGAGGTGGGGATAAGGAAGAAAAGGTGGAGCCTAAAGTTGAAGGGGAGGCACCTAAGGAAAATGATGACAAAGATGCTGCTGTGAAAGAAGGTGCTGATGGAGACGGAACAAAAGAAGATAAAACAGAAGAAAAGGAGAAAGATGAAAATGCAGAAGAAAAGACAGCTGACACAGAAGAGAAAATGGAAACCGAAACAAATGAAAAGGTTAGTTTTGTATTTAGTTTTATGCAATGGTATTGAGTTTTGAATCATTTGGAGAGCATTTTCTGCTATTGATGATGAGTGACTTCAAAGAATGTAATTCATGTTTGCTATAATTTTCTGATTATTCCTGTTCATTTTAATAAATGGATGCTGAATAACTTATCTGTTATAGTGTTGTTAAGTGATCATGGTATTAACATAGATGACTCTTAGGTAATCATGGTATTAACACAGCTGATACAGTGGATTTGGAAATTGCATCCTTAAGCTTAATTTTTATGACATGTCACATTTGACTTGCAGCCCAAAGAAGAAGATGCAGAGGGTGAGAAGCCTGTAGCTAAATCAGAGGAGGAAAACAAAGAAGAGAAAGAAGTTGCTATGGAAACGGAAGTGAAAGAAGAACCAAAAGAAGAAAAGAATGGAGATAAAGCAGAAGCTATGGAAACTGATGAAAAGAAAGAAGAAAGTAAGTTTGGTACTGTTTTAATAGAATTCAGGTCTTAAAGTTTAAAATCAACATTTCTAATGATATCTAAAGTTTAAAAATCATTTCTTTCTTATTGCTAAGCAAATTTATCTGTCCTCTTTTCAAAGTCAATAGAGGCAACAAGAAAAAAATAAACACAGTCCTGAATACATTCCTCTGAGAAAAGTAACTCTATTTTTAGGTGATGAAAAAGCTGAAGAAAAGAAGGAAGAAAAAGCTGAAGAAACATCAGAGGAAAAATCAGAGGAAAAGACAGAAGAGAAAGAAGAGAAAGAAGACAAAGAAGTCAAAGAAGAAACTGAGAAAGGTGCTACAGACGAGATTAAGAAGGAAAAAGCTGAAGATCAAAATGGTGAAAATTATTTTATATATTTTATAAACTTCCCATTCAGTCATTTTTAATTGACTAAGATCTTTAGACTCTATTGTGTATTTAGAAAGTACATAAATTTGGAGGCTGGCAACCAATCACTGAATGATGTAATTGTATTGGTCAATTCAGTTCCTTATTATCATTTTAACTTTTAATTTTGATTCTTACTCCTTTCGTCATCTAGTCCATGGTTTGGTGCAAGTCAAACCAAAGCATCTATTCATTTGTTTTGGAACTTTGAGTAAAAATTGTCTACTTGCTAGGCTGCTGTCTATGATTCGTCCGTAAACATATGCATCCCAAACATGTTACGGCTATTTTTAGTCTGAAGTTGTAGGACTGAGCTCAGAATTTAGCCTTGCTGTTGGTCAATTGTCCGACTGTTGACAGTCTGACCAATCATGTGCATTAGTTTTGTTATTGCTGCCATTGTATTCCACTCTTATTCATTTCTTGTATTGATAATGAATACAAGAAGTTCTAGTGTGGATACAATAAAGGATCAGATTTAGGGGTACAAACTTAAGTGATGATTTGTACTTATAAGGCACTGGTCTACAGAATGTCTTAAAAGTTATGAGTTGATGAATCATTTATTGTCTTTGATGTGTGTGCGTGCATGCGTGCGCGCGCGTGCGTGTGAGGGTGCATGCGTGCGTGCATGTGTGTGGAAATAATTGTGTAATGAAACTGGCTTCACTCTTGTTTTGTCATTTCCTATACTAAACAATAACTTTAAAATATACTGTAGGAATGATTATTTCGTATTATAGCATAACAGATCATGTAGAGTTGTAATAACCCCCATTGTATATTTTTTTTACTTCTCACCTTTGAAATATCAACTCACTTAGGTTTAGTGTTATAAAACTGTCATCTTTTACCAATGAAAACTTGTCAAAGCCTTGTTTTGTATTGTTTTATGATAACTCATTTATTACATCCAATTAATGACAATCACTCATGTAAGATCCCCTATTTCTCAAGTATGGTTTTTGTTTGGACTCTGTACTTTATGTTAGCATGAAAGTGACAGATGAAAACGTTATGTTTATTATTATAGAAGAGACAACTGAAAAGACAGCTGAAGAAAAGAAAGAAACAGCTGAAGTGAAAGAAGCAGTGAAAGAGGAAAAAGCGAAGGATGGAGAAAAGAAACCAGAGAAGGTGGAGAAAGAAACTGAGTCAGATGAAGTCAAGAAGAAAGAAGAGACAAGTCAGAAATTTATGTTCAATATTGCCGATGGTGGCTTCACTGAACTTCATACATTGTGGCAAAATGAACAGCGTGCTTTAATCAAGGTGAGTTACCTACAGTTTGCTAAAATATTAATTTTTGGCGTATTTCATGATCCAACAATAATGACTTTTATGTTAAAACCACCTCTAGGACAGTCTCTTTATCAAGTGGAAATACAGAGAAATATTGAGAAAATATTGCAAACCTGCTCGCATATAAGTGGTCTTTGTAATTAGTTGGTCTTCATATTGTAGTGATTTCTGATGTTTTACTTGAATTATATGTAGGGTTATATGTAATGAATATTTTCTGTCAACAAAATTTATTGGTTTATATATTACGATTTATTTGTTTATTTTGCAGGGTCGTGAACAGGAAGTATGGCATCGTCGTCATGACTACTGGTTGTTAGCTGGTCTTGTTACGTATCCTTTGTGTTTCTGAAACTGTATAAACATAGTTAGATATATCAGTTGGCTATAGTTATTATACGACAATGTCTGTCAATAGAACATTTCTGTGAAATTATTCCGTTAACCGCAATTTTAATAAGTGAATGTAAGTTCAGTCTTCAGATTTAGACATCCTGCTAATTAAAGACAGTATAATCCTAATTTAACATAACCAAAAAATGTAACTTAAAAACCAATTGAATACCATTTCTTTCTCTGACTGATTGCCCTTGGTAATAGCAATTGTGTCAAGGTCTGTTTAAGAAGATAATTTTAATATAGAACATACAAAGCCTAAGACATTTCTGCAATTTTTTGTTAATATAACCCCTAGTGCACACCTGTAGACCAATTTGAACATGCCCAAGTATAACACGCCAATCTGTCACCCATGTGCTTAGTCATAGACTAATTTGTATAAGCCTAAACTTACCACTCTAATCAGTCGCCCATGTACTCATTCATAGACCAATTTTGGCACTCCTGAACATACTTTATCAACTAATTGACACATGTACAAGTACCCAAACACATGATAATAGACATAATACTTACGTAATATAAGACCCTTAGTTCTCCTTAACACAAATGTAGACATGGTTATGGTAGATGGCAGGACATACAGAATGATGCTAGATTTCAGATCATAAACGAACCTTTCCTGTCTGAACAAGGCAAGGGCAACTTCCTTGAGATTAAGAATAAATTCCTCGCAAGAAGATTTAAGGTATGTAGAATGTTATCAATACCAGGGTACACACGGGCCAAAATAGTTTCTGTAATTACCACACCTTGTAATTTGTCACTTCTGTATGAAGATAAGATTTACACTATTGCAACTAAAAATATTGTTAAACACAAGCTTAGTAGAAAGTAGGTTACTGTGGAAATTTGTCATATCAGAATGTGGTATTAATAGCATTTCAGATATATAGCCATAGAGTCATAAGTAGAGGACAGGTGCGGTAAAAGGCATATATTCTGTATACTTTTGTTAATAAAAGTTTAAATTTTTTAAGATGCAATTTTAATAAGACTGTTTTTATTGTTTCCATGGCAGTTTTAATGTTTTTCAAAATTTTCAATTTTCACTCGTGTATTCATGTCATACAAAATCTGACCACCTTCCTTTAATGTAATGTTTTCTTGTATTTTCAGCTTTTGGAACAAGCTCTAGTCATTGAGGAGCAGTTACGACGTGCTGCCTACCTCAACTTGACTCAGGATCCTGCTCATCCAGCTATGGCATTGAATACACGCTTTGCAGAACTTGAATGTCTTGCTGAGAGTCATCAGCATTTATCTAAAGAATCTCTGGCTGGCAACAAACCAGCAAATGCTGTCTTGCACAAAGGTAATGGTGATGAACAATTGATAGTGACACAAACTCTGACACTTTTGTTATTAATTATGTTTATTTCTTGCCAATACTTCTTTATAATTAAGAAATTTTGAAGATGTTTTCAATTCTAGCCACTCATTTCATGATCCCTCAAACAGGAAGTTAGCGATCTACCCCGAGACCACAATTCCTTGTCAATATGTATCAAAATAGATTTTTCTTTGAAGTTTATATCATATTGTTCTGAATTTTTTAAATATGTTGTAAATTTTTCAATTATAAAATGCTACTTAAATTATTATCCATTTTCATATTAACGTTTGTATCTTTAGTAAAACTTACTAGGAGAGGATACCTTTTGCATAGAGGTATTGTCTTGTCGTACTTACTTTGTAGAAGTTCATTGATCTGTGTCTACAACTTATGTTTAATCTTGACTTGTTTGCAGTTTTGAATCAGCTTGAAGAATTGCTCAGTGACATGAAACAGGACGTAAGTCGCCTCCCTGCCACCTTGGCTCGTGTTCCTCCCGTTAGTCAGAGACTACAAATGTCAGAACGAAGCATTCTTGGACGACTTGTAAATCCAGGTCAGCAGGCGGCAGCTGCTGCTGCCCCTAGCACTTCAGCTCAACCTCCTAGTTTGTCTGGGACACCAGGTAATGCATTTGTACAACTTTTTCCTATTGATTCAGAGACATATTGCATTTTATTATTCATATTTTTCAGAGTTTAAAACTTACATTTTCCAAGCTGATTGTCTCATATTGTAAAATTATTATTTTACTATGTACTTATTGTGAGAAATTGTGACTTAGTGCTTGTCTGAGACAATTTTCTCTAGTTTCAGATGTCAGATCAGTTCTTTGACTGAAGTCCTAGACTTACTTAAAGCTTGAGAAAAATTTGAGCTTTGGGTTTTCATGAAGTACTCCTTATGGAACTGCATGTGATTCTATCTCTATGGTTAAAAGTTTTCTGGAATTTTTTAGAAATTATGTTTTTTTCTAGGCCCAGACCTTGCTGGTTTTTATTGTTTCCATGGCACCATGGTTATGATTTCCGTTGTTTTGAAAATTTTCAACTTTGACCCATGTATCTCTGATTTTTATTGCTTTGAAATTCAAAGTATTTTTTTTTAGTCAAGAGGAACATGAAAAAACAATTTGGGTATGAGTGTTCTTATTTTTTAAAGAGACAAAACTTGATGATAGATTGAGAAAAAGTTATTTTCTTTTCAGGTCAGAAGCCAGGACAGCCAGTACTAAATGTATCACAGCACAGATCTCCCGCATCAACCCCTGGTAAGATTTAAAACACTTGTCTCAGTGTTTATTGTATTTATTGTTTGACTTAACAAAGTTTGACAAACATGTTGTATATTAAAGTATGGAGATATTTAGAAATTATAGAATTCTTTACTGTATCATGAGGAAATGTGTTTTTTTTGTCCTATTCTGTGTTAGTTATTCTATTACTAGCACATGGGAATAACTTGATGTTTGAAGTAATTTCATATACTTAAGGAAATACATTGTACAATGTGCACTTATCAAATTAATCATGATTTTGTTCATTCAATGAAGGATCTTTATTTACATTGTATCATGTTTTTCCCAGTCGTAATATCCGTTCTTTGTTTTTCTTTCATTTTGTTTGTCAGTCGAATTTTCAATGATCGATTCACTTTCTTCATGTTTTGATTCTTCAATTTCTTCATATGTGTTTGAATTATCCATTCCTTGCTCTACGCCACTATCTCTGTACTCATCCATCACTTAATTCATCCATTGCTTAATCATCATTTCTCCATCCATCCATTACTCAACTCAACCATTTTTCAGGTCATCTATTGCTCATCTAGTCAATCACTTATCTGATCAGTCGCTCTGTTCATCTTTCACTCCTGTCATCCATTGCTCCATTCATTTGTTGCTGATTTAATTTATAACTTGGTTCATTGTTCCATTCATCCATTACTTGATTCATCCATTGCTCTATTGATCCATTGTACTGATATACAGTTTCCCTTTAAACAAGGTGCTCTTCCTGTAACCTCTTCATTGCCGCCTCCCCCTACATTCTTCGGGCCAATCCCAGGTCCCGGTGGGGAGGTGCCTGCATATTGGACTTCGCCAGAGATAGTCCGATCCCTCGGACTTGAGAAATTTGGCGTGCCTTCAGTGACATCACATCAATAGTGGTATATAAAATGCAACTTTACTTTCTGTACGCTTCTTGGAGCATGCCATAATGCTTACCAATGCTTTATGTGAGTTCATTGTGTTGTGATGTCCGTTCTTTTTTTCCAGATTTTTTTCTCTCAGTATAAAATATCGAGTTATTGTCTGTGTTATTTTGGTCATTACTCCTCTAGTTTTACTGGCTGCGTGCTTTTGCCTTTAGTGATGTTTCACCAAAATAAGTTCATATTATTTGTAGCTTTTGTCATGGTACGTCGCATAAGTTCATTATAAATCAGACTGTATGATAATATGCTTTCATAGGATTAGTGTTTAGTTGGTTCATGGTATTAAACTTTTTATCTATCTTTTATTCCATCTTCATTTTAACATTTGGTATTTTTCACCCTTTGTTAATGTACTAGTCCCCTGTTGAAAAAAAGATGATCAATATAGCCTAGTTTTAATGATTTCCCTGCATAGTCCCTTCTCTACATAATGTCCCCTATTTCAGTATGGTACCCTATGAAGCTTGTCTAAGCATTATAAATAGGGCAGCTATTGAGTTGTACACTCATGTGCACTGTTACCTTATTAATGTAGTGGATGAATGAATTACCCTCATGATAAGAGATTTTTAGCGCTTTTCTTGTCTGTAAATGAATTTAATGATTATTGACACTTCATCAAAAATACAATGAAGCTGCAAGGACTCTGTATAATTATATTTTATTTGAATTTATTATTTTTGTGAATTATATTTTTTAGTGCTAACATACTTACGCCATCTTAGTTCATTATGAAAAATTAGTTTGAAATGATACCAGTGTTTTGAAATTGTGGTTCATTTTATATTATGCCTTTATTTGATTGCTTGGTAAAAAGCTCGGCAGCTGCTTGGAAAATATATATTATTGTTAAAAAAGAACATATTATTGGTGGTATTTTTTTCAATTTATCACTTTAACTTACAATACTGGTTTTCTTGATTGAAAGAAAAGTATAGTTAATGATTGATATTTCAATAATAATTTCAATTTTAGTGTTTAAATGTTGTGTTACTTTGTAAATAAAATCTTTCATTTCAAAAATATTTTGGAGTTTGATATTTTCAATTTTTTAAAATGTTGAATTTTATTTGCTAGGATGAAGCCTAAGTTTATTAGCTGTGTTATTGTGGTATCAATTTGTAATGTAATGTGACGGTCCATATTATTTAAATCTTTATCAAATTTTATTTGATTACTCGTGAATAATTTACTAAAATTGGAGAAAAATATATTAGATTAGAGCTTTAGCATTTATGCTTGGTATTGTATTTTTTTAAAACTATTTTTGTAAATTCTGTATTTCAAATACCATATTTTCATTAAAGAGGGTAGAAAGACAGACATATGGTTCCATAAAAATTAAAAATTTTTTTTAATTGTTTTATTTAATTGCTATTCAAACTGAATGGGTGGCATATTAATTTATACTTCTGTATATATTATATCATCATATTATCACAATTTATTTAACGAAAGTGAATTGAATACAAATTAATCAAATATCTTATTAATTAAATTGTATTGTATTTTAGCTAATGGCCAATAAATTGACATTTTTGGAGTTGGTATGTATATAGCTTCCTGTGTTTTTGTATATATAGAACATATTATATAGCTGAGAACATTTCTGTTCCTTCGTAGTATTATTTATATGCTAATAACCTTAACCATACTTTAGTAGTGTTACGTGTGTGCTAAGAAACTTGAACCACACCATATTTAGTATTGTATGTATGCATAAAACCTTTAACTCACCTGTCGTAGTGTTATATGTATGCATAAAACCTTTACCTCACCTGTCGGAGTGTTATATGTATGCATAAAACCTTTACCTCACCTGTCGGAGTGTTATATGTATGCATAAAACCTTTACATTACCTTTCATTGTGTTATGTGTATGCATAAAACCTTTATCTCACCTATTGTAGTGTTATGTGTATGTACATAAAACCATTACCTGACCTTTCATAGTGTTATGTGTATGCATGAAACTTTTACATTACCTTTCATTTTGTTTATGTGTATGCCTAAAACCTTTACCTGACCTTTCATAGTGTTATGTGTATACATAAAACCTTTACCTGACCTTTCATAGTGTTATGTGTATACATAAAACCTTTTCCTGACCTTTCATAGTGTTATGTGTATACATAAAACCTTTACCTGACCTTTCATAGTGTTATGTGTATGCAAAAAACCTGTACCTGACCTTTCAGTGTGTTTATATGTATGCATAAAGCCCTTACTTTACCTTTCATAGTGTTATGTGTATGCATAAAGCCCTTACATTACCTTTCATAGTGTTATGTGTATGCCAAAACCTTTACATTACCTTTCATAGTGTTATGTGTATGCCAAAACCTTTACATTACCTTTCATAGTGTTATGTGTATGCATAAAACCATTACATTACATTTCATAGTGTTATTTGTATACATAAAACCTTTACATTACCTCTTGTAGCATTTTGTTTATACATAAAGCCTTCAACATACCTTTTGTAGTGTTATTGGTATTTTGTAAATGTTTCTGCACAAATTTGTTGGGACCTTTTTTTAACAAATGCCTGGTTACCTTTATATCAATGTTGTCAGTTATATGTATGATATAAACTTATATTTATCCATATCTATAGTGTACAATTTATCATGTGTGTTAAAACCCTGTACCTTACCTTTTATGTTGTGTTTTATTTGTTGTTGAAAAACTCTTTTAGTCATCTTCTCTTAGTGTGCTTCTCTTTGTATGCTCAGTATAATCATTTAAAAATTCATTTTTTTAACTGCTACATAAAGAAAACCTTGCATAGCACCCACCTCAATTTTATGACCACCTTGTTATAACCACCACTTATTTTCAGTACAGGCTTGCGATAGATAATAAATCCCATATAATATAACTTGATAATGAGACCTCGTCATTATTACGACCAGTTTTTGGAGTCCTGAAGGTGGATTCATTATCGAGGTTTTACTGTATTTTGCAGTTTACAACATTTTGATCTAAATTTTATGATTTGTTTTTGTGTCTATTATTATTATATTATTATATATTATAACATACTTTTTGTTAAGATGATAAAAATTGGTCAGGCACCTGTGCAACCACTCCTTAGGGACACGCATAGGTTCTGTTAGCTCCATCTTGTATTTTACTGAATAAACTGATATGGTAAAATACTGGATTGTGTGTCAAGCTCCTGTGTATACCACCTTGTATGTGATGCTCAATGTAAGAATGTTGTTCTAATATGTATTTTCTGTTGGTATAACTGAGTGTTGCATTTTTAAGCATATTGAGTATATATTGCTTGCTATGTGTGTGTGTGGTGTATAGCCAGTATATGGGAATGTTGTATTGTATAAAATTTGAATTCAAAAACTTTGTTTAAGCCATGTTTTTATTTGCTAATTCATCCTCACTATTTATCCTGTGTGAAAGAAGTTAAGTAAATTATGTCTTTGTGATCATTTTCAAAACTCAAGTATCTGATTGGTTAGATCTAAGCATAGTCTTAAAATTGACCAATGGGATGGCTGTTTTATGCCTTGATTTATTTGCTCTGTTGTTTCAAAGAATATGTGCTGAAAAGAGGCTTTCAAGTGAATTATTCGTCATGGCCTATTTCAAAGTCAGAGTCTCCTGGGTTTTTCCCTGTAATATCTTTGTAATTTTGTGTTTCATTTATACAATATTACACTGTTATTGTGAATTCCCCGGATGCAAACAGTTACCTCATTTACTATATCTTATCTTTGTGTGGGTTTAAGAATTCAATAAGCACGAAAACAATAATTGAACAGCTCTTAGAAATGAAGTGCCATACTGTTCACCAGATTTTTTACAAAAATCTGGTCTGTTATCTTATGTTAACAGTGTACTTATTGTTTTATTTTATTTAGTGCATTGATTTATCAATACCAGATAAACTTCATTGTTTTCAAAATAAGGGCCTGTATGTTTGAGAATTGTGTTCAAGAGACTTGCTGTAGAACTAATTATTTGTATCAAAGTCAGGAAGTCCTGTATTTTATACAGTAATACTTGTTATCAAGACTAATTATGATGAATAACTGTTGTGTTATTTTAACAGCATATACCTGACCAATGTCAACTCATTTGTTTATGATAATTTTAAATAATGCTGTACAGAGACTTTGACTTTTATTTCATTTCAAGCTTTTAAGGATCATTTTGGTAATATGTTGTGCATATCAAATAGAATACTATGCTTAAGGCCAGTTTGTCTATCTAAGATCAATAATGGCCTTAAATGTATTATTACATCAAGAGTTATGGCCCTTGATTATGACAATAGTTGTTTATAGTGGTCTTATTATTTCTTATCTTATTTATTCATTGACACAATATAAAATGACTATAAAACCTTGATCTAGTTTACTTTTAGCCTTAACTGAATCCATAAGCCTGAGTTATAGCCCTTGATGTATAAAAAATGCATATGATTATATTGATACTCCAGCAGTTTTGTGATAATAATAATAATTTGACAGAGACAGTTATCTTTGTTTCATAAATCTTTTGCTGCTTGATACATATTACAGTGATTTTTTGTTGTTCTTGAAAATTAATGCTGAGCCCAAAATGATTTAGTACTGTTTGTGTGTTCATATTGGTCAGGGGAATGATGGAAATTTTAGGTATAACATAATCTGTCTTTCTCTGAAGTAGAATTGATGAATTTGGATACATTAATTGGAATACAAACTGTTATGTGTTTATGTTGTCCTTTAGTCATGGTGAACTTATTGTGTATATTTTCAGTGCAATCCGAGACAGGAGGATCTGGTAAAAAAGATGTCATATGTTTGGATTGAATGTACTGCTACATACATCAAAATGTCTTATGACTTTAGATCGAACTGGATTTTCAGTAGACAGTGGTCATTATCTGCATATTGTGAATCATGCTTTAAAATACTAACATTTGGAGGACTGCATATCATATTTTATGCAACCAAATTATCATGACTGATTGTGCATTGAAAACTCAAGACTTTACATTAGGCTATTTTTGGGGTTGTTTGGAGAAGACATTGGATTGACTTTCTACAGTTGTTACAGTGATGTTATAGATTGTATAGAGTAGAAGGCATTCAATGGACTTGATTATTGCTAAATGTTTTGTTGTGATATTTATTGACTGTGTCATTTATGGTAGGGAATTGTTATAGATTTTGAATGCTTTCATCTCATCTTAAGCTCGAGTTGTGACTGCTTCAACGAATGTTTGTCGTATTTCTCAGTAGATAAAAACAGATGTTATGTCTTTATATCTTGGTATGGTAGTGTGTTATTCACTTACAGACATACAAGTGTTATTTTATTATTTCTGTAGCATTAAGAATGGTTTCTATAGAATTGTGTGCCAGTCTGCTGTGTCTCAACATACTATGCATTTTATGCAACGTTCCTGGTAGACATAGTGTTAACTTCTCCTTTGTCTCATTTTTTGTGTCCTATGAAAGTAAATGCTCATACCTTTTTTATCTTACATCAATCATGTTTAATATTTTATGCTCCAAGCATTCCATGGTCATTCTTAGCTTCATAAAATGTGGCTTCATGCGTAAGAATACTTACTTTTTAAGCATAGAATAATGTCTAGATCGAGTTTTAGTAGCTGTTGATATATTAGTGAAAGAATGCAAGTGTGTGTGTTTGACTGTATGAATGAAGTTGTTATCAACATAAATTCCAATAAAAATCCTTAGTTTTTTTCTAACTGGACAAAATATTTTCAATCATGATATATGATATACCCTTTTTTCTATATATTCTTACCTTTGATTTTTTTGTGTACAAATTACTAGTTTTTTACCATCAGCTTACTTCCAAGTGCTTCTGTAAAATGTGAACAAGTACCTGTTGTGTATATTTTAATTGAATACAGTAGTACAATACTGGATGGTTTGTTTCTCTGTTTGGCTAGGGTTTACTGTAAGCCAGACAGATACACGAAGAAATAATTTTTTTATGGTGTTCAGTTAAATCTACTTTAGATTCAGTGGTATGTGAATGTTTCTGGTTGAATGGTGTTTCTGTACATCATGTTCTCTCTGTTGATGAATGGCAACATTTTAAGTGTTGTTATATTTATAGAAATGCAATAAAATAATAAACAAATTTTGCTTTTATTTTCTCTGAAATAAATCTGTCTAGTAGAGGCTTCGTCTCACAAATCCTTTTGCGTTTTTGTGTATGTTGTCAGATGCTTACCTGGGAAAATCTGATCAATAATTTCAAGTCAGCCTACTGACATATTGTTGAAAAATGGACTATAACTCCATCGAATTTAGAATGAATTGACGAAAGGATTGGAATTTTTATTTTTACAGATTTTGCACTCATGTCAACCATAAATAATAAATAATGTGGTCAGTAAAACCTAATCAGTGTTGGATTCAGCAGTAAAACTAGCCTACTTCTCAGCAATTAACTGCCAACTGCTGCACATGAATCTCTTGATTCAGCTTTGGAGGACAAAAGGTCATTGATTGCTTCAGCACCAGAATAGACCAAACACTCTCCTTAATGAGCCAAATGGGAGTGTTAAATGAATATGATGGCCATGGTAAGTACAGTGGAAACCCTCTAAATCGGTTCCTCTATAAACCAGTTTCCCCTTTAAATCGGCCAAACATTCTGGTCCCGACTTCATAACGATATAAATAAAACAATCCGCTCTAATCTAGATATCCCTTCTAAATTGGCCAAAATAACCTAGTCCTGGGCTCGACCGGCTTAGAGGGGTTCCACTGTATTTGTATCTCGACTAATAATGCCAGACAGTTTTTTAGAATAATGTAGCATGGAGTCATAAGATGTGATGTCACCAGAGATGTCGTTTATCAATAGGTGTCCATTTATCAATATATCAATGGCTGCCTCTATACAGACCCTCTCATATATAATGTGTATATACAGACCCTCTCATATATAATGTGTATATACAGACCCTCTCATATATAATGTGTATATAAAAAAGTCTTTCAATTGATATAGAACAGATTATTTTTTTCAACAGACCAATATTTGGCTATTGAATGTAATATTTTGACACGGTATATTTCTATCAGGGGTTATACATGCAATGTGAAAACCCTGCCTGTATTTATTTATTGATTGAGCGATAATTTAGGCCAAACATTTTATAGTATACATGTAATTGGTTAATAGTAAATATTCACGAATAACTATTATAGTAAATAAGTTACACTCTGGTTAGAAATTCGCGTACTTCGTAATTTTGTGGCTCTTTGATTTGAATATGATTGTTACAGTTCACAGACATAATAACTTTGTTTATTGACGGACGTTGTTATATTTCTGTTGACATTCATAAATATAGTTACAATTACGTTAACATCAGTGATTGCCTAATAAACTGAAAACGCAATATGGCGGTGGGACGTCGTACACTAAAAGTGTCTGAAGAAACATTTGACTTTGTGTACGCTGCTTGTGCTAAAGACAAAAATAATAATATTGGAAGCTATGAAATACTGTGTATAATGCAGTTGATATATACTACTCAACGTTTGCTAAGCACCAAAGGTTTCTCACTATATTATGAAAAGATTAAAAAAGGATTCAATATTATTTATTTTGCATAGTTTGATTCGGTAATGTTTTGAGATGACCCTAACCTAAATGCAAGCTGTTTTATCGGGCAGGTCTCACCACGTGGTAACGGAAATCATGCATCCCTGGTTTTTCTTGTTTTTTGGAGCAGGGACACCGACATACATATTTATGATCATTCAAAGGTGAGACTTTTTTACATTGGTCACTTTGACATGGCAAACGCTAGGATAAGACGGCATTTAAGTGAAGCAAAGATTTGGAGGGCTGTAGGGATGATGGAACAGGGGTCTACACACCGTGAGGTTGGTGCGGCGCTTGGTGTACACCATATCATCAACACCAGAGCCTGGGCAAGGTACCAGCAGTATGGTACACCGTTGGCGAAGGCAGACAAAGGGTGATGACTGCAGTTCATGACCGATTCTTGATTATCCAGGCCCGTCGAGGACGGTTTGCAACAGCAACACATTTCGTAATGACCTTCTAAATGCTTCTGGGGTCAATGTTTGTACTCAGACGGTGCTTCGAAGGTTGCACAAGGGTAATCTGCAATCAAGAAGGCCCTCTTTAAGAATTCCATTGACTCTTTATTCAAATTGATTCTTTACAAACCCTTATACTTGAAATGTTTATACTTTGAAAATGCTTTGCTGTCCACGAGATATTGCGTAAAATTGTACATATGTAATATTTTTTAATTAAATATTGTTTAAGCTGTGTATGAACTATCAACTTTTACTTGATAACTTTGATTTGACAAACAAACTAAAACAATAGGGAATTTTTTATTGAATTTGTGTCTTATTATATGCTTACAACAAACAACGAACTTTGTATTTGTTTCATTTATTAATAATTACTAACAATGGTTTTGTTTTATTAATAAGTATTCTCATTTGCTTGACGTGTGGAAGCCGGATTTTTAATTTTCAACGTTTAGGCTACCTAAAATAGCATTATTTTGATATTGTATTGTCACTGTTTGAGGCATACTCAAATTGAAGCAACCCCTCCTTTTAGTGAACACTCTGGTGAGAAAATAACGTACAGTAGTACTCGTACTCACTACTCACTTGACAAAATAAAGGAATACTCGGGACTGGATTGGATGGGATGACACCCCATTAGGCAACGAAATGTATAAACTGAATTAAACAGCGCTTTACATAGGCGGATCCAGGATTTCTAGTAAAGGGGGGGCGTAAACTGAACAAGTAGGCTGTGGGTCCAGGTCCAGGGCGAATTGTACGTGATGTCATTGTGTGTTACTGTATTTGCAACTTATTGCACGCGTAGCGTGCGAGAATTGTTTGACATTTATATATATTTTCATGTCATTACCACATTTCATAATAGAGAAAAACTTTGCTTGGGCAATTTTTTTTGTGGGGGGGCAAACGCCGGGTCCGCCCCCCTGGATCCGCCTATGCTTCACGTAAGCTACGCTCTTGCGGCACTAATTTTCTTATTCGTACAGTATATCTCTGACGTTTATCTAGGGTTTTGGTTATCGTTAAAATTGACCCAAGAATTGATCAAAATTTAACACTGATCAATATTTAACGACTTATTGAATTAAAATTTTATGTTGAAAACCTGTCGGGGGTCGAGTTTTAACGTTATCGCACCCTGTTATCGATATCACCGCGACGAAAACATGCAAAAACATGACATGCATTATCATGATAAATGCAACCGTTATAGTTGTACTTAATACAACCTGTTGCCGTACACCTGTTCGATTGGTATCATCTGTAATTGATAACCGACCCGACATTCTGATATTTGACCGTACTTCGCAATCCTGGTCTTGCAATGGCATTAAACTACAACATGTATGAATAATTTATACGCGCGTGCCTTTATTCGTTTTGTGTGTTTATCGAGGTTACATGCATTAATCAGATAAGGAGAAAATGAAGTACAATGTGCATGTATTTCAATCCATGTCGAAGTACCACGGACGTTAAAATGTTCAAAATTGGAAGATATTTGCAAGCTGATGACATACTAATCGAAAAGTAATCTATACAAGCATTAACATACGAAACCGAAGTGTTAAACAGAAAGTGTGTTCAAAATGGCGTTTCGAAATCGCGCGCAACTGAAAATGTCTGAAGAAACATTTGACTTTGTGTGTACAAATTGTGCTGAAGACAACAAAGTATTTGAAGCTGTGAAATACTGTGTACAATGCGGCGGATATTGTTGTCAGTCATGTACAAAAGCACACAAGAAATTTCCATCTTTAAAAGTCCATACTCTTATGGATATTACTGAAAGAAGTCAGGCAACCCGTCATCAACCAAACGTAACGGAGTTTCCTACAGAAAGATGCGGCATTCACGCAGGAAAAATAGTTGATATGTACTGTGAAGACCACGATGTTGTGGGATGTTCTGTCTGCTTTGCGAAAGATCATAAGTAAGTTGAATGATAATTAACCTAGGTATAAACATGCACTTATCTCTGATCAATACGTAGACCTTTGTCGATAATATTCATGTAAATAGATAATATATAGCCACTCGAAGAAACCTTTATATTTTATTGTATATAAAACATTTAAAGGGTGATACTTATGTTGAATACTAGTATTCTAAATTATCCATCTCTTAGTTTACCAATTAACTTCAAGGTCTACTTCTTGAAATTTGTCTGCTTTTCATTGTTGTCCGCCTTGTTGAAATATTCTCATGTCATAAATATGTGTGTTATACATGTACTGGATAAATGCTATTATTTCAGATCCTGTAAAGATAGTCACATCCACTATGTACCAGATGTGATTGATACCATTTTTAAGCTGTCAGACTGCAAACAGATACACATTCTCCTAAAAGACATGATGATATCCATGGAAGGCCTAAGCAAATCAAACAAGAATCAACTTGAAATATTAAACAAAGCAAAAGAAGCAGCACTTGATAAAGTTAGGGTATTTCATAAAGCTTTGAAAGCCATCCTTGGAAGAATCACAAAGGCTACAGAGAGCGAAGTAGTAGCAACCTATAAAGAGTTAGAAAAGGAAATTTTGACGAGGGGACGTACTGTTGAAACCATCCATGATGATTTACGGACATTAGATGGTAAGCTGCAGCGATCAGAAGGAAATAGATCACAACAGTTCGTGTGTTCTAAGCTGGCACATCAGAAGACCAAAGGAGCAAATAATGTAAAGGATAGGCAAGAATTGGAACAGAATATAGATGTACAGTTGTCATTTATACCGGATCAATCCTTAGTGGAATGTTTGACAGATTTTCAATGTATTGGGCAAGTACAGAAACATGTGAAGATTAAAGATGCCCTTTACAAAATCAAAAACAGTACAGACATTACAATAAAACTTTCAGATGATTATCACGATTGTTACGACGTAGGATGTTGTTTGACTTCTGATAATCAACTCATAGTTTCAGATTACCATAATATGAAACTTAAACGAGTCGATATTCAGAATATGTCAGTTGTCGACGCTTGTACTTTAAATTCACCACCTGGTGGTGTGTGCTGCGTTAGCAAACATGAAGTTGCAGTTGCTTGTACAAGTACTTGCACAATCCAATTTGTTTCCATTCTTAAAAAAATGACCCCAACGAGGCAAATTAAGCTATCGCATTGGTATTATGATGTTGCCTGCAAGGATGACATGTTGTATGTCACAGATGGTTCGTCATCACTGTATGTTTACAGTATGGCTGGTGCATTGTTGGAGACAATTGCACACGACAGTGCAGGAAACAAATTGTTTACTGCATGTAAGCATGTTTCTTTTACCGATGATGGAAAACGAATGTTCGTTGGAGACGGTGAATGTGAGATTGTGTGTCTTGATGGCAAGGGGACGTATTTGTCCAGATTTAAAGACGTAAGAAATTTAAAATTTGTTGATGGCGTTTGTGTGGATAGTAGAGGAAATGTGTTCGCAGTTGGAAATAAGTCTAATACAGTCGCACAATTTGATGAATATGGAAAGAAGCTTGGCGTAGTTGTAACAGGAAAGGATGGACTAGTACGTCCACAGGCGATATCTTTTCACCCAGGTCTGAATAGAATGTTTGTTACCATGCAAGGTTATAATGCTGTGAAAATGTACGAATTAGCTTAGTATGATACATTATGGTACAACTGCCTCGCAAATGTGGTGGAAATATAGAACTATAAAATCGTGATCAAACTAAATCAAGATGTTTGCTTCCATCAACAGATTTATCATTAAATGACTAAAAATGACATGAACAATTATTACGAAATGTTTCTTCTATGCAGTACATTACTTACTTAAATCAAATCCAGATGTTAGATTGTTTTGTGTGGTTGTGTGTGTGTGGTTGCTGATTTGCGCATTTCTCATTTCCCAAAATTTGTAGTTTTATGCAACCAGAAGACTGACATAGCATCAAAGTTTACCTAGGTTGTACGTCATTTGTTTGATAATGAAGAAAGTTTAATACTTTTTGGTATCCTTTCAGACTTATTCTATGAGATTTTTAAAATATCTGTTTTATCACGAAAATTGCTTCTAGTACAATAATCAGCAAAACCTCAATATCTAGACTATTATATGACAAATAATTTGAAAAAAGTACATTCTCAATTTGTAATAAAAAGATGAAAACCGTCTGAAAATAAGTTGTTGTTGTCGTTGTTGTTGTAATGTCACGATCTTAATATCGTTGTCGTTTCAAAGTAAGGTTTTATTGTGCATCAATACATCAATTGATGTTTATAATTTGTGGTCTACATGTATGTTTCTCTTGTATATTGTTGAAGATGTATTTCCTTGTATGAGAATGTAATAAACAGGAAACTTGATATAAATATTTAATTCATATTTCCTTATTATTGATTCAAGAAGTTAAATGTATGTATTAAGAGTCTACATGACTACATGGTTAGTTATTCTATATCCACTTTTACGAAAATCGAGATGTTTACATCATCACCGTGTTTCGTCTCTTTCAGTACATAATCTCGTTAAACAAATCATATCGATCTGGTTCATGTACAAATAGCTTTCTGTTTAATCTCCTTTGAATGGAAAGTACACGAGTTTATGCCTTTTGAAACTTCAATACAAAAATGATAGATAGAGCAAACCACATCTGAGGCGACACGGTACAAAACTGTACAGCACGCTATTGTTATCTGAACAACAATAAGCAAACTACGTTATGATACAGATGAACTTATTAACCATTGGCTTTTTCATACAAGAAGAATAGATAATAACAATCCTTTGTCACAGCTCATTAGGTAAATAAACTGAATAACCAGAAAAGGGAGACAAATATAACATGACATTCAACATGTAATATTCATTAGGGGAATGGTGTAACACTTGCAATACAGTTCTGGAAAATTCAGTAGCAATCGAAGAAAACACTTGATTTTATTTTTCACTGATATGATCTATTGGTAACGACAGTGATTCTTCTCAAAGTGTGTCCAGCTGAACGTCCTGTTGAATAATGAATCTTAAAAAAGCACAACCATCACATACACACAATTTGCATTTGAATACAAAAACTATGTCACTAAATAAAAGCAGCAGTTTTTATCAATATATTTTAGTCAGATTAGATATCTCTTAAAATGTTAGATACAAATGTTAAACTGTACACGAAGCCATTAATTCATATTATAATGCAACATTGAGACAACAAATTGCTTTGCGGCCAGAACAGAACAGCAATAGCTTCTGTTGTGTTAACTGTAACATCCACACATTATCAATGAATCAGTGTCTAAGGTTAATAACATTATAATAGTCGTCCTTGTTGATTGATGAATGAATGGAGTCAGCCACACAATGATAACAAAACTTCAACATTTCCTGAAAAAATATTGTGAGTTAAGCCTTTGTCTGTTTTAATAATAAAAAAAGTATGTAGGACAAAAGAGGCTGAGTACGAAACTGAGTGAATAGAAGAAATTGGCCATGTACAGGATATGATGTACCAACTTTGTGTGTTATTAATTCTGGTATCTGTCATTAATTCTGTATCATGGATTAACTATGTAACACAATGCTCTACACATCAATGTAAATGTTAGTTTGATAGTTTGTTTCGATGTACCATTTGATGAAACCACAGGCAGTGGTAGCCGATCTTTGATAGCAAAATACACAGTCATATTATATTATATTGTTGTAATATATACTTAGTCATTCAAACGAAATAATTACAGGTGATGAAACCTAGATGTACCACTTTGAGCCAGAGTCTTAGTCTAGAAATTAGGTTTGGGCTTCCGAGGGCGAAATACCAGTCATTGCTCGCCGAACCAAGACTTCCAAACGCATATTATATACAATTTTCATTGATTCAAAAGGCACTGTTCTTCAGATCTCCTCAGTACGAATACCATGCAGCTTTTAGGAAGTAATTAGATCTGTGTAAAATCTGCGTGGAAGCAGACGGGGCATACTTAGAAGGCTCAGATGAACAGTATTCGAATAATTCAAACAGTATTCGAAAAAAACCTAACTTTATGAATTTAAAATGATGGTCCTCGTATTGTATATAAAACAATTGAATACAAGTTTCTATATATATGTATTATCTTTTAACCTACCGGCTTTTGTAAGGCGGTATGACGTCTTTTACGAATATGGCAGACTGTGTGAACACCACTCACGTGTTTGTCTATGACAAGTTTCTCCATCATTGTAGAAACGGCCAAGAAGATACCACATCGTAGAGAACCAGTCCTAAAAGATGAATGTATGAGCTGGTGTACTATTAAAGATTAATCGATCGGTGCTTGTGGTCTTTTGGTGAAGTAATTTATTGAGAAATTAATCTTTTTTCAGGATTTATTACTGTTTTCATCAGTATACTAGTTACAGACAGACGTGCAGGTAACATGTAGGGTGATCATGGATTATGTCCTAGTACTAACCTTGCTCTCTTCAAATATATCTGCCAACTCTTCAAATTGTTCATTCAATTGAAAAAGTATCAAATGATCATGGACTACGTTTTTCTTAACTATGTTAAAACCTTTTGCATAAGCTAAACACTTTGGAATATAACATTTCATAATATTTATGGAAGTAGCATGATTTCTTGACAATATGTTACAGTAGTAAATTAACCTATCCTTCAATGATATTGATCTCAATTACTAGAATGAAGGCTTCAAGAACAGTGCTCTTTTAAATGTTTGTAAAAGGGTTGCATGAGGATAGTTCATGGGGGCTCCGTGGTCGAGTGATTATGGTCTCTGACGTGTAATCATTGCCCCTCACGGCTGTGAGCTCGAATCCTATCCGGGAACAAACTTCACAATTGAGGAAGCTGTCCAGCCAGCCTACGGAAGGTCGATGGTGCTACCCAGGTGTAAGCCTGAGGTCTTCCTCCACCGTTAAAGCTGGAAAAGCCACCAAATGACCCTAAGTGTTGGTGTGACGTTAAACTCCAGTGGATAAAAAGTTGTTCTCTCATTATACATTAATGTAAAAAAAAACTTTACAGGCAGTGCAGGGCCGCAGGACCACTGGATGTTTGAGTATGTATAGAGGTAGCAACTTTCTTCACCAAGTTCAGAAAAGATTTTGTACTATGAGGTACAATTTCATCTTTTTTCCAATTCTTTAACTGGAAGTGTCGGATGTTCAACTGCTCAGAGAGTGGCTGAAAACATATTGTACAATAGATTTTATGGGTGAAGATTGTACAATGCCTGCTTCTAATAAAACACAGACTAGCAAAATTGAGAATTAGATAAAGAAAAGAAAAATAAATTAAATTGTTGAATGCATTTTACCCAATATTTCAAATTTTAATTTTTGAACCAATACGGATATTCATAAAAAATTGAAATTAGTTCATACTTATTTAACACAGACGCATGTATTTCCTTTAATAATATCTTTCCATGCTCAATGCATGTATCATTTTTGTAAAGAAAATGTACCTTTTGATCGACCATTAACATGTCATCTATTATTTCTTTGTCCTTTTTTTAAAGAATCAACTTGTTTTACAGCAGTTTTATTTATCAACAGTATTTCTGATAGGTTAAAACCATATTTGACAGAATCAACCTTTATTATGGAAATAAGGGTTTATCCTTTCTTGTGTTATCCCTGGTATTGGTGTGCATGTCATGGTGTTTATACTCATGCTGTGTTATGTATCACTACATGTTTTTTTATTACCATGTATGTACCATATGCCAAAAATAAATCTTAAATCAATCGTTCTCTTTACTATAAGTAACAATCTTTTATTCACATAATCCTTATCTACATAGCCGACGTATGAGCTACAGAAGGGTGATTGATGATCCTAAATATACCTTACACATTATAAAATACAATAAGGAACCCAAAGATCTCTATTTATGCTCTGCGAGCTGGTATCTACCAAACAAATTACATTTTAACACGAAGCTACAAACTTACCGAACCAATACTGTTGATGGTAATGTCTCTAACCATAAAATCGTCGTAAGGTTTGATATCATTACATCGTATCTGATATTGTCCAACAATTAATGAATCTTTGACAGCGGGAAGGTACTGCACTACGCTCTACAAATGGCAATCATTTGATGTAGTATAATGGTGAGGGAGGAATTCAATCAATCAACAAAAAAATAAGTTTTATCTACAACCTTCGGGACCAAATGTGGAAGACATTATCTTTAGACAAATAGTTACTGAGGAATATATTCCTCTTCACTGTCTAGACCTGCGGCAAATCAATCAAATTTTGCTCTCAATCTAACAAGATGGACTTCGCTGGTTCAATGCGTCAGGGAGAAATGAAGCTCGTTCTATATATTTACCTGATTCGTTTTATCTTCTTCATCCAAACCCACGATACAAGAACATCTTTCATGGTAAACCATGGACAGAAAGTCTTCAACAGTTGAAGGCATAGGTGTCTGAGCTGCTATGAACGCATCCCTTCGAAGGTAGCTCTGGATTGAATTACAATACCTTGTTGTTACAGTTCAAAGTAACAATAATGTCAGTACTTGCGTAATGCCTCAAGCAAAATATATATAACTGATTTAAAATCCTTCAGTTAAACTAGAACTGAAATTAACTTGAATATATTATTGTTTAAAGCACAGATTGATGAAAATGTTGGTGATGTTATGCTGATGGAAGATTCATTAGTAAATATCATATATGGTAAAACATTGATGTGATGGAATTTTTTGTCATTCAATTCAGAATAAATGCCTATAACGTAAACCACAAGATGTCCCAAATTACAGTAAAACCTAGATATTAAGTCCGCTTTCGGGGCCCGATACAAGGTTTTCACAATGAGGTGGTCTCTTTGTGAAATTGGAATATCGAGGAAATCCTGAAAGCTATAATCACTGGACGTTATACTTTGGTGGTCGCTATGTGAAGTTTTGCTGTATTTCGGAGTAAATTTTGGTCTATTAATAGATATTCTAATATAATATTCACTATGGATAATACAAAATGGACAAGTTTCACAACTTATACGAGAAGAAGAAATCAACACTTACATTCACATAGACGGCGTTGATATAATCATCAATGGAGAACTGAAGTCTAACTCGATAACGCTCACCTGTAAGAAGTAGAATACATGGAATTTGTTTTACTTTTTAAATTTTGTAGACAAAAATCCGTTTGAAATGCTTGTATGTGTATTTGGAAATAGTAACAAGTAATAAACGATGTTCTATGTTGCAACATAATCGACTAAAACCGTCTCATGCACTAAAACCTCAACCGTATATACAAATAACATATATATCACTTGAAAATAATATTTTAGAAGTAACTATGGTAACACTTACTCGGTATATCTGATCCTGGCCTATTCTCAGCCCTATCTTCGTAGTTTGACGACCAGGATGATAATCTATTAGATGGGGCAGGCAATGACGTCAACACCTAGCAAAAATCATCAATTGGATTTTAAATCACTTAGAACAGAAATGCTATTGTTTACAGAGGTAAGTAATTCCGTCATTGTTTAATGATTATTCAGTCATATTTTAAAAATCAGCACTTGTAATATTTATTTACAGGAGTTATTTGGACTAAATATGATCCGAGGGATAACACTACTTTTCTTCCAATTAAAGTGGGATTATAAATTATTGGAAATACCGATGGTTTGTTTCAAATGATAAGTTGAATTGATCACATGTGTAGAAAACAACAACAAAAAAATGCCACCTTGAACTGGTTTGATATCCGTTGATCGGTTAGCTTCTTCACTGCAGTGGTAGACAGAGGTTCAGTGTCACATGTCAGTGAATACAGTACCGCATGATGAAGGTATTCGTACTGTACCTAAACAATCAAATTTATTATAATACTATAATGATATTTCAGATGTTTACGAATTGAAATTGAACAATTTTAGTGTATCGAGCCTTTCAAATATCAATCCAAATAACACGACTCATATGTTCTAACAGACAACAAGACGGTGCAAAATGATGATACTAGAAAATTGAACTGGATCGGTAACAAACCTGGTGCTAAACTCATATCTATACCACGTGATTGCACTACAATCTTGTTCACAGTAATTTATACATAATGAGGTATAAAGAATGTACCGAGTAGGTAGTTGACAACACCGCTGTAAAATGCATTTGGTAATTATACATATTCCATGACTCTGATAAATGCATTTGCTAATCGTACATATACCAAAGTGACCAAAAAAAACATAACTACGCAAGTTTGGAAAGTAAATGGCCACAAAATACGTACAGAGAGCAAGAAGAATACAAATAGTATAAAAAAATCACGACAAAGTACCTCGTTTTGTATTAGGTGGACACGTTGTCCTCGAAGACCAAGAGCGCATCCAAACAAATCAACGTAATTACTGTCTCTACCTTCTTTGATGAGCATATCAAGAGCAATATACGTTCCAGTCCTTCCAATTCCAGCACTAAATTGTCAACAGGAGTGAATTGTAATTGTATAACAACGTGATCTAATGGTTCTAATTTTGGGGTAATCTTATTATCATATTAAAATATATACTGACAACCGATCCGAAAACAAGCAATCGTGTTCGCTAAGTGTGGTTTGAGTGTGCACTCAACAATGATGACTTAAAAATAATTGTAGTACATTTGAAGCACATTTGACATTCTTACAGGAATGTCACGGTCATCATCTTCATCTTAATGTGATTATTTAAACCTGAAAACAATACTCAGTTTTTACCGGTGTAAATAGCAGGCTAAAAGTGAAACACACATGCGCAGATTTCTTGAACATGAACAACTGACTCCTAACATTGTATTTGCACAAGTATTTGGACATCATATACATGTATATGTTTAAAGAAACAAAACGTACCTGCAATGGACAATTAATGGAGAATTGGTCTGTCTTTTTACGCTTTCCACTTTATCCCTGAATTGCACAAGGGACGCAACTGTGTCAGGAACAAACCTATCTGGCCAAGCAGTGTAATGATACTGAATAACATCCCTTTTCTGTGAAGACTAAATAATAAAATATTCAATAGTGAATATTGCATTCTTACATGTGAACGAAAACTTGATGACATATTTGATGAAATGTAGCAAATCTCTTAACATGTATGTTGTATACTTGTTTTAGTAGTAAAATAGTACATGTGTGTTGTATACTTGCTTTAGTAGTAAAATAGTACGTGTATGTTGTATACTTGTTTTAGTAGTAAAATAGTACATGTATGTTGTATACTTGTTTTAGTAGTAAAATAGTACATGTGTGTTGTATACTTGTTTTAGTAGTAAAATAGTACGTGTATGTTGTATACTTGTTTTAGTAGTAAAATAGTACATGTATGTTGTATACTTGTTTTAGTAGTAAAATAGTACATGTGTGTTGTATACTTGCTTTAGTTGAAAATAGTACATGTGTGTTGTATACTTGCTTTAGTAGTAAAATAGTACATGTGTGTTGTATACTTGCTTTAGTTGAAAATAGTACATGTGTGTTGTATACTTGCTTTAGTAGTAAAATAGTACATGTGTGTTGTATACTTGCTTTAGTAGTAAAATAGTACATGTGTGTTGTATACTTGCTTTATCTGTAAAATAGTACATGTGTGTTGTATACTTGCTTTATCTGTAAAATAGTACATGTGTGTTGTATACTTGCTTTAGTAGTAAAATAGTACATGTGTGTTGTATACTTGCTTTAGTAGTAAAATAGTACATGTGTGTTGTATACTTGCTTTAGTAGTAAAATAGTACATGTGTGTTGTATACTTGCTTTAGTAGTAAAATAGTACATGTGTGTTGTATACTTGCTTCAGTAGTAAAATAGTGCATGTGTGTTGTATACTTGCTGTAGTTGTAAAATAGTACATGTGTGTTGTATACTTGCTTGAGTTGAAAATAGTACATGTGTGTTGTACACTTGCTTTAGTAGTAAAATAGTACATGGGTGCTGTATACTTGCTTTAGTTATAAAATAGTACATGTGTGTTGTATACTTGCTTTAGTAGTAAAATAGTACATGTGTGTTGTATACTTGCTTTAGTAGTAAAATAGTACATGTGTGTTGTATACTTGCTTTAGTAGTAAAATAGTACATGGTCTTACCCCAATCATCTGAAGAATCAATTCTCTGACCGTAAACTCTGCATAGATATGTTCTGCTACACATTTAACGTTGTAATCATGGCATGTCTTTCTCGATCCCGGATTTGGCCAATATTGTTCACACTTCATTTTCTGCCAGAATATGTGAAAATCAATACATGTAGAACATGTCGTTACCAAGATGCATGTTGATCTTAACTTAATCATATGTCATACACAAGAAACTTTGAATTGGCCACATGCAAAGATATCGTCCATTTTACATATATTATCAAAACTGCAGCGAAACAATTTCGTACGTAAAACAACAAAAACAACAACAACAACTCAAAATGCCGAAAAACAATGTTTAAAGCACGAAACTCCAAGGTACCTGCTTTGGATCTTTTCTACCACCACAAAATGTTTCTGTAATTTTACCGTGATTGAAAAGGTTTTTTTTATTTAAACACGCTTAACCTGACAAATAAAGAGTAAACTTTCGGATAAATGTCATAATGTATTTGTATATATTGTGTATGTACACCAGATTCAGAATTCTTCAGATACAGGGTTTTTAAAGTATATCATATACATATACCCCGCTTTCCTCAAGATTGGTCAACATGACAATGGCATCCACTCTGTCCTGCCAAACCATCTCCCAGAAAGTAGAGAACGCATTCATTGTGTCAGCTGTTGGTCCTGCAAAAATGAAATTTGCCTTAATCTCCATTCGAATGCATTTCAAGAGAGAGCATTAAAAGTGAACTTAGTACTGCATTGAATTTAAGACCTTCGTAGACATTATTTCAACCAGTTATCCACATATCTCCACATTCTGTAAATTGTTTTAAATAAAACGATTTGGATGATATATAACAAGGACACACCTCATGCTACAAAAGTAGTGGTTTGTTTTTTTTTTTGATGAAAAAAAAGCAGCCCCAGTATATGGATAACTGTGCATTTTTGTATTAACCATTCCGTACAGATGAAAGTAACTAAAGTTTACCTAGGTCAGGAATAATAACCAAAAACATACCTAGTGATGCGATGTAAGCTTTTGACTGGTTATATCCCTGTATTTAGAAATTACATTGTTTCATTTTCTGAATAATTGTACATTTTAATATGATACAATATATGGACTTTAAGCATAAGAAATAAATGTGTAATAATGACAAGTATTGCCTTTAAATAAACATGCCAAGTCTAATTACATAACGCTATCTTAATACGAAAACATTTTAATACATTTTGGATCAAACATATCATCATCGTTATACGGAATTAATATTTACTATTTAATGGGTTGTCTTTCACAAATTTATTATTGTATACTAGTATACAGATTTAAAAGTACTTACATCAATATAGTTTGCATTAATATAAGAATTTGACCTCAATTCAACACGGGTGGCATCATCTGAAACAAACCTTTTCTAATCTAACAAATGTAACTTACAGTTGTAAGATCTCTGTTCAGATAATCATTTCAAAAAGTTTTTTATGAAATATCGTATTAAGACATTGCAACAATAAGCGATAATGGTAGACTCGGGATTACATTGCCAGGAAAAACTATTTTTGAAAAGATTAAGACAGAAATAAATTTATTCAAGGTGTACAAAAATTGCAAACATTGAAATACCTGAACAGTTAGGGTACACGAGTACAAGTTAATTACAATTTTCATTAAACCATGCAAGGGAATTTGAAGTCGTATAAACGAAACAGGTTTCAGACGCATAGATTTGCACACATAACCTACCACTGTAGTATTTAACCCAGACATAAACTTGAAAACCTTACATTGTGTAGACGAGTTATTATTCATGTTCAAAACTTCCTTGTCGATTGAAAAGAATTATGTATAAATAACAAATGCCTGTTTATACCGGAAAGAAAATTTGTAATGGGGGAAACATGACACCTTAATAAACCAAGCCATATAAACCCTCCATAATTTTAAATACAAACATTGAGATATTTCACATGGGTTGTTCATAACAACTCTATTGACAAAGTAAATACATAAACAAAAAATATCAAGCGAATGCAACCAAACGTATGCATGTGATTTTCAAAACGGAAGAACAGCGACAGAGGTTTACAACGAGATGAAATATTGTTATTTCAACTAAAATACATCCAAATTAAATAAATGGCAGTAGATATAATAGTTTGGTTTTATAATATAATCGTTGCACATATTTTAACATGTACGTTCATAAAATGAAGTAAAGGTGCGCTATCCCTGCATATGATCCATGGAAAGCCAATTCGCACCACAAAATTGTTACAGAGTTTAACAATAAATTATTATTTACACGAAGTACACAAAGATAAAAAAGAACTGAATCAGGGACGAACATGTAAATAAGAGATAATTTTATACCTTTTCTGTCATCCCCGGTACTGAAGAGCACAGCATGAAACATTAAATTGTGTATGTCATTCGTCATAACTTTATTAGTACCGAAATAAATTATTACTATTGTATTATATAGCATTAAATTTTACAAATATTGTAATGAATTTTCGTAAAATACAATTACAATAAAAATTTTCTTGTGAGTGTGGAGAAACAATTTAATCGAAGTACAATATGTCTTAAAGACTTTATGCTTACATGCATAAATTCCATTAAATCTGTTCTTCGTGCGATTATGTACTTTAAAGGCTTCGTTGCAACTCCTTTGAAGTCCCTTTGGTAATTTCTGAAGGTAAAAAGTAGCATGCGCAAATCACAGAATTCATTGTTTTCTTTCTTTCTGTTTGCCTCTTTTCTGTTTAATTTTTTATTCTTACAAGGATGTTTTGCATACATACATACGTTTTTTCTATATTTCCATTGTATTGTAGTATTACACGTTAGTATATGTAAAGATTATTATTGTAGCAAAATAAGCCGTTTACCTGAAATTCAGTATCATAATCGTTTTTCTTTTTGACGTATTCCAACAAATTCGAAACTTGTACCCTTGATCTTAGCAAACCTTCTACATTGTAATATGTGTCCGATGATGGAATATCTTCTCCTGATATAAATACGATATGATCAAGAAAACCTGACAGCGAAATAAATTGCTCCCTTTCATTTTTCTCAGATTTATATGATACCAAAATATAGTATCTAATCTTTTGATACCAATATGCTATGTTACACATAAATATACATAATACACTACTAGGCGTAAAAATAAATCCATTAGCACAAACATCATTTGGATATGATGTATATGTAATACAATTATGTTTTTTTTTCATGAAACACATCGGATTGAAATTTAGAGTCATTACCCATTTCGATGTCTGAAGTCATCTCTCCATCTAATGTTTCAAGTCTATCTACATCAGACTCAACAATTACAGCTTCCAAATCAAGGCTGGTTGCCCCGTCACTGTTCGTAGATTGCTGCGATTCTCCTATCTGTTTGTTAGACTTTTTCAGTTTAATCGGCTGGGCATATAAATAATCTTCAGGTTGTTGAGTCGTTTTTGCTTTATTTGGTTGAGCATACACCGGATAGTCAGCTGTTTGACAAGTGAAAATATAGTAACAAAATAACCCGATATATAGTTGAGCATTCTACATGTATTACACATTTTGCACTTTGTATAAACGAAACTTTCTATGCAAAGAAAAAATCAATAAGCTTAATACCCTTCGGGTAACAATAAACTTTCTTATTCAAATTTAAATTCGCTCATGTACCTGCATGAATTACTATTTATATTCGTTATATAATTCTTACTTAAGTCTTCTTCAGCAGGACATCCATCAAAGAACGATGCTAAAGAATAATGCTCATATGCCTGCATGTAATAATATTCATAATCATATATTTCTTACCTAAGTCTTCTTCAGCAGGGCATCCATTAATAGATTCTGCATGCTGATTATTTGCATTTCTATCTTTACTCTTCCTGTAAATGTTATATCTTTTTAATACAGGTATGATTATACATGAAATAAAACAATGTCTGGGTCTCTATTCGATTGGTATCAGAAGTACCGTTAGTCTACATTCGGTCTTGATTCAATAGTTTTATTTGTCATTAAAATGCAACACTTGATAATATATCAATTACAATATACGCTTATCTAAAAGCAATTTTAGATATGAATATGATTTTTTTACTCACCTCTTTTTGAAACATACTATAATCAATACTACCGCAACAAGAATTAACCCTGCACCTCCTGCAACCGCTCCAGTAAGAATAGGCTTAATGTCGCTTTGCTCCGAAGTCTGACCTATCAATTTAAAAACATCTATCTATAATTATTATGATTCTATAATTAAACTTAAATAAAACGTATGGTTGTAGACGACACAAAACTGTTTCAATCGCTAGTGTAAAACCTGAACTGTATCTAATATGTTTTCATACATATATTACTGAATGTACTGATAATTATCACTACCATTTATAATGTTTCACTAAGTTTCGTGTGATATTATTAAGACTAGTGAGATTAGGTCTTTTTTAGAATACTGTACCTTGTTGCACTATTGTAGATATTTGTGAAGACGTGCTCGTAATTGGTCGAGATGTTGTTAGTTCGCACATACCATCCATTGTTGTATATCCTTCCACACATTCACTGCAACTTATGGAACCATCTGCTTCATAACATGTAACACAGTTTTTAATAGCGTTACAAACTACCTTTGTTGTAATCTGTGTGGAGGACGTGGTTGTCTGTTGAGATGTTATCCTTCTACATTTACCTTTCATTACTTCATATCCCTCACTACATGAGCTGCATACTATGGAGGTATTTACTTTACTGCATGACTTACAGTTAGGAATATCACGACAATCTGTCCTTGCTGTTGATGTAGGTTTGGTTGTTGTTTCCATGCATTCACCATTCATAATTGTATATCCTTCGACACAAACAGTGCAAATTACGGAATCATTCAATTGTTCACATGCCACACAGTCAGAAATATTTCTGCACGATTTGTCACATAACTCTCCATACCATCCTGTCATACATAACTCGCAAACATTACTAATTGTACATCTCTCACAGTTAAACGGACAGTGTTGTAAATCATGCATGCATTTATTGTCTCGTAAAGTATAACCATTGTCACACTGACTGCATGTGAGAGTCGTTGTACCATCCCAGTCACACAAATAACAATACGGTATCTTAGTTGAACAATTATGTTCACAAGCATGTCCATAGTATCCACGTTTACAAGACGAACACTTTGTTAAACTGGAGCATTTCTCACAATTAGAAGCACACGACGCACAGGTGAGTAGGTTGCTAGTAACAGTATAGAGGTATGTCCCATCATTACATACATTACATGTTGACCCATCGTCACATGATGAACAATTATTCGTGCAAGGTCTACATTCGGAAGCGTTTCCGTGTTGATATTGCCAATATCCAGCCTTACACCCCTCAGTGCAATTTCTTAACACACATTGTTCGTTTTTACAAAGCTTACAATCAAAATCACAATAATAACCATAACGATTACTCGGACATTGGTCGCAATATCCAGTGATTTCATCACATAAACCATCCAAACAATTTACTGAACAATTTAAATCACATTTTGAGTTAAGTGAATAAAATCCAGGTTTACATGTTTCACAGGATGATATATTGGAACAAGTGGCACAGTTGATAGAACAAGGCCGACATGTTGTATCTGACAACCAATAACCATCCCCGCACTTTGTACATCCTGATACTCTATTTATGCTAGTGCAGGATACACAGTTTCCATCACACTGATTAGATTTTGCTGAAAAATAGCCTAGGATATTTATTACATTTATTTTCCTACATAGTTTGTTGATTTACCGATGTATTGCTTACAGATCAGAAGCCGCCGTATATTTGAAAGTTATCTTTTGTATATTACTATTAGCATACCCCGCGTTTTACTTTGTTCAAACCATTAGGAGACGGTGACTTATAAAAATCAATGAAATAATAGATGTGAAGATGATGTTGTCAGTTTGTCTTGCATTATTTGCAAAAAAATATTTTTGAAAATATCAGATCAAAAGTTTTAATAATCTGCGAATGACTAATAATGAACATTAACAATTATTCGCATTCAATGAACTTACCTGGTAAAATCATTAAAAAAATCCACAAACCTTTACACAAACTGACTGAAAGAAAGTCCATCTTTAATTTACAGTGCTCAATATTTCTAATTGGTTAGAGATATTACAGGAGTGTGGCTCGGCGTCTAACCAACATATTGTGTATAAAATATTTTAGGCGATACTTTAAATCAGACACCTTGAAGTAAACGCACATTTTTACAAAATAGACAATTTAAACTTCCGTATTTAACACATGCACCGTGTATCGTCATTACGATAGCATATTTTCATGTGTACATTCGTACATATATATGTGTACATATATTTAAATGCATCAAATATAATAATTACAGAATTTGGATACATAGAAATTAGCATGTTGAAATACAAAAAAAATATTTTATTTGTATTTTCACAGACGGTTGCTTTAAGAGACAGAACTTATTATTAAATTATCAGAGGATGCGTATAGGAGGATGGAAACAAAAGAAACAAAAAACTTTGTGTATTGACACCAGTGTCACATGATACGAAACATGAGTCTCGTGTCCGAAACTCGCATTTCCTTTATTTTACCATCCTTACTTCATCACGTGACCTTACACAGGGATCACATTCCATTTTCATATGGCACAATACACAAAAAAGTACACACTTGACCAGATTAAACAAGTTCGAATGTGTATACACGTAATTATTTAACATGTTCTTGTTCAAGGTTTGAATAGAATTCCTAGGTATAATGAAGTATTAGAATTAAGATGTGAATAATAAGAATGGCGTTTGTGTTGTAGTTTTGCATGATCGAAGGTCATTTTGTTATACTACACAAAATCACGTACTTGTATCATACACATATTGTATTACATTTCTGTTTATAAATATCTGTCATTGAATAACAATGAAATAAAACCAGAAAAACTTGGAGATTGTTTTATCAATAAATAAATCTCTATTGCACGTTTTGGTGGAAATATTTTAAACTCTTATACTGTCTGCGTGAAAACCTTGAGATGGGGATGGTATGAGGTGATTTTTATACCAACATTAACATAACATTTTAAAACCAATCTGGTTGAAGGAAGATAATTCATTCCATACGATACGTCGGATATTGAACGCTAACATCAACAATTTGAAATTAAGTCAAGTATCACCTTTCTCTGTTAATACTGTTTTCTTTCAACCCGTTTAAGTATCATCAATTTCTGAAATACGATATCAATAGAAAAATTCTATTCTTCAGCATTTTCCTTTGATGCATGTATATTTTCTAATTATTATGCTGATATGGACCGCAAATACTTGTTTCAAGCATTCATGTAACAGAAAAGATAGTAGTAAAAATTAATAAATACAAACTTTAACACGGTCTCGACTTTATACGATAAAATTGAAAGAACTATTAATAGAACTGAATGAAACAAGTTAGTTGAAAACGGAAGAGAAAATAGGTAAAAAATAGAAGTTATGGTAAGCTTCAATAGACCTTGTTTATATACTTTGCGTTTTATGAAAAATCATTCTTGTGAGCTACATGTGTGCATTGGTTTTTCTTATAAGGAATTTGCTTTTCGTACCGAAAGTGATCGATTTGCATTTCTCACTTTATGAGGTACGGTGAGCACACTATTTAATGATTTTGTTATAAATATGTGGACCGTGTATGTAACCTGTGTTTTTATATTTGCTCTGTCCAGAGGTAAGTGCTCTTAGCATCATTCGAATTCTTCAATTTAGCGATTTCACATGTCTTTATCATCATTAATCTATTTGAAAATTGCGGATGACTATTTGCGACTTAGATCATTCTGATTTTATATGTATAGAGCGTCTAATCCCTAAAATCAATATTAATGATAAAATAAACATTTTATCTGCGAGATGTTGCTGGTGACTCCAACTATAAATAAATGTTATTATTTTGGAGATATGGTAACAGTCCGGGAGGGGGTATGTAATAGGTGAATAAACTGAGCATATATATGATATATAGAATTGGTGGAAATACCAAACATCGATAGGACCGGCTACAAATTGGTAGCGCGTCTCTATCATGAACATTAGTACCTACCAAAAATAATGGTTGTGACCCAAACTTGGTACATTCTAAAACGCTTAATAAATGCGTCAGCCACATTGGCTTTGTATCAATATAAATGTACATAAAGTAACAATTTGCAAACTTACTTGCTTATGAAGAAAAGACGACGATCGTAATAGCCGATCGCGTAGACGTATGACGCTTCAAGAAGTTGAGACTTGTTACTTAGACATAACGATATACATGTAAATGTGATAAATATACACATACACAAGACTAATACCCAAGGAGATACTACACTCTACTGACATCAGGACTTAAACTGAATGTCTTCAATATTCTTAAACTAAAACTTTTTTTACTATTCAAACTATTATTGGTAATGAAAGTTCAGTGTAATTATTATTTAATATTATTATTATTTGATAACTACAATATATAATATACTTTTTATACGGTTTATACTTTTTTCACTGGAGTTAAATGTCACAACAACATACAGGGTTTTAACGGTAGACACCAAGCGCACACCTGGGTAGAACAACTGACCTTCCGTAAGCTAACTGGTTTATATATAATAAAGTGGAATGAAATAAAATTTGATGTAATCTTCGATTTTCACCTCTTCATTCATATGTAATGTGGATTCTAAAAACTGTCTAGAATGCAACAGCCTTAATAGTGTGCTGAATTGTAATTGGTGTCTGTCCTGCAAGCATTACATTGAAAAATACATGGATTATATCGAACAAAACATCTTCAGCAAATGTAATTATTTTCCTCTGCAATTATTCAGTAAAGACCAATCAGTGTGATGGAGACTGTGTATCATGCACTAGCATAAATGGAGTATCAGGATGTACAAAGTGCGGGGATGGTTATTGGTTGTCAGGTACAACTTGTGAGCCTTGTTCTATCAACTGTGCCACTTGTTCCAATGTATCATCATGTGAAACATGTAAACCTGGATTTTATTCATTTAAACTGAAATGTGACTTACAATGTTCAGTAAATTGTTTGGATGGTTTATGTAATGAAATCACAGGACATTGCGATCAATGTGAGAGTAATCGTTATGGTTATTTCTGTGACTTTGACTGTGGTCTTTGTAAGAATGAGCAATGTGTGTTAAGAAAATGTACTGATGGATGTAAGGCTGGATATTGGCAATATCAAACAGGAAACTTTACCCATTGCAAACCTTGTTTGGTGAATTGTTCATCATGTGACGATGGGTTAACATGTAATGTATGTAATGATGGGACATACCTCACTGAAATTGCCTCCTGTGTCACGTGTGCTTCTCATTGTGAGAAATGTTCGTATTATCAATCGTGTACGTCTTGTAAACCTGGCTACTATGGATTTGCTTGCGAATATAACTGTACAACACAGATACCACATTGTTATTCGTGTGATTGGAATGGTGAAACGACCGTTACGTGCAATCAGTGTGACAATGGTTATATTTTACAAGACAATAAATGTATACATAATGTCCAACAATGTCCACTAAACTGTGAGAGGTGTATAATTAGTAACGTTTGTGAGTTATGTAAGACAGGATGGTATGGAGAGCTATGTGACATATCGTGTAGAAATATTTCTAACTGTGTGGCATGTCAAGAGATGATTGATTCCGTAATGTGCACGGTTTGTGTCGAAGGATATACAGTTATGAATGGTGAATGCGTGGAGACATCAACAGAACCTACATCAACAACAAGGACAGATTGTACTGATATTCCTAACTGTAAGTTATGCAGTAGAGTAAATACTTCCATAGTATGCAGTGTGTGTGGTGAGGGATATGAAGTAATGGAAGGTAAATGTAGAAGGATAACATCTCAACAGACAACCACGTCCTCTACACTGATAACAACAAAGGTAGTTTGTGACGATATTAAAAACTGTGCTAAATGTTATAAAGTAAATGGTTCTATAATCTGCAGAGAATGTGTGGAAGGATATACGACAAGGGATGGTAAGAATATTAAATTTCAAAATATATATCATAGATGCTGATGCTAAAGTATCAATGATCTTAGAAACATGCCAATTACGTGATTAATAAATTTATCGTACAATGACTTTTACCAATTTATTGGATTTATCCGTGTTTTAAACATGAACAAACATGAGGTACAGTATATAAAGCAACACAAGGACATATCTAATCACAAATTAAAACGTTGTGATACACAACATCTAATTTTTAATTGCGACACAAGCATCTAATTTAAATTTGATCTCGAACATTACATTTATTTTGTGTATAGTATGCGTATCTGACATACAAGTTCATTGATAATTATCAAATATTTGTACGTTTAAGCACCATCTAGTGTCGACATCTGTGGCAGATGCGCACTTCAGTCGAGCAGCGCGAGTTTTCAAGTGAATGCGTTTACTATAGGTCTGGTGACTGGAATTGGAATTGCTATTTTTGCTATGGCGTTTATAGCTGTTATTTGCTATTTGATGAGGCGGTAAGTTTGTTTTGTTTAAATTATGATGGGATAAATGGAAAACATGATGTTACGTTCACATTTTACATGTTACAACATTGATATAATACTAATACTAGTTGTCATTTCATTTAATTGGTAATCTAATGTAATTAGCGTATATTTAGCCAACTGATATACGGTCTCTGAAATCAAATCATTCTTACTACATCATATAAACTATCCTATCAAATACAAACTTAAACCTCTTGTCTCATTGTAATTAATTAATTCATATTCCTTTACTGATCCAAGTATGCTATTTAATGCTATCTAAAGTGTAAAACAAACAAAACAACACATGTGTTATCTGAAGCTGATATATATAAATGGATACTTTTCAGAAAATGTTCCTAGTACTGTAATCAATCGACATCTCGTGGTCAAAATGATCCATTTTATGAAAATAACCCCGCTGCGAATGAAACAGACATTGAACAAATGGGTTCTAGTGATATCACTCAAGAGAATTCACAACAAATGGATATATTGGAAGGTCATAGCAGCACCGTGTATGAAGGGGTGAATCCAGATACATGTAGTGATGAAAGCGCCTCCATAATTCACGATCAAACGTCTACAGGCAAAGATCAACACGAGTATTCCAGTTTGGGTTTACGTCAAGGGGAGCATATATACAAGGGTAATGTTAATGGATGGACCCTATAACTCCATTGATACTTAACTCCACAGTTTTAATAATATGCTCGATTATTCGAATTGTAATTAATATGTTACTTGTGTATTGCATAATGCGTAGGCCTATGATTACAAATCATTGTAATATTTACTGGTTGATTGAATGTAACTCCATCTAAGGCTATATATGCTTATATTTCTGTTCAGTATAAATTGCTGAATGTTTGTTCATTGGAATAAATTTAATTAGATTGTATAAATTATAACATTACCTTGTAAAACGAAACATTATTCTTATTTTAGATCTGACTGCGTTGTGAAGATGCAACCCGGGCATTTACGTATGTTGCAAAATACGCTCAATTTATGGTACAATACAACAACAGATTGGTACAGTCTAAAACAAAAATAAAACAATCCTTTACTAACATGTTTCAACTGTGGAGTAAACGATAACAAATAATTATATCTACTTAGATATATATTTATTCCATGTGAATATTGAAGTTGAAAAGGGACAGTTACGACACTTTTAGACGCTAAATAAGAGAAGAAAAAACAATTTTCTGTGTTTGATATCGTCAGTGTATATTTGTTGTTTCATCCTATATACAACCATTACAAAAATATGTAAAACATGTTACATTATGATTATATCCAAATACTGAGACACATGTTTGAACTAATCATCCATAGAATGCTTGTTTGGGATGGTTCCCCTCCATCTATGTTTATTTTCACAATAAAAAGTAATATTAAAACAACAAGATATGCAATATAATGAAAATATTCTTAATATCTTGATTTATGTCTTCAATTGACATTGTATATGTTGAATATATTACGTATGCTTTATTTTGTCAAAGTTCTTCAAAAGTGGCCATGTTAAGTGTCATTATGTACCTGTACCCAATGCTTAAATATCAAAATACACATTGTGTTAGAGTGGTTAATTTTAAATGGTACATTCAATATTTTTTTTTATTTCCTGACCAACTTTGAAAACACATTATATAATAGATGAGATTCTTGATAAATTGTGTCGCACCATTGTTGATGTGAGATATCCTTCATATGATTAAGTCTGAGTTCACACAGCCTAACGCACGAATTAAAATATCTTTGCCACCTGAACTCTGCATATGAACTCTCATGAAGAGTCATGTAGACATAGGTAGTCTCAAACTAGCAAAATTATGCCGATATATTCAGATATAGCGGCCATGTACTTCTCTGCTGTTTAGGTTGTAAAAGAAGGATGATGTTTATATCAGATAATGAGATCATACATGACAGCATCGCAAAATAATTTTATCAAGAAGCATGATGTCGACAGTATTAACAAAATCAAATACACTGAGTTAAGCCACTTTTTATTTGTCTATAGACAAAATCTTATGTTTACTTCTTTTCGAAAATGGCTGGTTGGATGTTTATAAACAGTACATTAGGCATTAGGTAAACTTATGTATATTTTAAAAAAATATTCGGATTTATTTGCAAGGAGTCATACCTCTATTTATTTGTTCATGGACAAAATCTTGCGCTTCTTCTCCTAAATGGCTTGTTTGGATGTTTATAAAGCTTTACATTAGGCATTAGGTCTCCTTGTGCATAATATAGAAATGTTATTCGGATATATTCTCACGGAGTAATGTCCCTTTTTTATTTGTATGTAGACAAAATCTTGTGTGCACTTTTTCTCCTAAATGGCTTGCTTTAAGCTATTAAACTTTAAAAAAGGGCTCTGCGGAGGGGGTATTTAATCGCCTTCAGTGATAGTTCTAGTTAAAGATTTGTATGGAATTTAGAATAGGTATGGAGTAATGGATTTAAGATGTAAATAATAAAAATGGCACTTGTGTTGTAGTTTTATATAATTGAAGGTCATTTCGTTATACGTACGTGAGTCATATACATGCTTGAACTTTTTTTTGCAATTTATCAAGTAATAAATCTATATCGCACCCTATAAGTAGATTTTAATATTTAAACTCTTATTTTGTCTGTGTGAGAACCTAAAGTGGCTTTTAAATATAAATTAACATACTGTATACCTAGTAAATGAAATTTGTTTTAAGGGAAGTAATTAATTTCAAAAGATACGCCTGTTATTATACACTTTATCATTTACATTTCATAATTAAATCAAACATAAATTTTCTGTGTAAATGCTGTTTTTTCAACCACTTTAAGCACATATCAATTTCCTAAAATACATTATCAAAAGACAATTTTGTATTCATTTTGTATGTTCCTGTATATTTTCTAGATAGTATGCTGATGAAAACTGCAGATACTAATTTCAAGCATAAAATATACAAGAAATAACATCTAACTAGCAGTAAATAAATAAGAAATAAGTAAGTTAACGCAACAAAAACCATAATGTGTTTATGTATTTGCTCTTTCCCGAGGTAAGTGCTTTTTTGTATAGTGCAAATATTCAAGTTATCAATTTCTCATGTCTTGTTTTTAGGCTGGCCATTTGCGACTTAGATCATTTGATTTTAAATGTACAGATCCTTAAAAATAATGATAAAATAAACATTTAATCTGCGGGGAGTTGCTGGTGACACCAATTATGAAAAAAAAACAATATTAATCTGGTGTTATAATATTCAGTTGACAGAAGTTTTCTTTGTTCACAATTAATGCCTTAGCTAAATCCTTTTGTCGATCATTGATGAATATAAAAACAGAATGTTTATTTCGTTTAGTATTTCATAATGCTATATAACCTGATTCTATAATCATTATATTTGTTGCATTGGAATAAAGTCGCACATACATGTGAAAATATGATTTGGTAATGACGATACGCAAAAGTTTTCAATATTAGACAGTAATATTTTGTTATTGTGTGCGTTTCCTACATGGTATCAGAGGTATCGCGTAAAATATTGTAGTACATGTAATTCAATATCAAACCACACTCTTACAATGTTCTGTAAGCAGTGCATAAGTGAATAGACGAGCAATATCGGAGAAAAAGTCTTAACAAAAGCTTGAGTATGGTATTTCTCTGAAAACGTAATAAGTTTCCTCTGTTATTATTCAGCAAAGGCAAATCTATGTGAAAGAAACTGTATATCATGCACTACCATAAATGGAGTATCAGGATGTACAAAGTGCGGGGCTGGTTATTGGTTGTCAGGTACAACATGTCAGCCTTGTTCTATCAATTGTGCCACTTGCTCCAATACATCATCCTGTGAAACATGTAAACCTGGATTTTATTCACTTAACTCAAAATGTGATTTACAATGTTCAGCAAGTTGTTCGGATGGTATATGTTATGAAATCTCTGGATGTTGCAATCAATGTCCGAGTAATCGTTATGGATATTACTGTGATTTTGATTGTGGTCTTTGTAAGAATGAACAATGTGTGTTAAGAAAATGTTCTGATGGATGTAAGGTTGGATATTGGCAATATCAACGCGGAAACGCTTCGGAATGTAAACCTTGTATGGATAATTGTTCATCATGTGACAAAGGATCAGCATGTAATATATGTAATGATGGGACATTCCTCTTTGCACTTACTTACAACCGAATCATATGTACAGGGTGTTCTCCTAATTGTGAGTTGTGCTCCAGTTTAACGAATTGTTCGTCTTGTAAACCTGGATACTTTGGATTGACTTGTGAATACAACTGTACAACACAGATACCGTATTGTTATATGTGTGATTGGAATGGTGAAACGACCGTTACATGCAATCAGTGTGACAATTGTTATATTTTACAAGGCAATAAATGTATACATAATGTACAACAATGTCCACTAAACTGTGAGAGGTGTACAGTTAGTAACGTTTGTGATTTATGTAAGACAGGATGGTATGGAGAGTTATGTGACATATAGTGCAGAAATATTTCTAACTGTGTGGCTTGTCAACAGTTGAATGATTCCGTATTGTGCACTGTTTGCGTCGAAGGATATACGGTTATGAATGGTGAATGCGTGGAGACATCAACCGAACCTGCCTCAACAGAAAGGACAGATTGTACTGATATTCCTAACTGTAAGTCATGCAGTAAAGTAAATACTTCTATAGTATTCAGCTCATGTAGTGAGGGTTATGAAATAATGAAAGGTAAATGTAGAAGGATAACATCTCAACAGACAACCACGTCCTCCACACAGATAACAACAAGGGTAGTTTGTAACGACATTAAAAACTGTATTAGATATTTTCAAACAAATGGTTCCATAAGTTGCAGTGACTGTATGGAGGGCTATACAACAAAGGATGGTATGTGCGAACTAACAACAAACACCAAAATGCAACAAGGTACAGTATTCTAAAAAACCTTGATCTCATCAGTTTTGTTAATATCACACGAAACTTAGTGAAAAATTGAATAGAAATGGTAGTGAGAGGTGATAATTATTAATACATTTTGTAAGTAATGTATGAAACATATTGGGTACAGTCCATGCCTTGCATTAGCGTTTGACAAAATCATAAATGACAGTAGACACGAAGGATAATAAACATATTAGATTTTAGAATATTCCTTTTTGTCAATGCTAATGCTAAAGAAAGATTATATATGAAAAGTCTGCGTGCCAATTAATTAAAAGTATCGTACAATGACTTGTACTAATTAATTAGATTTATCTTAGTTTTAAACATGTGAACAAAATGTATGAGGTACATTCTAAAAAGAACACAACATATATTTTTAATTGGGACGCTATCTAGATTAAAACAATTTGATCTCTAATGTTCCACTACTATGTGTATTGTATGCGTGCTTGATACTCCAGATAATTGATAATTGTCATATATCTGTATGTTTAAGGATCGTCTAATGCCGACATCTGTGGCAGATGCGCACTTCAGTCGTGCAGTGCAAGTTTTCAAGCGAGTACGTTTGTTATAGGACTTGTGACTGGAATTGGAATTTCTATTTTTGTCATTGCATTAATATGTGGTATTTGTTATGTGATGAGGCGGTAAGTGTGTTATGTTTAAATTTTGACGGGTTAAATGGAAAATAGGATCTTATCAATTATCAATATTTCGCGAATGTTCATACATCTATGAGTCAGACATTTTACCATTTACATCATTGCTATAATAAATATTAGAGTTGATATTGTATTAAATTGGTAATATTATGACCTTCTTGAATCAACGTGTATTCAACCGACTGATATCAGTATATAGAATCAAATCATTAATACTACATCATGGAAACTATCCTATCAAATACAAATCTCAAATACTAAAGCCTCTGGTCTCTTTGGAAGTAAGTAATTCATGCTCCTGTACTGATCCAAGTATGCTAAGTGTAAAACAACAACAAAAACATGTGTCATCTTAAGCTGGTACGTATAAATGGATACCTTTCAGAAAATATTTTCCACGTGGTAACCGAACGACATTTCATGATCGAAAAGACCCATTTTATGAAAACAGCCCAGCTTCGAATGAATCAGAACGTATAAGTTCTGATCGTATCAATCAAGAGAATTCACAGCAAATGGATATACTGGAAGGCCGCAGTAGCACTGTGTATGAAGGGATGGATTCAGTGCCAGGTAGTGATGAAACCGCCTCCGGGATTCACTATCAAACGTCTACAGATAGAGATCAACACGAGTATTCCAGTTTGGGTGTACGTGAAGGGGAGCATGTATACAAGGGTAATGCTAATAGATGGAACCCCTCATTGTTACTTAAATCTAAAGTAATAATACGCCCGATAATTCGAATTATATTTAATATGTTATTTGTGTATTGCATCATATGCAGGCCTATGGTTACAAATTATTGTAATGTTTACTGGTTGATTGAATACAAGTTTATATAAGGCTATACATACTTGCATTAATATTTAGTATAAATTGCTGAATGTCCATTTATTGGAATGAATTTAACTAGATTGTATACAGTTTAACATTACCACATAAAACAAATTCAATATTTTTGTAATCTTTCAGATCTGCCTGCGTTGTGAAGATGCAATCCGGACATTTACGTATATAGAAAAATACTACAATTCATGGTATAATACAACAATAGATTGGTTCAGTCTAAAACAAAGATAAAACACGATTGTTTAGTTCTATGCCACGGCTGTGGAGAAAATGGAAACAAATACTGCTTTTTAAATATATATGTATCCCATGACGTATTTGATGTTGAAATGGGAGTAAACAGTTACTACGCTAGATGGCAAAAACCAGTAACTATTTATTTTGATGAAAGAAGAAATGCATTTCTGTTCTGAATTAGAAGACGAACTTCATGCAATATTAGTGTCCGGGTCCAATGAATTGAGAAAACAATTTATCAATAAATATTTTTGGAAAAGGCCAAATACAAAAATTATTGAATTATTATCTTCTCAAATTGAAAGTGGTGTCAGAAAGTTATCCATGTTTATATTGTTTCAATTAACGTGGATTACCTGCAATCAATATTCTATATGATAATATGTACTAATATGATAATTGATTTAACTATCATTTGTAAAATTTGTACTTTGATTACCCAATGTTGTCCTGTACATTGTATTGTATGATTATTATGTATTATTTATGTATACCTTGTGCACACCGACCTTGAAATTATGGTTTATAAATATACATGTATGTATTTATATCAAGTTATCACTGTATACTCATTGGCATATCGTCCACATGTATTTCTGAAACTAATAAAATAAATTAATAGATTTGAATGGAACGCTTCGATGTGTTACTTTTAGAAGTGTTTTTCTTTGCATCCCCCATTTAGTAACCCCATTACGATTGTTTTGTAATACCCGTGTACAATAATGTTTTGTGAAAAACGCGATATAATCAGGAAGTTAACATTAGTCAGTATCAAATCCACTTTGAAAATAGTCTAAATTGCAAGTTCATTCAAACTATTCATACCTTGACAATCAGATTTTAAAATAATCTCAACGGAAATAACTTAATTGTAAACTGATTTCAAACATTCACGATAAACACACACACTGGTATTACATATACTTCTTCTGGATAACAATTTAGTGAACTTTAATAATGATAATTGGTTTACAGATGGCTAACTCGTATTGTAGAAGTTAGTACAAGTTTGAGGTAAGAACTAATAACAGTTTACTTTACAGGTAAAATCGAGTATCTACATTAAACAGTTGCGCAGTACATACATTTTGAAGCATCATAAATATTCGTTAACATATTGAAAATAACTTCTTTGAAATGATTACACCGACCAAACGCGTAATATCTTAATTTAAATTCGGCATTCATAATATGGGCCGCCCCATAAGAAAAGGGCCCTCATAACAATTTTTATGGAAAATCAGTTTTTACATAATTCTGATATCGGGATGTTTACTAAATATTTATATTATATGACTGTGTATATCTTACATGTTGATTTCTTGTTATTTGTACAATATCTAACCTCAATCAAGATATAATTCAAAACTTCCTGAATTATCACATTTTGTGCAAATTTACTCGTACATGGTACAGATAAACTGCGTCGTTATGCGTACGCAAATACACAAGATGATACTTGTGCAGAAGTTTAAAAACTCTGTATTGTATTTGTATGTTATAGGACGAATGTTGTAAATGGATGCACATTTTGTATGTTTGTTTTGTTTTGCTTGTGAAGGTTTTCATAGAGTACTTCAATTTTCACGGCATAAACCAGGTCGTCTTTGTTACTGATCTGAACTAACCAAGCTGTATACTTCTCAATGCGTAAACAACTCTCTGTTACCCAAAATGACGTTAGTATCAAATGGCCTTGGTGTGTTCAATCTTCAGACAAACAATGTGCATTATTTCTCATTAACAAAACCAACCTGTAAACTATGCCTGTCACTTCATCGTATTGTGGCAAGATCTGACATTTTTGTTTGTAAATATGTAGATACTTCTGCGATGCAGTAAACTGTTTTTCAGACTACAGTCATGGTGATAAACACTTCAAAACAATTGATATTATTACCCGCTCTGATATGTATGTGTAGAGGTAAGGCGCAAAATTCAAATTCTATTTTGTCAGTACTTAATTAATTATAGAAACATCGAATATTTCATTTTATTTCCTTATGTCACAATCACAAGAATATTTATCATTCAAAAATGCGCGGACACACTAAAAGAAACAATGAAAGCAATGTTACTTTCGTGGAAACATATACCGCACAATATAACAGATGCTTGTAAAATTGCATTAAAACATACCACATCAAGAAGTAATATATTTTGACATAAATATATAGATGTTCGTTCTTTTTATCCATTCCTTGTTTCTAAAACTTATTGTAAATTCAATAAGCCTGTAGTTTATTATTGTATAAATCATGTTTTGTACATCAGCTATCACAGACACAACAAAATTACGTTTTCATCCGACCAATTTGATAGTTAGTGAGGGCCACAATGTTACATTAACGTGTAACATTTCCAATTCTGAAGATGGAGTGTTTTACATTGAATGGAACAATCAGAAATCAAATGTGTATCATCCACAAGAAAACTGCAGGGTGTCAGGTCCGCTAACAAATACAGTTAAATACAATGTAACTTGTATTAATGAAGATGTTCAGATAACTATAATCAACGTGACACGTGAGTAATATGCTAGATGTCGGCTCTCCCCCATATAAAAAAAAAAAAAAAAAATAGTTGGGGTTCTGAAATTTTTTTGTATCAAAAATGCAACAGTAGTAGGGGGGTACGGGGAAAGTAAAAAAAAAAATAAAAAAAATAAAAGTCTCGTAGGGGGATACTGGAAGCAGAAAATAAGTAAAAATTTTTTTCAAGATATGTAGAAGTAAAAAAAAAAATGTGAAGTGGTAGCATGAAAAAAAAAAAAATAGGTTTGGGCAAATGGCGTGGTTTGTCCCGTGAAATAAATCGAGTTGGGGAAGGATGGTAAAAAAAAAAAATGTGGAAGTGGGGTATGAAAAAATAAAACATGGAGAATGGTAACATGAAAAAAAAAATGTGAAGTGGTAGTATGAAAAAAAAAACATGGAGAATAGTAACATGAAAAAAAAAATAGGTTTGGGCAAATGGCGTGGTTTGTCCCGTGAAATAAATTGACCTGGAGAAAGTGAAAAAAAAAAAAATGTGAAGTGGTGACATGAAAAAAAAAATGTGAAGTGGTAGTATGAAAAAAAAACATGGAGAATAGTAACATGAAAAAAAAAAATAGGTTTAGCAAATGGCGTGGTTTGTCCCGTGAAATAAATTGACCTGGAGAAAAAGAGAAAAAAAATAGTAAGTAGAAAAGTGGGGAGTAGTAGGGTTGTAAAAAAAAAAAACACACATTTAGTAACATGTAGTTTTCAAAATTCAGTAATCTGTAATTCTTGTTCATAAAAACTACCTTTAATTTCTTCACTTAAAAAATGGAATCACAAGAATTTCGACTAAAAGAAATCACAAGAGCACAAGGTATTATTGAAACTGAAGAAGAGGTTAGAACGTTGTTAGTTAAGAAATATAGGCTGTCTAGAAATATTATATATTTTTTCGAGATAATACTTAATGTTTTAACAATTTTACTAGGAGCGCTTTCCCCCATGCTTCCTTTACCAGAAGTTTTTATGTCTATCTCCGCAGGGTGTGGTGCGGTGGGTATTCCCGCAAAGTATTTGAATAAACGGTTCTCTTCCAAGATAGAAAAACATGAAAAAATAAAAACTCTAGCAACTACAAAACTTAATACTATAAATTCATATATTTCACAAGCGTTGAATGATGGGAAAATAAGTGATGAAGAATTTCAACTTATATCTTCCGAGTTGGATAAATATTACAAGATGAAAGATGAGGTAAGGATAAAAATAAGGGAGAAGATTGAAAAATCAGATATTGAATTTAGAGAACTAAAACCTTAAATTACCCTATAAAAAAAGAATGTCATTTCTAAAAATTAAAGATCCTGAGAAAAGAGAATTAATGGTAAAAGAGTTTCTTACAACAAAGAAAAATATTCAACAAAGCCAACTTCATGAACGTGTTGGAGAAAGAGAATTTCAGAGAGATTTAGGAAAATTTTTTAAACCTGTTACAGCTGCACAGAAAGCAGCAACTGAAGAAATAAAAGAAGAACTTCAACCGTTGAAAGATATTGCTCCTGCTATTGCAACTATTCCACCTCCACCGGTTATTCCGGCTTTACCAGGTCCTTCGGTTCCACCAGAACCAACCTTCGATACAACGAATTTGGGTCCAATCGCCACCGAATATCTAAAAAAATTGGGTGAAAAAGACGGAAGTGACAAAACGTTTGGGGTGTATTCCAAAGACGGAGAATTTTATATTGGGGATAAACCCGTTAAATTTAAAGATGATGATATATTTGTAACCGGTGAAAAATTCAAAGGAACCAAAGGATTATGGGAACTTATAACAGCAAAGGTACCATATAGTGGTAAAATCTCAGAAGAGGATTTGAGAGATTTTGGTAGAATAATGTTTTATACGAATGCTGTTTTTAAAGATAATAATCCATTAAGCAAATATCCAAAGGCCAGTAAGGGTTATAAATATAAAAAATATATTAAACCATTATGGGGAAATCCGTTTTTTTATGAATATGAAGATGAACCTTCCGCTTCCGGTTCGGGTCTTTCAGATCCAAATAAATTAATTGAAAGACTTGATTTATTAATAGAAAGTAAAAAAGCTGGTAACACGGGGGTACAAAACGAAATAATTTCTATTTGTGATAATCTCAAAAAACAAAATATTTTAAATTCCAAAAAGCAAAAAAGCAAAAAGCACTAGGTAAAACAGCACTCGATGCCGGTAAATCTGTTGGAAAGAAAGCGTTAGATGATGCAGGAAAAAAACTTGCCAATAAGGCAATATCTCACGCTAGTAAACTTTTGACCCCTAAATCCAAATCAATTATACAAAAATATACACAACCCAAGGACAACCCGAGTCTTTCTTCAATTATTGATGCCGGGGGGCCAAAGGTTATGAGTATTGAAGATTTGATTCATAGATTAAAAAAGACTTAATTTTTTTATTATAAAATGGAGGATATTTTGAAAATTACTGAAGTTCCCATAACAGATGAAAGTATTGAAAAATATGAATACCATGAATACGAACCTATTACAGGAACTAATTTAAATAACCCCGGAGAAATAAGAATCAATATAGAAACACAAGATTTATTTACCCACCCGAGTGAAAGTTATTTGTTGTTTGAAGGAAGATTAACAAAAGCCGATGGAACAGCTTACGCGAATGGCGATGCCGTTACACTAACAAATAATGGTCTTATGTTTTTATTCAATAATATTAAATATCAACTTTCTGGACAAGAGATTGAATCTGTCTTTTATCCCGGACAATCTAGTACAATGTTGGGAATATTAAAGTATCCGGATGATTTCTCAAAAGCTCAAGGGCTAAATCAACTCTGGTATAAAGATATAGAAGTCACCGCCAATCTTGTCAACAATGATGGATTTAAGATTCGTCAAAATTATTTAATTAGAGAACCAGATCCAAAGGGAACGTTTAGTTTTAGAGTTCCGTTAAAACATATTTTTGGATTTTGTGAAGATTATAATAAAATTTTATACGGTATGAAACAAACATTGACACTAACCAGAAAGGCTGATGATGACGCAATTTTTAGAGCCAATGGTGTTGATCCAGGTAAAGTTTCTCTCGTAAAATTATCATGGTATATTCCGCACGTTCTTCCTGCTGATGTTGAAAAGTTTGAACTATATAAAACGATAGAAGATAAAACCAGCTTTCCCGTGGGATATAGAATGCGTCAATGCGATACTATAACAGTACCACAATCATCCAGTTTCACTTGGAGAATTTCGGTTAAATCAAGTCCAGAAAAACCTCGTTGGATTATTATAGGCTTTCAAACCGAAAAAGATGGTAATCAGGAACGGAATCCTGCTCTTTTTGATAATGTGAATCTGAAGAATATGTACGTAATGCTTAATTCTAATAGATATCCTGAAGTTGATTATCAATTAGATTTTACTAAGAACCAGTTTAGTAGAGCTTACGGTGATGCAGCTGCATTCAGATCGAAATTTTACCATATGGATGAATTAATTTCCAATCCAAATATAAATCCACCCGACTACAAAACTCTTTTTCCAATATTCGTATTTGATGTAAGTAAACAAAGTGAAAGGTTGAAGAATTCGGTCACTGATATTCAAGTGAAAGCACAATTCAATGATAATGTCCTACCAGGAACGGAAGCCTTTGCAGTTGTTATCAGCGATAAAATGATAAAATTTCAATCAGATGGAAATAAGATGAGTGTTGTTTATGGTTAATTATTTTGGTTTATAATATAATTTTATATATCCCTTTTCGGTAAAAGCATATTCCTTGTATGCCAAAGGTTTGATTGCCAGATGGGTTCTTGGTTTATCAATATCGAATGACCATACATCCCTACACCCTCCTTGTTCTTCCGAACATGTTCGTTCCCTTCCATCATCAAGGGTCATAGCAAACATTTGTTTTGAATGATCCGGAACACTGGATTTAAATTTCAAATCAATGTCAAGCGTGTAAACACCGGGCTTTTTAAGAGTCCAATATTCCCATCCAAGTAGATGGGTGCCCAATGAAAAATGGAGATATTCAACTATTTCATCATATTTAATATGCTCATTCGGTAACATAACAAACGCCTTTGTTAAATACTCATATTGTTTATTTTCTTCATCCACAATATGAATCTTGCCCAACGAGTCTTGATATACTTTTATTACAGTATCTTTACTAATTTCCAATGAAAACAGTAAAATGGATGGTTGATTGTCTTTAAAATCACGTATAGTCTTTTCCAGTTGTCTGATTTTCTTATTTCTCCCAGCAATAACTTCACCAATATCGGTTTGCATCCTATCTACAACCAACTGTAATATCTCTTCATTTTTTTCATCCACCAGATCTTTTAAATCAGTTTTGAGAATGTTCACACCCTTTTCGATATCCTTCATTATTTTCTGAGTAATTTTATCTTCACTGGTTTTATCATCCAAAGCCCATTCCTTTTTAAGTTTATCCAGTTCAGCTTCCAATTTTTCTTCCTCAATATATTTTTCTAAATTTTTTCTCATCCTTTCCACAATATCTGTTTTTACTTGTTTTAAATTTTCTAAATCATAATCCTTTGCCATCTTGTTCATTCTCTTTATCACAAATGATTTAGGTGCTGCGTCGCCGGATTCCGTGGGCGTAGCAAGATTCGTGATCTTGTTTCCAAACATATCGATTTCCCCTCTTTTCAAAAAGTTATTGTTTATATAATTTAAAGATATATCCGATTTCGAAACCTTAGTTTTGGGCATTCTTCCAAATTTATCTACAGGCATTTTTTAGTGAATGAAATAAAAAAAATAAACATATATGCCCACATATTACTGTTCCTCTTGGTTGTATTTGTTCTGTATTGTATATTATTTCAGGGTTCAACTGGGGGGTTAATCCTCCCATCCGGTCGAAGTAGTTTATAATTTCCAAAGGTGGTTGTATTCCGTAACTATCAAAATAAATAACTTCGGGGCTTTGCACATCTTCGAGGCTTCGCACATACCAACATACCCAGTGGGTACCTTTGGAATCCGAAGAACCAAATTCATCATTTGGATTTGTATCATCTAAGTTTAATATGCCACATTCATTTTTTAATGGGTGGTTGGGGAGTTGATCTCTCATAAACACTCCTCTGAAATTAGGAATTTTTAATTTTTCAACTGCATCTATCAATTCAAAATTAGTTAATGGTTTATATGGAAGTAAAATATTTCCAACTTTAATCTTCATTTTTTAGAGGAGAAAACCCAAAAGTGGAATATTTTTAAAAGGGCTATTTTCCCCCAAAAGGAGACCCATTCCATCATACAATTTTCCACCTTCTTTTTTTAAATATAAACCATCGCCTAGGGACTTAAATCCAGAACCCGAGGCTGGTTTTAAATAAAGTCCTTCATCATCAGTTTCTAGTTGACAAACACGTCCACCTTTTTTAAGATACAAACCGGAACCAATAGCTTTTTGCGCAGCAGTACTAGCTAAACCTGATAATGCTCCTACACCAATAGCCGGTAATACCGTTTTTGCCAATACAGGTAAAGCACTTGCAGCTAAACCTGCCAACATAGGAAGAAAACCACCTTCAATTTTTGCGTTATATTCCAACTGTTTCTTACTTAATTTAAGTGTTACCCCTACACCATTTTCGTAAGCTCGTTTTATTTTATTCAATTGTGTCTCGGTAATAGCTATAATATCTTCACCTTTGAAATCCTCTTTATCCAAACGTATACTCGTGGCGGTGTTATTTTTTATAGCACGTTTAATTTTATTTTTTTGTCCTTCGGAAATACTAACTTTTGTATTTATGTAACTCATTTTATAAGATTATATTTGACGTATATGAAATCTCATCGTAACATTTTCCCCTCTTAAATCAAGCAATTTACCGTGTTGATCCGTAAGTTTTGTTTCGAGACCACGTATTGTATCCAAAGTAATTGGTAGATAAACCAAATTATGGGGTGTTTCAATTATTTTATATCCAGGACTCACGTTAGGGAAAAAACTGTAGATCGTATTTTGTGAAGAACCATTTACATAACTACCAGAAATAATATCTATATTAACGAGTATACTATTAATACTGAGAATATCGACAACGTTTTCAGATTCATGAATCCCAGATTTATATTTTTTACGATCAAAACCTAATACTCTACCTATAGATTCTGGATGATCAAAATCAACAATGAAATTATTTCTTATTTCTATTCTAGATTTTAAAGTATTTGGATTTGCCGTAATGGTTATATCTTGTATAAAATCATTTATATCAACTATATCATAACTTCCCGTAGGTATTCTAATTGTTTCCCAATTTTTCCCACCATCTTTGGAATATTTAAAACGATTATTCTCATTGGTGATATTTGGAAAAGAATAATACGTTTCAAGATTAACGAGTGCTATTTCATACTTTCTCGTTTTATCAAGTTGTATTGGAGGATTAAACATAGTTTTAAAATCTGTTTTATTATCAGATACTATAATCTGAAACGAACTTTTAGGTTCTGTATTTCTGGCAATAGTTTCCAACAATTATTTATCCATTTTTTAGGGGGAAATAGAATTCATCCAAACCGATTCTATATTTTCCATTATCTTTTTTAGACGATAAATCGATTACAACAAAACTAAATGGTTTCTCCCAAGCAGTTTTGCACAATTTTCTAAATTCTTCCTTCTCCATATCATGACTTACGTGATCGTTATAAATATGATTTATATTTTTTAAGTCTTGTGGGAACAGACAAATAAAATTAGCATTTTCCCTTATAGTTTGCCTAGGTAATTTGAAATAGTTTTGTGAAAGATAAAAACAATCCACGTTGCTGTGTCTACCACGAATATAATAACACTCACATTTATTTTGTTTTTCTAAAATTAAATCATCAAATATCATTAAATTTTTATTATTAGGATTTAATTCCCGCGGATCTGGAACATCTTCGGCAGATTCATAAAAATTACTTTCTAGTCCCTTTCGTGAAACGCTCGCTTCGCTCGCTGCCCATGCTTCAATTAACTCACTCGGTGAAATATTATTATTTACAATTTCTTCGCGATTATCAAAAAGTTGAAGTATTTCATCTTTGGTTAATTTCTTTTCAAAAGCTTCATTTAAAATACAATATTCTGGTTGAAATAAACTCTTTCCAAAAACTTGGAGGTGGGTATAATCTAACCACTCCGGCTTTAGCAAGAGATTAAGTAATAATGTAGTTTTTCCACACCCGGATTTTCCAATAATCAAACCTCTAATACTTTTTGGTAAAAGAGGATGATTGTTGCGCTTGGCCGTCGTCGCGTTCCACGATAAATCTTTTATCTCCATTTTTTAAACTTAAAATGTAACGTGTTTTTGGACCTGTTTTTGGACCTGTTTTTGAACCTGTTTTTTAACTCGTTTTTTTACGTTTAAAAATATATTGCGTAAAATGTAAAAAACAAACCAATACTCTCAATATCGAGGATGTTGTTTCAAAAAATGGTAGACCAATGAAACGCGGAAGATGCGAAGTGTGTGGAATAATGAAACACCAATTCGTTGCCCGCGGAAAAGGAATATTAAATAAAGCTATAAATAATTTACCTTTTGAAATGCATCTACCAGGACATAATTTTACAGGACCAGGAACTAATCTAAATAAAAGATTGAATAAAGATTTAACTCCAAAAAGTTGGAGTAAACCAGTCAATAGAGTTGATAAAGCTGCATATCGCCACGATGTATGTTATTTAAAAAATAAAGATACGGAAACAAGAAATAAAGTTTGTGATAAAAATATGTTGCAAGAATTGGATAGTATTTATAATCCAACTTTGAAAGAAAAAATAGATAGATCTATTGTTAATAAAGTTATTGGAACGAAAATGAGATTTGGTATGGGAAATTAAACGAAATATAGTGAATCCATTCCATAGGTTAAAGTATCTATTCCATTTTCACTTATATGAATTTTATCATCATTGTACGAAAGCCCAACTTTAACCATTTCGTTTAAAAATATTTCATGTTTTTTATGTACTAAATTGAACATTATTTTATTGATTACTTTCTTGTTAAATAAACAATCTTTGTACGATTCTAAATTAAATTCTTTTTTAGCCGCTTTGTTAACACCTTTTGCGGTGCATTTAAAAAAGGGGGAACTCCCTTCTATATATTCAAAAGCATACATTTTACTTCTTATTCCTATAAACTCTGTCATTATATTTCCACCTAATTCATCTTTAAACTTCCCGATTACTTTTTTATTTGTATTTGAAAACAAAGGATGATCTTTTGGATAATTTGAAGTATCCAAATATTCTGATATTTTTTCCAATTCATTATATAAATCTTCGGTATATATATTTAACACCATAGAATCGGTATTGTGAACGATCAATGGAAATCCACAATTAAAATTTTCAGTTTCGGTAGATAAATCATAAACCACCCTTTTTTGTTTCCCCAATGGTATTATCTTTTTTACATTAGCGACTTGTTCTTTTTTGGTTATGTTTAAGCTAAATACATTAGGTTTATCTTCTCTTGTATTAATATTGGTATTATAACCTAGAGATGTTATAAGATAATGTAAACATGAAAATGTAATTTTAGATTTTTGTGAAAAACCAAAGTAACTATCTTTCCCCTTCTTACAACCATCACCTTGGTAAAATCCTCTAAAGAAAAATAATCTGTAATTATAATCCTTATTGAGAATTTTGTACGGAATGTACTTTTCACGTTCGTTGGTATAAAATTTTTCAAATTCTTGTGCCATTACTTTAATATTTCCCTTCGGTACAATTCTATACACACTGGATGATCTCATGCAATCAATTATTTTAAAATCAGTTATTGGGTAAATTTCTTTACACCATTCTAGGCATTTATCTAAAAGATCTAAATCTTGATTATTTAAATTCCAATTGTATTTTGTTTTTCCCCACTTGGTTTGATAAATTCCACTGCTTCCATCTGCTAAAAAGAAACCTTCGATAAAAGCTTTTTTCTCTTCTAAAGTTGTTGGTTCTAATTTTAAGAAATCTCTTTTTAGTGGTGGATTGTAATTTCCTTTATAACTATTATTGAATAGAAGATTAGTATTTAATGTTAAATCTTTGGGTTTAATTATTTTATTATTATCTTTGATTAAAGAATGATCTTCCGTAACATCAACAAATCCTACGGATGTAACAACTCTAAACATTTCTTTATTTGTTTCATGTTTAATTACAGTTTTTATTTTAGAAAATCCTCTACTTGTCCAAACTTCAATATTATCATTTGGTTTATGATAAAATTTACCATTTGAATATTCATATTCATCGGTAATATCTTTTATCTTATCAATATATATTTTATTTTTGTATCTTAGTATTAATGGAGTATTTCCTAAAACTGAATCCGAATATAAAACTTCATTATTTGGAAAATATTTTTCAATAACATCATAATAAAATTTATACATTACTAATTTTGAATAATCTAAAATACCCATTCCTAAATAAATTGGTTTATTGAAATACATTGATTTATAATTCAATAATACCGCTTTAAAATTATCATTAAAATCTATAATATCTTTCAAAGTATCTCTAGAAGCCAATTGTTTTAGTTTTTCGGGATTATCTGTCAATTCCACCATACAACGATTAGAAATATTTTCTAATGTCTTTCCGTAAAATGCATTATTCATTAATTTATAGAAGTCTTTCTCAAAATCATTTGTTGCTTTCGCTCTCATATTTGTATTAAAATCTATATATGGTTTCAGCCATGCTTTATGATTGAAAGATATTATACTATGTATCTTCGTTACTTTTATTCCAAGAGAAATGTAATATTTTAAAATATCGTGGTGTACAATATATTCTTTTTTATCATGGAGATCTAATACTAATTTTTCTACATCTCCCAATTTGGTATTATTTTGTTGTAAGAAATCTCTTGTATAATCTGATATTTCTTCTTCTTTTATTTTTCTAGATATTGGCATTGGGGGGAACTTTCTTAATTTAAATCTCGTTAGGTTATTATATGACAAATCAACTTTAAAAACCATACCAACTTCTTCCGAACACATTTCTAAATAGTAATTTATATCCTGTTTTATATCTTCTTCCCATTTGAAATTCTTATATGGAAGTTTTTCAGACATTCCGCATCCATATAAATTATTTGCGTCCGTATACCAGAGAAAATTGGATAGTTTTGCTGGAATAGTATATTTATTATTTGCTTTTACATAACGCTTTCCCAATACACCAGAAAATCCACCACGAATTCCATGTTCAAACATCAATTTCATATAGATGTCTGTTAATAAATCTAGTTCAATTCCAGTAAACTTCAATCCTGCATTCCAAGTTAGTCCCGGTGCAGAATAACAATATGCCGGATCTATTTCATATGATTTCAAACATAAATCTCTAAAATTTTCAAAAACATCTGCTAATATTAAAATATCTAGTTTTTGATATAACATTAAATAATCTTCGAAAGTGGAACAATATTTATTAAATATCTTTTTTCCGTGTTCATACTCTTCGTCCGATATATCTTTTTGGTAGAGTATAGAATAAAATTCTTTCTTATCTGGGAATTCTTTTAATTTTAGTTTATCAAACGAATCGAAATAATCGTATGGAAATATTCCTTTGAAACTTCCTTTAAATTTTAAATCATTAAAAAGTTCACTTGAATTTAATTCTCTTTTAAGTATTTTATATTGACTATCATCTAAAGTTTTAGATAAATTATCCAAACTGCTTATTAAAAATCTCATACTATCTTTAAAAACTAACTTAAAATATCTATCTCCAAATGTTATTGATATATAATTTTCAGTATCCTTCGGTAACACCTTTACTTTATTGTATTCTGTTTCATGTTTCAGTAATTCTTCTGTTATAAAATGGAAATCATATCCACTTCCGTTATGAAAAAAGATTGGAAATTGTTTTCCATCTCTGGATTCTAATCTATTACAACTAGAACATGAAATTCCTCTAAATTCACCCGATAAATGATTATGTTCTATTATCTTTTCCTTCCTTTCTAATTTCTTTTTACACAAATAACAACAATCAGAAGAATTATATAATTTTTCTTTTTCATCTTCTGGAATTTTAAATTTCTTTTCTGCATGGTGGTAAGCCCACTTAATTTTATTTCTATATTTCAAACATGTTTCAATAAAATCTTTTTCTGCGTTTTCACTTGGTGCATAATTAATATTTTTATTTGGTATAATATCTGGATATTCAGAAACCAATTGTAAACCAAAAGAAACTACTTTTTGTTGTTGTAAATTTATTGTGTTATCTTTTAAAGATAGTTTAATATTTTTTCTTTTTATTCTATTACGTAAACTTTCATCAATTTCATCAATTCTAAAATCACAACCGTAAGTTTTATTAATTTTTTCAACTTCATGTTTTGAAACTTCTATATGTCTTCCATCTTCAACCCACTTGTCAAAAATTTTATCAATCTGTTTGTTAAAATATTTTTCAATACATCTTTCTTTAATTGTATCTAAATATCTTTTGTGGTTAATTTTATTGTTGATATAATAATGGTAAATTCTTTTGGCTTCTTTTTTAGTTACCCTTTCTTCACGTATTATTTTATTAATAATCATATTCTTTACTTTTGAATTAACATAATGTGATTTACTTTTTACTTTTAGTTTGTTTATTTGTTTTCGCAGATCCACATCCATATAACTTAATTTTATATTAATTGATTCAAAATCCGCATAACCAACGAATGGAAGTTTTAATTTAAATTGATTATTTTCAAATTTACATTTACTTCCCTCTTCAGGCATATTATATTTAATCGGGGTACTACGTTGACAATCTTTCATATGTTTTTCTAGTGCATTCTCAGTGGTGTATGAAGCATTAATACAATTTCTACAAAAGTATCTTTTTCTAGAATTATGGTTGAGATAGGCATTGAAATTTTTAATTGGACAATAATGTTTTTTTTCGTCACGTGTAACATATAATAAATCTATTACATATTTTCTGCCTTTAAATTTACTTCTATATAAAGGATATATATCACGTAAATTCTTTTCTTGTTTAAGTTTGTCGAAATTTTTATCAGATGGATTGAAAAGTTTATTTTCTACACCGAAAACATTTATAGATATATCTTCATTTTGTTTTTCAAATATTCCTATTGAATTCATACTTACCGGGTATTCAATATTTTCCATATTAATAAATTCTAAACAGGGTTTGTAAATTGATACTCTGCTAGGGTTTTTTTTCATTTCCGAGAAAGTCTGTTGATTGTCTTTGATATATTTGATAGCAAATTCATCATCTTGTTCTGATTGTTCTTTAATTTTATAAAGTATTCCGGCAATTACACTATAGGCAAAACATTTATTATCTTTATTTTCTATATTTAATAGACTCTTAAACTTTATTCCTAGATCGAAATATGATAATCCACTTACACCTTTCACTCTAACAACTTTAACTTCAGTATTTTCTATTTCATTAAATATTAAACCAGATTCTTTTCCCTGATGTTCTTCTTCCCATACTTTGTACTTTTCAAAAATAGAATTATAAACTTTGTTGAATTCATTCCGCGCACCAAGTATTACAAATCCACTATTATAATATCTCTCTATTTTCCCAGACATTCCCAGTGGTTTTGAATAAATAGTTTTTATTATCATTTCAAATTTTACATTGGGGAATGTGTAGACCAATCTTTTAACATCTGGTTTAATCTTTTTGAAATAGTCATATATATTAACACCACTTTTTTGAATAACTTCTTTAACATAATTTTTGGATTTTTTATCGACCATTTTATAAGAAGCAATTTTCAATTAGGTATATTTTTTTTTTTTAAATAATATTCTCGTTGATAATTAGGATTTCTAAGTATAAATTCTTGATAAGATTGTTTATATTTTTCTTTGTTTCGTTCTCGATGATCTTTTTTAACAAAATATAAACACTTCTTACACTTTGCTTTTAATCCATCCGGAGCTTTAGATTCTTTGTAATAATTATTATATGTTTTATATTCATTACACTTTGTACAAATTTTTCTTTCACCCATTTTTAATCCTTATAAAAATGAATCACCCGGAAATATATTGTTTTCGTTGTAAAAAACATACCAAAAATGATTCGGTAGAACAAGTAACAACATCTAATAATAAACAAATGTTAAAGGCCAAATGTTCTGAGTGTGAATCTAAAAAAAGTAGATTTACAAATAAATTAGCAGATGAATTACATCATAGAGTTGTAAAATCTTTTCCTAAAAGACGTATTTATGTTCATTCGGTAGATCAAACATGGGCAGTTGATTTAGTAGATATGCATCAATTTTCAAAACAAAATAAACACTATAAATATTTATTAGCTGTTATAGATGTTTTTAGTAAATATGGTTGGTTGATTCCTTTAAAAAATAAAACAGGAGTAACGGTTAGTGAAGCATTTAAAACATTATTCAAAAAAAGAAAACCGTTGTTTATTTGGTCGGATAAGGGAGCCGAATTTTATAATCGACAAGTAAAAGAATTATTAAAAGACAATAACATAAAATTATATTCAACGGAGAATGAAGAAAAATCTAGTGTAGTAGAACGTTGGATAGGAACAATGAAACAAAAAATGTATAAATATTTTACTGCTTATAAAACTACAAAATATTATAATATATTAGATGATTTAGTTAAAGATTATAACAATACGGTACATTCTTCAATTAAAATGACTCCTACTGAAGCGAGTAAAATAGAAAATGAATCAACTGTGTATGAAAATTTATATCCAGAAGAAGAAAAGGAAACCAAACAACCTAAATTTAAAGTTGGAGATAGAGTAAGAATAACAAAAAAGAAAGATAAATTTGAAAAAGGTTATACCAGTCGTTGGACAAGAGAAATATTTGTAATTGAAGAAGTTTTAAATACAGATCCTGTTACTTATAAAATAAAAGATTTAAATGGTGAAGAAATTAAAGGTAGTTTTTATGAACAAGAATTACAGATTACTGAATTTTGAAAACTACATGTTACTAAATGTGTGTGTTTTTTTTTTACAACCCTACTACTCCCCACTTTTCTACTTACTATTTTTTTTCTCTTTTTCTCCAGGTCAATTTATTTCACGGGACAAACCACGCCATTTGCTAAACCTATTTTTTTTTCATGTTACTATTCTCCATGTTTTTTTTTTCATACTACCACTTCACATTTTTTTTTTTTTTCATGTCACCACTTCACATTTTTTTTTTTTCACTTTCTCCAGGTCAATTTATTTCACGGGACAAACCACGCCATTTGCCCAAACCTATTTTTTTTTTTCATGTTACTATTCTCCATGTTTTTTTTTTTCATACTACCACTTCACATTTTTTTTTTTCATGTTACCATTCTCCATGTTTTATTTTTTCATACCCCACTTCCACATTTTTTTTTTTTACCATCCTTCCCCAACTCGATTTATTTCACGGGACAAACCACGCCATTTGCCCAAACCTATTTTTTTTTTTTCATGCTACCACTTCACATTTTTTTTTTTTACTTCTACATATCTTGAAAAAATTTTTTACTTATTTTCTGCTTCCAGTATCCCCCTACGAGACTTTTATTTTTTTATTTTTTTTTTTACTTTCCCCGTACCCCCCTACTAGTACCATATTTTTTCTTAACATTTTTTTATCATTTTTTTTACTTTCCCCGTACCCCCCTACTACTGTTGCATTTTTGATACAAAAAAATTTCAGAACCCCAACTATTTTTTTTTTTTATATGGGGGAGAGCCGACATCTAGCATATTACTCACGTGATCGTCATGGTGAAATCTGGCAATGCCGACGGAACATGTTTGGAACAAGTTATGAAAGCTCGTCCACCATAACTGTAAACAGTAAGTTAATATAATCATCGTAATAAAGTCATTTCTTGACGACGATATTGTTAATTACTCTAGACAACACTGAGATATTACTCATACACATGAAAACGGCTAAAGACAATTTTTTATAACACAAAATAACCACAGGTGTGGAATGTCATTTTTTACTCTTGTAATTGATTATTTCATTACAAATTGGACACTAATGAAAACTAAGAATAAAGTATACCTTCGGGTTAATTTTCTGTTTGCTCTATACATAAAATAAAAGTATAAGTCCGTCTTTCCCAAAGCAGTATAATACTTATGAATCGACAATCTTTAGTTTTGATTTGTCCCTGCATCAACTCTGACAGATATTGTACGTTATTGACCAATATTTTCTTTCCTAATACTATTATAATTAGCAGACGTCACCTTGTAATGACGTCATACCAAACATTTTAAGTCATACGAGAATCTTCGAAAGTTTAGTGCGCTTTCATTAATGTTTTTCTTATATTTCTTATGTTATCCGGAAATGATTTAAATAACGACTGAGAAAATGTGTGTTTATGATATACCCTATGCTTTCTACTTGGCCTATATAAAATCACTTCATAAATCTCATGTAATCCCGCTTAAGTCTCGTCAACAAATATCGATTTTATGCAGTTCGTGGATACGTTTTTGCATAAAATATCATTTTCGCTATATAAGCAGGGTTGTATATATATATAAATTCATTGACTTCATACAAGACTCTGAAAATAAAGCGAATGGACTGAGTAAATGCATCAACATTAAGTTCTTTTTGGGGGAAATATGTAAATTAAAGCTTCTTGAGGCTTCCGCAGATGTCATTATGAAATGTACATATGCTCTCTTGTTATGTCGTTGTTGATGTGTCAGCATGAATAATTGATTCTCTGAAATTTAATTTGGCCTGTAGCACCATTAAAATACGATTATATATTAACATATAATTTTGTTAAGCATATACAAAACCCTTGATCTTTTTTATGTTTAACGTAGTTAATATATTTGACTGCAATTTAAAATCATCATCATATTTTTGTTTATGAGAGCCCCGGTCACAAGCATGGATTTAGCCTAGATGCGGACAAAAAGCAGCTGTTGGCGATTATACTTCGTTTTCTGTCGTGGTAATAGATACTCAAGAATAAAGTATTTATAAGGAAAACTCTTATATTATTCTAGTTCCGATAACGAATGTTGTACTCCAGAATATGTCAAAATACACAGAAACAACAGAGAACATAGTCACGACATTTGTGTGTGTGACATCAGCCGGTTATCCAGAAGCATCAATACGTTGGTACAAGAATAATACGATACTTACTGATGTTCATGTGTCAACGTCCAGTGTGTTATCCAACAAGTATCTGAAAGTTGTAAAGAGCACATTACGTCTAAAATTCACAAGGTCTGAGAATTCTTCTGACATATTCTGTGAAGCCACAAACAGGGACACCCAATGGTTCAAATCAAACAAAACTTCTGTGGTTGTATATTGTAAGTAATGCATTTGTTTTAAATTTTCACTGCCAATAAACCTAAAGTTTTACAATTAAGACAAGTTTAAATAACACTCGCATTGGCCTTTCGTATTTCTGTCAGTGGTGTGAATTTTAAATGTATTCACATCGTTCGATTAATTTATCAGCTGGTATGTTGTACAAAATAATGTACGTTTTCTATAATACTACTAACACTGTGATTTAGCAAACATTACAATAAACTATTTATCTGTGCCCAATAACAATCATTAATTCACAATGGTTATATTATGTTCATTTAAAGTTGCCCCCGATGTCCCAATTATACAAAAAGACTCGTTTCAACTCGATGGATATATAAAAGTGATAGAAGATCATTCACTCAATGTGATGTGTCATGCTAATAGTTTTCCGGAACCATCTTATGCTTGGATCAGACCAGATGGTACAGAAGTGAAAGGACGTAGATTAGATATTTCCAGAATACAACGACACATGGACGGAGATTACAAATGTAAAGCAACCAATACATTGTCTTCTGGTACAAAGGGTGAAAATGTTTCATCTATTGATGTTAATGTTCTATGTAAGTAATCGATTACTTTACACTCTAATTTATAAATCGAATACTTTACACTCTAATTTATTAACGAAATTTGAAATGTTACCAAACATGGACATTTCATCGAGTAAATAAATTGTCAGCGTAAATTTTTATTCCGTATGCACTAGAGGTGAGACGTTTATTCTCAGAACACTTTTTCAGATCCATCAAGTATACCTCAGTTTTCATACAATGACAGTTATTCAATGTATGTAGTGAGGTATGGATTTCTTCATGTCGTACGCAATGACAGTTTTCGCTGATCTGTGAGGCAACCAGTCAGGGTGATTCAGAACGCATGTCCAACAAACAATGCTTAATAACTTCGCAAATGTTGGTTGTAGATCTAGATTTAGTAACAGTAGACAAAATATTGAATTTATTTAGTTGAATATACAGAAGAATGTCATGTCAAGTATATCTTAGTTAATTTGAAAAAGCGTACTCTATCTTTAACAATACATGCATGTCAACGTGAGCCTTCAATATTTAAACCAAATGTACGAGTCATTTTGTTCCATGTAGAACGCGAGTACATCCCTGCCTGTCCACTGGTTACATTTAACTGAAACACTGTATTTCAAATTCCATATGTGGAACAGGAACACTGTCTGCTTCACAGGTGATTTTTATGGGAGTCACTGGTGTTTAACGCCGTTTTTCAACAATTTTTCAGTAATATACGGCGACCGGTTCACCTAACCAGTTTCCTGGAATGTACACCAACTAGTACTGACTTACCCTTCCACAAGGGGCCGGCAACTTCTCCACATATGGAGGAAAATCAACATTTTGTCTTATTTTCATCGAAGTTTTATGGGAGTGATACTGCTCAAAACAGCCATATTTGGAATTTTCTTTATGCTCACCAATGGTGTTGTAGGACGGTCTGAGAAAAATACAAATATATTATCTTATTTCTGTTTTTATACTTAGGTGTACAGACATATAAGAACGGAAATAAGGTAGTAAACGTTTTATTGAAAAGTAGTAAGTTAATAGATAATATATTATCAGACAATAGAATAGTTTTATGCGCGCAACATAATTATTATATTGTAGATCCGCCGACAGAACCCAAGTTTTTTTACAACAACAGTGATCACATGATTTCCAAAAACACGCTATATGTTATCCGAGACCATGCATTTAAAGTCGGGTGCATTTCTACTGGAAATCCGAATCCAGGCACATATCATTGGAATTATTCCTTAGCGAATGATGGACAACTAATTGAGCTCAAGAATATATCAACAGATGTACACTTGACCTGTGTGGTGGAAAATACTATGATTGACAGTTTTGGATCAAGACGCAGTGGTAGAACAAACGGCTTGTTAGAAGTTTCAATTCTACGTAAGTTTCACCATTGCTTAGTCTGGATATTTTCAAACAATAAAAGAACACAAATACCGAGGCAATTATTTCCTCAAAACGGGCTAAAATAGCAACAAATCAGTGAGCTATAAAAAGGTGTCTGTCGATTACTTTTTACGGATAATGTTGTTTAATATTGTATCAGATATCATGTAATTGTTTATCTAGATCCATCACAAAATATACAACTTCATGTAATTGTTTATCTAGATCCATCACAAAATATACAACTTCATGTACTTGTTTATCTAGATCCATCACAAAATATACAACGTCATGTAATTGTTTGTCTAGATCCATCACAAAATATACAACGTCATGTAATTGTTTATCTAGATGCATCACAAAGTATACAACTTCACGTAATTGTTTATCTAGATCCATCACAAAATACACAACTTCATGTAAACGGTAGAAAAACCAGTAACAACTCATAATATGGATATTATCATCGCTGATTATGTCTTTCACAGATGATGCTGTTTAATATTGATATCATATAATAAATCAGATATCATGTAATTATTTATCTAGATCCACCACAAAATATCCAACTTGGTGTAAACGGTAGAAAAACAAGTAACAACTTGGAACATGTAGTAGAAGGTAACAATGTCAGTCTGTATTGTAATGCAAGCAGTGTTCCCTCTCCTACTACGTACACATGGACAAGATTACCGGAAACATCGATGTATCTTGGTTCAAATGGAGAATATACAATTATTAGAATCAACAGAACACAAGCAGGGATATATGAATGCAAAGTAGAGAACATCTTGAAACCTTCGTTTGAAAAAGTAAAACATGGAATCAACTCCGAATCTCTACGATTAGAAGTATTATGTAAGATAATGCTCTTGATATTATCAAAGCATGAAAATATATAGAAACATACCATATTTATCACTCAGTAATAATGTATTTGCAAACATTAGCTAGTACAATGGCGTGTGTGTTGTTGACTTTCATTTTCACATAACAGCAGGTTCCAAATTGGAATAAATTCTAAGCTAAGGACGAAATCATATCACTGAAATTATTTCAGTCGGTCAAATATTTTACAACTATATGTACTGTCTTGTATAATGAAATACATTGTATGTATACTATAATCAGGGATTATTTCGTTTTACATACTATTGTTCAGCGTTAAATTGCAGATGGGGAAATTTAAAAAGTACGACCGCGTGCATCTTTTACAGAAAGTTCATACACCTTGACATAAAAATATAACTTAATAATGAACAAATAGATGGGCATTGCTCTGTATTGTCTTTAAAAAGTGTTCATAAGCTCTTATATAGATGTTTTATGGTAAATAAATATTTCGAAATAGTTAAAGAAGACTATATCTTACAGATCCGGCTGCTATCAATGGATTTGTAGTCAACGGGTATACAGCTAATGGTGTTCTAGTAAATGAATCTGATCAAGTGACATTTGTCTGCCGTGTTGATGGTAAACCAGCATCAAATGTCTCCATTATGCATAAAGACAATGTTATATCACACCAGATAGCGCAGGCGAGCTTGAAGTATACTATTACAAATATCACATGTGCTGAGAATGGGCAATACACATGTACAGCCAGAAATGAATATAACACGGGTCAATCGATGAAAACTGTCAATGTGAATGTTTTATGTAAGTACATACATGAATGTATAGAAGATATACAAATATTTATTGTATATGTGACAACTGTATCAAGTATCATTGTGAACTCAATTCAATTATTCACGAGTAAATGTAATATTAATATACCAACAGAATACTTATTGTAGTATCGATATATAAATGTATAACAGACAATTAATTTGATATACAACGATTAAGTTGTGATTTGCGAAATATTTTTTTATTAATTGAAATCGCTATATTTACAAAAGGTTCGCCTAGACCTAATCCAAAAAACGGCATGGAAGCCACTTTCGTAAGTACTCTTCATACCGATTTGACAGTAAGTTTTGAAGTGTCAGCTTACCCAGCTCCTGGTCCCGCTGGTTTTGTGTGGGGGAGAGAAGCAGGAAATGGATCAACCTGGATAAAACTTGAAAACAATGACATAACACAAATAAGATCTGCCGACTTCGAATCTAATCTCACATTGAAGAATGTGACAAGATCGTCTTTTGGAAAATACGAAATAAAAGTGACTAATGCAGTGGGTATATACACTCATAAATTTGTTGTGATAACCAGAGGTAAGAATGACTCTGATTTAAAAAGCATTGTATTGAATTTATTGCCACGTACTGATTTTACTACTAGTAAGATTTACATGAAATTTGTTGTGAAGAAGCCTTTTGACGTTTTAATTACAATTTGCTCATATTATACCAGTTGACCCCTTTTAGTGGCCGCTAGTGCCAGAAATAGAAATACATTAAAAAAACTACACTTTTTGTCATGAAACAATGGATTATCAAACTTGGTTTGTAGCATCCATACATGGTTATCTAACCAATAGATGTGTCATTACTATACTTGGTTTGCAACATCATTTGATGATCCACTTTCAAGTTTGCTTATACAAATTGGTAGGCCCCTTTTGGTAGCCACCAGACTAAAAACAGAAAAACCTTAAAATGACTTTTTTCATGAACTAATGATTAGGTCATTACATTTCATTGAAATTGTAAAAGAACAGCAAGTCGTGAAAATAGACGACATAGGACGGCAGACTGTGTCAATGATTATGACAATTTATGTACGAAATGTGCGGTATCTGTACTGACGAAAACGAAACCCATCGTATGAATGGAACGCAAGTCTTTAGAGGGAAAGACATAGTTCGAGCAAGAGTTGTCTCACTTGTTAATATCCGATTCGGATCCGAAATTACAAAAGTTGGATCCGTACCCGCGAATCTCTAGATGGATTCGAGTAATTCGGACATTTCGGGTAACAGTTGCAGCCCTATCTATCTTTCAGTAGTTTTATCATGAAGTATGTTGTTCATGCGTGAAGTGTAATCCATTAGAACAAAATGTCTCATTTAATTCGCATACAAATGTTAATACGCAAAAGTTTCAAATAAGACTTTGAATGATCAATAACCGGTTTTCCACTAAGAAAGAAGGACACACACCAGTGCTCTAAACAATCTACTTAATTATTTTGTTAGAAATTTCAACGTTGTTTTATTCATTTTCATCATTTTATTTGCAAATATATTTCTACGCCCACAAACACGTATCTGTGTGATTGACCTAATATATTCTGTCATCCATTTCTTACTTACACACCGCATAAGGAAACAGGTTTGTACTAGTACCTTACTAAGAAAATAGGTCAAATTAGATGGCCGTCATATATCCCATAAATACAAGTGTTGAAACGTTTAAACTAGGTGCAAACCTACACACGGACAGGCGGACATAATATATTTATACTTATGAACAAAAATTTCGATATATGTGTCACATACGTCACTGTATTCTGTTGTCATTTAAGCAGAAACACCAAATAACAATTCCATGTCGTATAACGTTATACCAATCATTGTTGGTGGATCTATTGGAGCAATAGGTTTACTTTCTGGAATACTTATAGGCGCTTTCATCTATAAAAGAAGGTATTTATTGACATAAAAACTTAATAATATTATTATAATTGTTTTTTTGTATTGGACAGTACACTTCAGAGACTTTTCCTCCACGATATCTTTTATATAATGACATATATGGATGTTCTCTTTTGAACAATATTACCTAGTATCGAATTCAAAAATTCATTAAAATTTAATTGGACTGAATACGTTCCATATTGACAACACGGAGAATGATATCTTAATATTACAACCATTTTGAATGAAGAGATGTTTTGACTTAATAATAACAAACATTGGAACAATTCAATTTGAAAAGTTTCAGAGGCTGACAGTGATACTCCTTTGACTCTACATGAGTTTATTCATGCTTCATTTTATAGGTTTGTCAAACTATCAGATGTGTTTGGCCTATGGAAGAAATCACCGTCTGGTAACCCGTCAGACTCAACAAACGAAAATACTGTTGCAAAACCTTACACAGAAAATGTAACTGATTCTAAGAGACGACCTTCCACAGGGTCTTCTAGTATGCAAACATTTATAAATGTATTTAAGAAATAATAACTATATTTACATATTTCATCTGTGTATGAGTTTCTGGGGTATATTAAAACACAAATGTTTAGAATAAGATAAATTAATGATGAACAGCTGAATGTCTTTTTAACCTAAAACATGGAAAATTGCATTTTTACTCGGCGCTTCAATTGTGATTCTACGAAGTAAATCAATTCACGATGTGGTTATGATGGTGAATTGGTGAATAAAATAAAAAAAGCCGATCGTTGTTTTATTTTAGATTTATGAATAGATTATTGATAATTTGTTTGTATGGACATCTTTATCGTGGATTCATTTATATTAACATATCAGAATTTATTTCTACAATGTCATGCACAGTGTTTAGTGAGTGGTACCCACGATATGTGCTTTATTATCTGTAAAAATATGTTATTTAAGGAACCGTAATAATTCAGGGGAGGTAATAAAATTATGAAGCGTCAGTTTCAGACAGATATCTGATAAAATGAAGAGTATGATACGACAACTAGTATTTCAAATAAATTTCAGGATCACCTTATGAAGGATTACAGATGTCAGCAATTGGACAAGGTAATTACTTACCAGTATGCGCATCATTCACAATATCATCTTGAACGATCTTATTATATATATTTGTGTCCACAAACACAACATTGAGTAAATATCATCTCTTCATACGCAAAATCAGACTGCGTTAATTATTTTATATCCTGTATGATTTCTAAACGTCCATCGACGCATCACACACTTGAACTTTCTACACATGTGACTTAACATTGAACTGTGTACGCATTTGACTTTACATTGAACTGTGTACACATGTGACTTTACAATGGACTTTGTACACATGCGACTTTACATTGAACTGTGTACACATGTGACTTTACATTGAACTGTCTACTCATGTGGCTTTACATTTTGTGTGTTCTTCAAATTGTTTTAACTTCGGATGATGTTTCTTCCAGGTGACGAAATGCAATATGAATCCATCGGAAATCATGGTAAGTTAAAAAAATGAAAACTAACATTCAGATACGAAATTTAAGTAAAAAGCAATACAAGCCGCTCATAAAATGATACATTTTGCTCCTTTTCATTGAGAGTTTGCAAATAATGGTGCGTGGGTAGACTTGACATTATGATATACTACGTAAAAAACAATAGGTAGTACAAACATGTAATGACAACTCAAAATAATTACCTAGCATTTCTACTGCATTGTAATATTCCATCTATCTATATTTAAAATCCTTCTTTTGAAATACATATAGGAGTAATTAATATACTTTTCAGAGACGGAGAATATGTATGTGAATTTACAGCTGTTTTCCTTTTGATGAAGAATTTAAATACAATGACAATCACGTTATAACAGTGATAAAATCGACCCCTACTGATTGAGTAAAAGTGTAAAATATTGTAACATATGAACACGTATAACTGTATTACTAAACTATTATAATGAGTATTAATCCAGCTTGCAAGTATGGTTTGGCATATTTTATACATGTTTTACTTACAATATCAAGGTGAAAAGAAATATGTATTTACTGGATATATAACTTTATGTTCTGCTGTGTTAGACCTGCTGATCATCAGATCAACTTACGTATTCCAGAAGCGAAATGATTTTCAGTGCACTTCAATCACATTAAGGACTATAGTTAAATCCTAACAATTCACAACTGGTTTAAGCATACAGTTGTAGAAAACAGATCGTGTTTCTGACAATGAGGTAGGAATGAATCAAAGCTTCATTTTGGTTATGAATAAATGTTGTTTGTTCATCCATTGTTAAGGAGATCTGCTCGTTTGGAAATTCAAATTAACAGAAATTGAATTGTATATTACGAATTAAATATATCCTCCTTTTTGTGGCTCTTTGAATAACAAATACCTTTCGCCAAGTTCTGTACTTACCTCCCTTGAACTAACTATACACCATATGTATGTGCATTGTATATCACCACGTTCGTATTTTATCATACTGTTGATTCTTGTTACGTTTGAAACAACTATGTTAGTATGAAGTTGAAGAATATTCTTTAGGTGGTATAGAAGTAATTAAAGCTATATTGCCGGAAATTTACAAAATGATTTCTGGCATGAAAAGGGGACATGAAGACCAGCTTGGAATTCCAGACAACCAATAAACATCAAAAAACATTTATGTTTGCATATGATGTACACTTGAATGAACAATGGAGCATCGATCGCCAAAAACAAAGAAATTGTAAACAAAAAATATAATTGTGTTCCATTCTAACAAATTAACTGCAACAAACAAATTATTTTGATTTGAACTTTAGAATTGGCTGTGTTTAAGATTACAGATAAAGTCCGAATTAGAATGATGAAAAATGAGCATTTGAGTGTATCTATAGTTCGCCCCATAACATCAAATTGAACGATTTTACAATAGTTTATGTTGTATGTTAAGAGCTACTGTCTCTTCACCAAACGTACAATGCCCGGTATTTACTTTGATAAAGTTGACAATATATTTTTTATTTATATTATAGCGCTATATGTAGTTCAGAACATGTGTTATGATAGCCTTAATTTGAGTCTGAATGTATTGAATTTGAAAACGAAGTTGCGAAGTGGTTATATTATAAGCTCTTATCAAACAAAGTGCTATAAACAATCAGTGGATCATATTGCTTCTTAACACAATGACAGCATCATATTGACACAGAGGCTTTAAAAGTACAATGCTGAATCTTCAGCATCATGTTGACCCTTATTATAATGTTCAACTGATCTATCACAGACATGGGTTTTTTTTTCTATTACGTTTGCGAAGTAGTGAGAGGGAGAATTCCGTCTCTACCTATATTCATCAGCCATTGTGAACGGTGTGATTTAATACAATGGATTTTTGTAGAAAACGGACGTTTTTATGAAATAAAACGGATTTAAGCCATTTACCATTAAGACAAAACGGATTTTCAACTCTGGAGAAGGCACATATTTTTGTGAGTGATCTAAAGAGGTTTTTTTTCATGATAAATTTTGTCACGATAAAACGGATTTTCAGACTTATTTGGACCCATTGGCTCTAGCTAAGGTATAAGATCATTTTCGTCTTTTGTTCTCACAATTAATTGAATGGATTTGTGGTATAGTTTTGCTTCTTGTCGACGGTACTAAGATATATAGGGGGCTTAGGTTATGACAAACACATTTCATCGTTTCTCTCTCCACCACGTCGTATTTTGCACACATAACAACCTTTACCAACCTTTGTTATTCTTGTTTATGAATTAATGTTTTAAACACCGTGGTTTGTTCAGGAAGATAACACTATCAAGTTTTATGCTTTAAATTTTCATTGATAATTGTTTAAACATTGTGTAAATTAAACAAGCCGATCCTGACATTCACCTTTTGAAATAACACAAGGAAATAAAGTGTTGTATTCTATTAAAACATTCGTTAAGGAAATTGTGTTTAACATACATAGGGATAAGTAAATGCTGTAAGTAAACTTTATTGACTATAATAGGTTTGTAATTCGAACGTTTCCATGAAGGTTTTTGCTAGCAAAAAGTTGTAGGTGCATAATGTTGATGAATCCGGCAAGAGTACTCACGTACTTATTTAATGTTGACTTTTTCATGTACGTCAGATATCTGACCTCAATAAATATAAAACTTAAAATGTCGATGCATTTCCCTACTTCTGAATTTATTGCTTCTGTGTAAACATACTCATACATGATACAAATGTATGATCCATTCAATTGAGCTATGTTTCCTCATAAAAAAATAATTCATTTGTTTAGTACTTACTTAGTGTCAAAACAAACCTTAGTACTACAAAAAGGCAATGATAATCGTGCGGTAGGGTAAATAATTTAGATTTGAACGCATGCTATCGAAGATTTAGGTACCAATTGCTTATGCAAAAAATGCAAGCTTGCTTTATTTAGTGAAATGTGTATTGTTTATGGAAACAACGAACTTTCTTTTTCACCTGTCACACGGTAGTGTAAGAAATTTAAAAGCGGTGTAGATTCAGTATTCAGTCCGAAAACGGCAACTTCGCCAAAAATAGTTGAAAGAGTAAAAGATTCGATTGCTACCGATGCAAGATTTACACAATGCGTATAGCTAAATGCGTTGGTGTTAAAAATGAGGATAAGTACCAGATGAATACACCATCTACTAATAAAAGAGCTAAATCTTGCTCGGGTAAGAATCGCATAACATTTGTTGAAACAATTCGCTAAATATAACCGCCAATTGTTCGCAAATATCATCGCGATGATTCGTGGATTCACTTGTATGAGCCCAAACAAAAGATACAGAGCTAAATTAGGAAGCCAAATACCTTGCATAGCAAAACAAACCATGAGCTTCGACAAGATAATGTATGTAATTTTCTTTACAAATCAATGTCCTGCTATTGAAACTGCTGTACCAAAGGATAACTCTGTAATAGGTCTCCGTGATGTCAGGTTGTTGCACGACAATACATCGTAACACAAATCGGCCATATGCGAATATCTGAAACAGAAAAAGGTTGTCGAGCTATCTCACCCTCTTTGTTCGCCAGATCTTGCCCTTTGTAACTTTTTCTTATTGCCGAGGCTCGAAAAACACATTGCTGGAAGAAAATATCTAAAGCGCCAAAGTCTCGGTCCGGCTATTTTCCAGGATCTGAACAGCAAACTTAGAAAAGATTTCGAAAACGCCTTTACAATGGATTAAAAGGCTAAAACTCTGTGTAATACATGGTGTGGAATATTTTGAAGTTTGATAAAGTTATTTCGGATTATTTTTAAACACTCATGAAAACTGACCCAATTGTATGTATATATGAACAGCCCTCGTAACTGGCTTTGATTAACCAACTACCAGCTAGCCTAACTAACAAACTATCTGGCTAACTACGGAACGAAGGACTGGCCGACCGACTGACTGAATTGATTAATCAGTCTCCACTCATTACGTAAGCAACTATCAGCTACACTTACCGTATGCCGGAGGTGTCCAAAGATTTTGAATTAGTTTGTTTAGTCGACAAATGCACAACAATATGAGTTTTTCTTTTCCAAAGACATCTACAGTTATTTCATTACTTTGTGAGTGATAGTAATCTGATAGTTGTTGTGTTAAATCTGGCTATTTCTTACTAATCTGAGAGTTGTTATTTGTGTTAAATCTGGCTATTTCTTACTTATCTTATAGTTCGTGATTGTGTTAAATCTGGCTATTTCTTACTAATCTGAGAGTTGTTATTTGTGTTAAATCTGGCTATTTCTTACTAAATTGACATTTCTTATTTGTGTTAAGATCTGGCTATTTCTTACTAATCTGATAGTTCGTGATTGTGTTAAATCGGTCTATATCTTTCTAACCTGATATTTCATATTTGTGTTAAATCTGGCTATATCTTACTAACCTGTTAGTTCTTATTTGTGTTAAGATCTTGCTATTTCTTATTAATATGATAGTTCGTGATTGTGTTATGATCTGGCTATTTTATTAATGTTTTCCAGACTGCAGTCATGGAGATTTTGTCGTTAAAAGAATTGATTTTATTGTGCACTCTGATACTCATATGTAGAGGTAAGACATGAGACAAAGACTTGTTAATACTAAAATAAACAAACACGGCATTTTATTTTTTTATTTCCTTTTGTCACCATAGCATGTATTGTTTAAACATGAATGAAAACACTAAACAAAACAAAACGAATAATTGTATTTTTCGATGTGACAAATACAGGTTACTATGCTTAAATGGGTCACTTATAAAAACAAACAAATTGTGAAATGAATTACTATGAAAACTTTGTTCTCGTCTTTTTTATAAAGTTTGTTTATCTACAGCTATCACAGATACAACAAAATTACGACTCCATCCTGCCAATGTGATAGTTAGTGAGGGAAACAATGCTACATTAACATGTAATGTTTCCAATTCTGAAGATGGAGTATTTTACATTGAATGGAACAATCAGAGATCATATGTATACCATCCACAGGACAACTGCAGGGTGTCAGGTCCGCTAACAAACACAGTCAAATATAATGTAACCTGTATTAATGAAGATGTTCAGATAACTATAATCAACGTGACACGTGATCGTCATGGTGAAGTCTGGGAATGTCGACGAAACATGTTTGAAACACGTTATGAAAGCTCGTCCACCATAACTGTAAACAGTAAGTTAATATAATCATCGTAATAAAGTAATTTCTTGACGACGATATTTTTAACTACTCTATAATACTCGTGAAAGGACAATTTTTAGTTTTAATTCATCATTGCATTAACTCTGACAGAGACAGTATATTATTGATAAATGCCTTCTTTCGTACAAGTACTAATGTTTCGTAAAAATTAGCAGATGTAAACGTTTAATGACGTCAAATCAAAGATGTTACGACTTCGAAAGTTTGTAAATAAATGAATGACTTTGGGTGTAATATAAATTAGGCAGCGCTTTAAATAATGATTTGTAAAAATAGTATTTATAAGAAACATTGTCCCTACTACAAAACACATGATCTTAATAAACCTTACTTCACTATACTCTTAGAATCTCGCTTAAATCTGGTCAACAAATATCGGTTTAAGGCAGTTCGCGCATTGTTTTAAGACAATATATCATTTTTGAAATGTACGTATTGTATAACAAAGGACATGAGCAAAATTCCTCGTCTTCATGTATAGATCTGAAAACACTATAAATGAATTGAGCATAATATGTCCATATGCTTTCTTGTTATGTTAAAATGAGTCATCGCATTTGGTTCCCTGAACTTAAAATTGTACCACACCACTATTACAATACATAATATATCTACATAAATTTTGTAAAGGATATACAAACCCGATTTTCAAAATATATCAAGGCTGCTTCGTCTAATTTTGATATGGTTAATATATTTAAGAGTAATTAAAATTATCATAATATTTTTTGTTTAGAAGAATCCTGATGATAAAAAGATGACGAAAATCTTTATAAAGAAAACTTTATCTTATTCTAGTTCCGATCACACATGTTCTACTCCAGAATATGTCAAATTATACAAAAACCACCGAGAATATAGTTACGACATTTGTGTGTGTGACATCAGCCGGTTATCCAGAAGCATCAATACGTTGGTACAAGAATAATACAATACTTACTGATGTTGATGTGTCAACGTCCAGTGTGTTATCTAACAAGTATCTGAAAGTTGTAAGAAGTTCAGTACATTTAAATTTCACTAGAGGTGATAATTCATCCGAAGTCCATTGTGATGCAAAAAATACTGACACAGAATGGTTCAATTCCAACAAGACGTCTGTGCTTGTGTATTGTAAGTTTGAAGTCTGTACTTCTTCTTCATGATATGCTAATTTATTTTTGTTTTGCATACATGTGTTAACAACATTAAATGAATATCATAATAATGCAATAGTTTAAATTCTAATTATGGCGTCTGAAATGAAATAGTATTTATAACAATTGTCGCTTTTTCTACATTTCGCACAGTTGCCCCCGATAAACCAATTATTACACGACGTACACATCAAGTGTTGGGAGAACTAAGTGTAATAGAAAGCACGTCAGTAGATCTATTTTGTACTGCTATCAGTTATCCAGAATCGAAGTACAACTGGACAACTCCTAATGGAACTTCAATAACCGGACAAAGACTCAATATCACCCCCGTAACACGCAGTGCTGGTGGTACTTATACATGCAAAGTGACCAATGTAATGCGAGTGTCTTCAGGGGATACATATGAGGGTGAAAATACAACAACTATTGATGTTTTGGTTCAATGTAAGTGATGACCTCATTATGGATGATTACCTCATTACATTTCTTCTTTTAAGTGTGTTCAATTTCAAATAATGAACTTGTCATCTAATTACATGTATTTACGAAGGTATTTGATTAAAGATCTGATAAGTTGCATTTAAACAAGCAGAAATTTTGATTTTCGTAAAAGGTTTCAAATTTTGGAAATAGTCATTCATATAACCAGGTTCTATCCGGAAGTTCTTGTAATAAAATTTTCATTTTAAAACGCACGTCATTTTTTTATTTCATGAAAATTAATTTATTGCGCACGATTGGTAGATAATTCTATTAATTTCGGATGGTCATAATCACGTTACAGTCACCATAGAAACGTGAATACACAAATTGTGTCGCATCACAATTTTATGCATACAGTTGTATTGTCATACATCGAAATATTGCAAATATTTGTCTATAAACCAATGGTGCAACGTCATTAACGTCTGCAAACGTCGCTTTAGTTACTGAAATACGGACGTTCGTTCTTGTTACGCTCAGCTTTACACGTTTACGGTAAACACGTTTGTACGTAGAATAACATCTGAAAAAAAGACTGAAACAACAAGCAGCTATACAACTAAGTGAGAATCTGAAATAATATTTAAATATGAAAAACTTATGCGTCTTTTAAGTGCTTGATATGTTCCCCAATTGTTAAAAGATTACCAGGGGCTTGCGCGACGCTGTAAATGCATCACAGGGTGCATACTTTGCAAATATGACGTCACGACGTCAGTTATAAATTGTAGGTAAATCACACGCTAGTATGCTTATTTCATTTTACGTGCGAATCATAGTGAAATGAAATCCTATGTTCAGAAAATTTTATCAGAATTCGAAAGATCGTGTTTATTTTTAGAATTTGTCCACAAATTTCTGGATTACCCATCATATAGCAAAGAACTTATATATCTACTTTGCGAATATTATTACTCAGTATTCAATCAAGTACATATTGAAATATATTTTACTCAAGTTAATATTTCAAATCTGTTTTCAGATCCACCCAGGAAGCCACATATAAAATTCAGTGAAATAAATGGCAACATACAGTTCGACATAATTGAAAACGCTCTGTATGTTATACGCCATGATAATTTTACTCTTACCTGTAACACAGACAGCGAACCAGCATCTACTTATCATTGGACCGGACAACAAAACATTCTTGGTACAAAAAAACGTTTCTCTTCTTAATGTTTCGCTGAATCATGTGGACAATATTTTGAAGTTGAATAAGTGTCTCCGCGAGGCAGCTATCAGCATCTACGTACTTAATTATATACAAAAAAATAGCAAATTACTTCGCAACTCAGTATTACAGTTCTCTGGTAAATAGAAAAATGTCTGAACATTTGGTTAAATATGAACCTAATTCATATTTTCTCCGGGCTATAAACATAGTGTATATTGCAGGATCAAACTCTGACAAACTCAGAATTGACTCGATAGAAGAGAACATGAACTTGTCGTGTGTTGCAACAAATGTACTCAGCGAAACTTTTGGTGAGGTATCAGTACAGTCAGCAGAAACAACACTGAATATTATTGTACAGTGTAAGTTCTTGATATTTATATTGGTGCAAAATCGTAAAATATCTCTACCAACCACGGTATTGTTTAAGAGCACTTATACACATACATTGAATCAAATTTAGTTCCATGACACCCATTTTCTGCGTTTCAGACCCACCAACAACACCGTTGGTTAGTGTAGTCAATGCAGCAAACGTAACAACAACGGTACATGACAACAGTACTGTGTACATAATTGAGGGTGACACTATTTCTATGTCTTGTGAAGCAAGGAGCAATCCTCCACCATACATTTATCATTGGTCAGTGTCAATAAACAGAATTGGTCCTACAATAGTATTGACAAATGTAACAAGTCTCCATACTGGTATTTATTCATGTACGGCACGAAATAAAATGGTTCGCACATTTGGTGAAGACGCAGAAGAAAGTAAAACAACGTACATAGATGTAAAAATGGCTAGTAGGTGGTATATTTAATTACAATTATCTGATCATTTCGTGTTGCGTTCGGTTCAAAAGTAATATTGACATAACACAGGAAGAAATTTCATCCCTATACGAAGACCATATAAAAAGTCCATGCAGTTGTAACAATAATAGAAGCAATTATTTTGGACTATTTCCTGTATATCTCCACATTTGTATCAACTGTAATTAGGTAACACAATGATATTGCTCCTATTAATGTTTCAGATCATCCAGATGCACCAAGCAGCCTTTATTATATTGAGGAACTTACTACAGACTCAAGTGTAACTTTATCCTGGAAACCTGGATTTGATGGGGGAATACCCCAGACATTCATACTACATTATAGAGCTATCAATGTGGAAGAAAGTTGGAGTACTATGAGTATTGTTGACACTAAGTTGCCCGTTGTGAATGTTACACTTCAGTCGCTCTTAAGTGGAGTGATTTATGCGATATCGATTATGGCAAGCAATACACTCGGAGTCTCCACGGAAAGTCACATTTATGTCCGAACAAAAGGTATGCATGACTTATAAACTATTATCTTATTTCTTTTGACATGAAATAGACTTGATGTGCGTATACTCGGTAAAATAATAAATGTGTCCACATTCATCAACTCGTTTCTCTGTAACAATTCAGAGATGTTTGTCATTTTACACATGGCCCAGTTCTGGTACTTAGTCCTGCATAATTGAATTTTTCAAATTGTTGTAGCATTAAGGAATTAGTACGTTATTACTTACAGGCGCATCCAAGGGTGGAATCATGCCACAACATACGAACAATGTACCTATAATCGTCGGTGGATCAATTGGAGGAGTTGGTTTACTTGCTGGAATAATTATGGGTGTTTGTCTTTGTAGAAGAAGGTAATTACTAGCATCGACGGAACATAAATGTATTGGTATTGGATTCAAAATGTCATTCCTAAATGTTCCAGTAAAACTTATACTGATATTTTGTTTTGATAATGTTTCGTGCAATCAATCCTAATGATGACATGATACGGGATTTCAGTTTAAGATTCAAACTGCCAAAACACAAAAGATTTTATAATGAAATAAATAGATTAGCATGATGGATTTATCCTTAAATACGACACGTTTGTTCACTAATCACCCTCATTATTTATAATAGAAATGTAAAAAAGAAGCGTATTGTCAAAGCACGTAAGTGTGCGATGATAGTTCGTATGTTCGTATGTGATTCATTGTATAGGACTACCAGACAAGCTAGCGAAACTTCACCTGGTAACCCAGCTGACTCAATATATGACGAAATTACAAGAACGGCGGATACAAAAGATTCGAGTGGAAAACTTTCAATAGTGTCATCTAGTACGTATAAGTCCTTTGTTTAATTTAATCATATATTTAATGTTACTTGCTACATGTTGAATGCAGTAAATACTACAATTGCAATAATATTTAGTGTAATTTACACGGTATAACATATTTCAATATAGTTCAATTATTTATCGTAAAATTACTGTTGTAAATGTTTGCTAACAACTAATGTAAATAGTTCAAGTCAGGAGTACGTATGGTCATAATAAACAATATTTTGTAGGTTTACCTTATGAAGAATTACGGATGTCAACAATTGAAAAAGGTAATATAGGCGAATTTGAATGGCATTACCTAATGATGGTTTTAATGAGTAAATAAATAAACATTTTACATAATAGCGCGAAACACATCGCAACACAAAGTCAATTCTTTTATTGTATTTTCTCAACTTTTTGTGCATAATACGCTCATAATTATTCATTTTGCCAATTCTGAAAATTCTGCGCAGATATTTGACATTTAATGGTCTGTAAAGCGTATCGTAAAATAGCAAATTGTGCCATCATTGATAATCTAACTAGTATAGAAATGAAAATTGACATTTAGCTGTTGTGCTCTTTCCAACCACTCGGTATTGTACGGATGCATGAGGCGATAGTTGATTTATGTGTACCCGTATTTAGTATGTTTGTTAAGGCAGACTCAATCTACTACATCATTTTGTGAGAATCCGGTTACGTTTTTACTGAAACTTTAACTGTTATTGTTATTTCAGGTGGTGATAATCAATATGAAGCCATCGACAAGGATGGTAAGATTAAGATAAAGCGAAATAACAAAAAATCTGCTAGATGAAAAAAAACAAGATTTATTCAAATTGATACAGCCATAAAAGTTCAAACTCACAAAATCAATGTCTAAAAGCAACGATTGTTTTCTAAATGGTTTGGACAAAAATAAAACATAACGAACAGAAGACTATCAACAATTCTAAAACACGCTCATAGAATTGATTGAGCAGAGCTGGAATAATACACACAATTGTACAAACGTCAGTTAATCAAACAAGTTCTTCAAAGAAGACGTCACTAAACATGGTGCCCTGACACTTGTGTTTTTTATTTATTTATTTAATTATTTATTTTACCGCATTTGTATGACACTCTTTTCGTATATAACATATGTTCAAAATTGCCTTAAGCAAATATTCGTTAACAAAATTTTCAGTAGTAGAAGTACCACCAAACGGGCTTTCAATACTTGCAGATAATGCATTTGGTTAAATTTTCCTATATACTTGTATTTCGGTATTCTAAATATCCGTTATTGTTTTACGTAACTATAGCAATGTCTCCTGTTGAATTTAGTGTGTTAATGTACTTACATTATCTTTCCAATATATCTTTAACCTATCACTCTATTAATAAGTTCTGATAATATATCTTATGCAGATAACAATTGCTATGCCGTATCAAAGATGACATTCATTTGTTTTGCATTACATTTTTAATAGTCAGTATATCATGAAATGATAATAATGTATATAGATACGTCATTTATATTGAAGATTAAGGATTATTTGAAATCATGCATTATTTATCATCTATTTGGGTTTGATATTACATTCACGTTACTACAGATGGTAAAGATGTTCAATTTTGTTTCATTTCAGGTACAAGGATCGAGTATGTGAATTTAAATCTGTAAAAAATACCTTAAGTTGTTCGATAAAATACATTAAAGTGCGCAAAGGAGACGTTTTGACGCTAATAAAATTAGAATGGCGGCCGCTAAATTGTGTTCGTTTATCATGTTAATGGATTGAATATGGATGAAAAAGGGATTCATTGAAAAAAAAAATACATAATATGGATTACGGAAAGTTTAGAGACTATGAAATCAATTGTCCGACTGAAACAGATTAGATTTTTTATCCAAATTATCGTCAGATCAGCATTCATACGCTTAATCAACTAACCTAAGGACATTACTGGCGGATTTGTAAAGACTTGTAAAATGATTGGACAAAGTAGAATACAAACCTGTATGGTATATATATGGTACATAATGACAAACATTTTGAGAATATCCCGAATTCGTTAGATGCACTGCCTTTACGGGGGTATTCATCAAATACAAATATAATACAATGTTGAAGCATATCATATTTCGACAGAAAATCATATTCAATACAATGTAGGTTCGTGTGAAGTCAGTAAAGACTGGTATGTATTTATAACTCATATTATGGATTTGTTTTGTATTAAGGAAGTTAATGTCCTTGTTAGTAAATTTTCTTCCGCTATAAAAATGGTATTTTACACATGTTTTAAATGACCCAATTAATAAGTTATCAAAGCGCTACATGACCATGTTATGTTTATTAGTTTAAAACTGTATTAAACGTAATCCATTCTTCCATTCATCCGTTCATCCATAAAATATAATTCAATTATCAAAAAAAAAATGTCAAACAGTCTGTCAATTAATAATCAATATTGGTTTCCGTGATACTGATAGCGATATTACTTTCCGAAAATTCTTTGGTATCATCAGCCGGTTGGTTGTCTTTCTTTGTCAGTTTGATTGGTTGAGCATGCATATCAGCATCAGCGTGTTGAGTCCTTTTTACTTTATTTGGTTGAGCGTACACGGGGAAGTCTGGAAATAATATGTTAATTGTTTTAATGACGATTATTTACAGCATTTTAAAGAATATTTTCGACAAATCATAAAACATTCGATAAAATGCCGTTCAATCTGTTTTTGTCATGTGCAACAACAACAACAACAACGACAACAACAAATATGAAGAAAATTTAATTCGACTTCCTTCATCACAATACCAGAAATTATACTCCTTTTCAATAGATGTGTAAGAGATTACTATCAAAAAAAGTATAGGGCCAATCAGAATACTAGACACTTGTTTATTTACGTCTCCCATGTTATTTTTCCGCACATTTAACAAATTTTCTCTCTCATTGAAACTACTTAGTACAAAAAAAAACATTTGTTAATTTGTTAATGTTGATTTTTGTAAGTGACGTTTAATGGTAATTCTATTTATTTTCGTCATTATTACATACCAGCATTTTCTTCCTCAAATGATCGATCAAAAGCTTCGTTCTGTATTACATTTTGCAGGACTACATTTCGGGAATGTAATTTCCTACAAGTAGTATATCGTTACAGCTTTAAAAAAACGATTTAAGAAAAGTTTGTTTCACGCGTTTATTTCACTGAATACATGCTGCAGTTGTTATAGTAAAATACTGTAACCCGTTTGTTGCGTTTCTTCTTTGCTTCGAAACAGTATTAGCTTCAAAAAGAGAATGTTTTTCAAATACAGACCAAGTCACATATGTCAGAGGACCAATGACGTTTTATCAATCAAAATAAGAAAATGTTTTACGCAAATATTATTACAGTAATATAGGTGATTTATCACACAGTTAAGATGATCGAGCTATAATTAAGACAGAGAACACAAACAAAAAATTGTAATTTTATATATCAAAGTGTTGTATCATAAATTGGTATTCAATAGAAACTTTCTTGACAAAATACATTTACTTTCGCACATCTTAATCTTAATTTAGGCAAATCTAGCGAACTTAAGAGAGTAGTTTTATAACTCACCTCCGTCTGATCAAACAGACTGTAATCAATAAGACCACAATAAATATCAACACTGTCCCTCCAGCAACCCCACCGATAATAATTGGTTGTATGTCACTCCCGTCAGTGATGTGGACTTCTGCCGCGCTGTAGTTGTCAGTAGTGCTTCTGTCTGAATGATCAAGACCATAGTTGGAAATTTGAATATCCCCTTTCAATATACTGTCATCATTACAAGAATGCCATGATGGCCCCTTTTCGCTCACCTGTGTAAAGTTTGCAGCTTCTACAATTTTCCTGTGATTTGATCTGATTACCTATATTTAACCCCAGTTGACCCTTGTCCAAGCATGTTCACGATATCATTATTACACACATTCGGACAAAGTTTGGGGGAAAATCCAACCAAAATTGTGACTTCTAGAGTGTTAACAAGGTTTTGCGATGATCTGACCTGGTGGCCTAATTTGTGCTCCCAGATGACCCATGTTCGAACCTATCCAAGACATCATTAAAGCAAACATTCTGACACCGTCTAACAACGATTCAATCAAAATTTTGACATCTAGCCTGTTAACAAGGTTTATAGGAGATTTGACCCGATGACCTAATTTGTGACCACAGATGACCCATGTTCGACATCATTAAAACAAACATTTTGACACAGTTCAACGAAGATTAGTAAAGATCCAATCAAAACTGTGACCTCTAGAGTGTTAACAAAGTTTTCCAGTGATTTGACCTGGTGACCTAGTTTTTTACCCTAGATGGCCCATGGTGATCTTGTCAAAGATATCATTGAGACACGCATTTTGATAAGATTTAGTAACAAACATTCGGACTAAGTGTGATGAAGATTAAATCAAAACTGTGACCTCTAGAGTTTTAACAAGGTTTTCATTCGATTATACCTATTGACCTAGTTTTTTGTGTAAAATATCATTGAGACGAACATTCTGACCAGGTCTTATGAATATTCACTCAAAAGTTCGACTCTAGAGTGTTAACAAACCCCAGGTGTGGACGACGGACGACGGAGTAGACTGACAGATCACTATAACAAGGCATAATACGACTTTGTAAGTATAAATAATGCATTAAAATAGGTCATGCCAACATGCATAAATATGATGGATCTGAGAACTTTCCACAATCTACATAACCAAAATTATCGATAGACAAATAACTAATAATTTATCTATAGTGTTCATTTGTAAAAGACAGTGACTCAAACGAATGTAACTAGTAATATATTTATACCTGTACTTGTTAATGAAGTAGTTGTTGATGTCGGAGTGGATGTTAAAGACATTGGCTCTGACACTGACGATAGGCATTCGCCATCCATCACCCTATATCCTTCGGTGCATGCGGTACACACTGACTTATTTGTCTCATGACACGTTACACAGAATTTAACATTATTACAATCAACACTGGCTGTTATCGGTTGTGATGACGTACTTGATGGTTGGGATACTATCATTTCACATTCACCATTTAGTACTTCAAACCCTTCATTACACATACTACACACTATGGAATCATTTGCTTCGTGACACAAAACACAGTTAAGAAAACCATGACATTTTGTTTCTGTTGTTGTCAGAGTAGACATTGTCGTTAACGGTGTGGTTTCCGCCACCACGCATTCTCCATTCATAACGTTATATCCATCAACGCATTCACTGCATGTAATGGAAACATTCACCTCACTACATGAGACGCAGTTTGGAATACCATCACATGTTTTATTACAAAACTCTCCATGCCACCCTTCCTCACACAACTCACAAACGTCAGTCGTTGTACATCTGTCACAATTGTTAGGACATTGTTTTGTGGAGAGCACACATACGTTGTTTTGTAACAAAAACCCGTCATCACACTGAATGCATGTTATCCGCGGAGCGCCATCCCATTCACACGAACTACAAGCGGGTGTGATATTCCGACATTGATGTTCACAGACGTGCCCAAAATACCCAGGAATACAATTAGACGAACAATTAGTAAAAGAAAAGCAGCTTTCGCAAGTAGAAAGACACTCAGAACAATAGTGTCTATCGTTATCATCTGTATTGAGGTATGTCCCATAATTACATACCTTACATGTTGACTCGCTGTCACATGCTGAACAATTACGCATACAGGGCTTACATTCTGAAACATTACCATTCAGTTGGTGCCAATATCCAGTCTTACATCCATCAGAACATTCTCTCAACTCGCATACTTCATCCTTACAAAGTTCGCAATCAAATTCACAATAATGTCCATAACGATTTCTCGGACACTCCCTACAATGGCCAGTCATATCTTCGCATAAACTGTCCAAACAATTTTCTGAACATTGTAAATCACAATTCGAATTCGGGGAATAAACTCCATGTTTACATGTATCACAGGATGATTCATTGGAGCAAGTAGCACAGTTGTTAGAACAAGACAAACATGTTTTATTTGACAGCCAGTAACCGTCATTGCACTTAGTACAACTTATTTCACCATCGATGTCGATGTCGGTACAAGTTTGACAATTAGATGAACACTGATTGCATCTTCCTGCAGACATAAAAGCTGAGATATATAACTTGTTAGTAATGTTATACAGATTTCTGTCATGCTGTACTGGTTATATAATCATGTAATAGGGTGCAATAGTCTAGTAATATATCGGAAAACTGAAGTACTAAATTATATTTTGATAATAATTACTTAACAGATACGTTAATTCGCTAATACGTCTAATAGCATTTAATACCATCAAAGCTGCTTTTTTGATAGTTTCTCTCTCTAAATTACTACGAAGAAAATACTTGTAAATGCCAAAACCATTTTCGTCTACAATATGAAACTATAATTACATCAGATATAAATTGGAAATAAACTTACCTGGCACTAGCATCAAAACTAAGCATAAAAGCTGACAAAAATAAATAAAATGTGCCTCCATTTTGTCATCCCGAATATGATATATGTTATAAAATGCGCATTTGTATTTAGTCTGCCAAAACGGGTTCACATTTAAACTCGCCTATTAGAAATAATTCAATATTTGCTTTCAAATATTAAACCTTGATTTTGGTGTGATTTGCGCATAAGCACAACAAAACTTCCTGGTACAAAATTTGAACACTCTTTTGTTATCAATTTGTGCATTGATATAGAAATAATGCTTGTACGCTAAAAATAAACCAGAGATACAATTTCTAATCATTAGAATGTAAAAAATAAAGAGCTGATGACATATATGGATTGTTTTTATCTTTCTGAGCTACAAAAATGTATCAAACAAGATAAAATTGTCATTTCCGGTCGCTTTTTAATCTGCTGATAAGCCCAGCCAAAGTCATATGATGACTTATATGGATTGATTTTACCTTTCTGAGCCACGAAAATGTACCAAACAAAATAAAATTGTCATTTCCGGAAATTTTTCGAATCTGCTGATAAGCCCAGCCTGAGTAATATTATGACTTATATTAATTAATTTCATCCTCATGTGCCACTATAAGGCACTAACATCGAACTAATAGTTATTTTCAGTAGATCAGAAAATGTTAATTCAAAGCTGGTCATTATCTAAAAATGAAACGTGAAAAAAAATCCAACGAGTTTTGAAATAATCTTTGCAATTCTCGTTTTATTTCAAAACTGGTCGTAACAGTGCACTTTTCAACAATGTCCAACAAACACTGAGGGTTGTACAGCTGGTAACGTTTGCAAGTAATGTAATATTTGTTGGTATGGCACGTTATGTGCCAAATCGTGACGATATACTCCTGTGTTATCAGGTGGTGAATGATTCCACAATATGCGCGGGCTTTATTGAAGAATATAGTCCGGTATTTTATGGTGAACGTCCAGACAAACAACGATAACACCAACGCAGTCAATTGTATTACAAGTGAACATTTACATGTTTTGAGTGTTTATATACATCCATAATAAACATAGTGGTTAAAACGTCAGCAACAGTTTTGAAAATTGTGCAACAAAAATACGTGTAGGCAATTAGATTCAAAATTCAATCTTCTTTGTTTGTAACGCAAACATATACATGTTTCTAGTTACCCGATCCAATGCGCTTTATATTAAAAAAGATCACATTATTCATAAGTTACACAAGTTATACTATTTGCATAAGGAGAAAATAAATACATTAATACAATAATTGTAAATACAGTAACTATCACGGTAGGACATCAATTAGAGCTATCGTGTTAGCATAATTTTTATATGATGAAGTGTATAAGTGACTGTTACGTTAATTGAAAGTATTGATGTTATTTTGTCTTATTACAAAAATTGCTTCATACACAAATTTACATAGTTTATACAATAAACCAAAATTTTCATTTCTCATTAACCCTACAAATTTCACTACATTTAGTTTAACATAAAAGTACTCCCTCATATATTTTTGCGAATTACATCATATACTGGACAAACATAAAATGGAACTCATCTTCTAGCTCTCTACCGTTACATAATTAACAATACCTCTGATTATGATCGATTCTATCGTTTCCATAACGTCCAGTTTATATTCTCAAACCATGCGCTGATAGTATAAATTGTGAAAAGGTTTCCGAAATATACAAGAGATCCTATCTAGATAATATTCAAAGCAAAATGTTGTTTCAAATATATTATGCCAACACATACTAGAAATATAGGCAAATAAACGTCCTGTACTGCGTTGTTTACCGGTCTCATTTTAATCGGTGAACTGAACTATTTAACATCAACATATTAAGGATTCGACCAAAGGTATGAAAATCCGTGACTATCCAACAAAGCTTTAACCTGGGTGTCCAGTTACGTTTACCTACTATGACGACATCGCATAATGCTTTATGCAAATGGTGTACAATAATATTTTCACTATTTACAACTTTTAACCAATATTTTACTATTTTAACGTATCTATTTACATACAACTGATATCTTTTGAGTTCGCCGTATACAATGGTAGTTACTTCTGGTAGATTGCTTAACAAATAATAGCCTTTTTCAAAAATTTAAATGAACACGTTTTTTTTTCAATATTCAAAATTTCAATAGCTTAATACGATACCATACTATGTTATCTATCTACCACGGGATCCATAGAATTCACCTTTGACCCTTCCTTTTACCAATATTTTGCATGAATGGAAGCACATTTACATTTACACTAATGGAAGGAACCAATCGTGTTTACCAGAATAAAAGGAACGAAACTACTGTTATCACAGATACAATTCAACTATCCTTTTTATATGCCCGATTGCACAAGCTCCTTTCCATTAATACTTGAAACACAGAGTTAGAAGAAAAAATCATAGTATTATGTATTCTGTAAATTTGTCACGCACTTCGCCTGTGTCTCAATCCATTGACATAGAGATTATTTCACTCTATCCACCGAGTTGACCTTACTGATTCTCAGGTATTAACGCCACCAACCAGGATCAATACTCTTTGTTACAGATTTTGTTCAGTCTTTTAAAGAAAAATGCAATACTTGATGGACTCAGCTGAATCATTGCTAGCATTTTTTTGAATGTGTTTGATTTTTTACGTTTAATTCTACAATTCGTAGCCAGTATGCCACTTTATGTCAGCTACAGGTCCATAAAATATGATTTTCATATAATGCAATATTTAAACTTGAGTAATTTATCGATAACACAATTTGCAATGATGAGGAAAATAAATTCCAGATTTTCACGTCAACACAACAATTGGATTTTAAATCGCCTAGAACAGAAATACTATTGTTTACAGAGTTAAGCAATTTCGTTATTGTTTAATGATACTCAGGTCATATCTTAAAAATCAGCACTTGTAATATTTATTTACAGGAGTTATTTGGACTAAATATGATCAGAGGGATTACACTGTTGTTGTTGATTTTGGAATGCTTGTGACATCCGTTTATCGACTGCCGACGCATGTAAATTTTGATGATTAGTTCATTTAAAGGATGAACATATATTTTGTATTTGTTTTTCATAGCGGCAGTTAATTTTAAGATTTACTTTTCTTTCCATTAAAGTGGCATAATAAATTATTGGAAATACTGATGGTTTCAATTGATAAGTTGAATTGATCACGCATGTAAAAAACAACAAAAAAATGCCACCTGTAACTGGTTTGATATCCGTTGATCGGTTAGCTTCTTCAGTGCAGTTGTAGACAGAGGTTCAGTGTCACATGTCAGTGAATACAGTACCGCATGATGAAGGTATTCGTACTGTGCCTAAACAATCAAATTTATTATAATACTATCATGGTATTTCAGATGTTAACGAATTGAAAATGAACAATGGAGAATTGGTCTGTCTTTTTACGCTTTCCACCTTATAATTGTTAAGGGACGCAACTGTGTCAGGAACAAACCTATCTGGCCAAGCAGTGTAATGATACTGAATAACATCCCTTTTCTGAGAAGACTAAATAATAAAATATACAATGGTGAATATTGCATTCTTACATGTGAACGAAAACTTGATGACATATTTGATGAAATGTAGTAAATCTCTTAACATGTGTGTTGTATACTTGCTTTAGTTGAAAATAGTACATGTGTGTTGTATACTTGCTTTAGTAGTAAAATAGTACATGTGTGTTGTATACTTGCTTTAGTAGTAAAATAGTACATGTGTGTTGTATACTTGCTTTAGTAGTAAAATAGTACATGTGTGTTGTATACTTGCTTTAGTAGTAAAATAGTACATGTGTATTGTATACTTGCTTTAGTAGTAAAATAGTACATGTGTGTTGTATAATTGCTTTAGTTGTAAAATAGTACATGGTCTTACCCCAATCATCTGAATGATCAATTCTCTGACCGTAAACTCTGCATAGATATGTTCTGCTACACATTTGACGTTGTAATCATTACATGTATTTGTCGACCCCGGATTTGGCCAATATTGTTCACACTTCATTTTCTGCCAGAATATGTGAAAATCAATACATTTAGAACATTCGTTACCAAGATGCATGGTGATCTTAGCTAAATCATATGCCATAACACAAGAAACTTTGAATTGGCCACATGCAAAAATATCGTCCATTTCACACATATTATCAAAACTACAGCGAAACAATTTAGTACGTAAAACAACAAAAACAACAACAACATCAACAACAACTCAATATGCCGAAAAACAATGTTTAAAGCACGAAACTCCAAGGTACCTGCTTTGGATCTTTTCTACGACCACAGAAGGTTTTTGTAATTTTACTGTGATTGAAAAGGTTTTTTTATTTAAACACGCTTAACCTGACAAATAAAGAGTAAACTTTCGGATAAATGTCATAATGTATTTGTATATATTGTGTATGTACACCAGATTCAGAATTCTTCAGATACAGGGTTTTTAAAGTATATCATATACATATACCCCGCTTTCCTCAAGATTGGTCAACATGACAATGGCATCCACTCTGTCCTGCCAAACCATCTCCCAGAAAGTAGAGAACGCATTCATTGTGTCAGCTGTTGGTCCTGCAAAAATGAAATTTGTCTTAATCTCCATTCGAATGCATTTCAAGAGAGAGCATTAAAATGCATTTTCATAAAATACAATTACAATAAAAAAAATTCTTGTGAGTGAGAAGAAACAATTTAACCGAAGTATAGTATGTCTTAAAGATTTTATGCTTACATGCATAAATTCCATTAAATCTGTTCTTCGTGCGATTATGTACCTTAAGGGCTTCGTTGCAATTCCTTTGAAGTCCCTTTGGTAATTTCTGAAGGTAAAAAGTAGCATGCGCAAATCCCAGAATTCATTTTTTTCTTTCTTTCTGTTTGCCTCTTTTCTGTTTAATTTTTTATTCTTACAAGGATGTTTTGCGTACAGACATACATTTTTTTTATTTCCATTGTATTGTAGTATTACACGTAAGTATATGTAATGATTATTATTGTAGCAAAATAAGCCGTTTACCTGAAATTCGGTATCATAATCGTTTTTCTTTTTGACGTATTCCAACAAATTGGAAATTTGTATCCTTGATCTTAGCAAACCTTCTACATTGTAATATGTGCCCGATGATGGAATATCTTTTCCTGAGATAAATACGATATTATCAAGAAAACCTGACAGCGAAATAAATTGCTTTCTTTCATATTTCTCAGATTTGCATTATACCAAATATAGTATCTAATCTAATATACATAATATACTTCTAGGCGTAAAAATAAATCCACTAGCACAAACATCATTTGGATATGATGTATATGTAATATACAATTATGTTTTTTTTCATGAAACGCATCGGATTGAAATTTAGAGTCATTACCCATTTCAATGTCTGAAGTCATCTCTCCATCTAATGTTTCAAGATGGTGTCCATCTACATCAGACTCAGCAATTACAGCTTCCAAATCAAGGCTGGATGCCCCGTTACTGTTCGTAGATTGCTGCGATTCACCCATCTGTTTGTTACTCTTTTTCAGTTTAATTGGCTGGGCATATAAATAATCTTCAGATTGCTGAGTCGTTTTTACTTTATTTGGTTGAGCATACACTGGATAGTCAGCTGTTTGACAAGTGAAAATATCGAAACAAAATAACCCGATTTATAGTTGAGCATTCTACATGCATTACACATTTTGCACTTTGTATAAACGAAACTTTCTATGACAGGAAAAAGTCAATAAGCCTAATACCCGTCGGGTAAAATTAAACCTTTATATGCAGATTTGAATTCGCTCATGTACTTGCATGAATTAATATTTATATTCGTTATATAATTCTTACTTAAGTTTTCCTCAGCAGGGTATCCATCAATAGCTTCTGCAAGCTGATTATTTGCATTTCTATCTTTACTCTTCCTGTAAATGTTTTATCTTTTTAATACAGGTATGATTATACATGAAATAAAACAAAGCCTCTATTCGATTGGTATCGGAAGTACCGTTAGTTTACATTCGGTCTTAAAAATGCAACACTTGATAATATATCAATTAAAATACACCTCCTGCAACCGCTCCAATAAGAATAGGCTTGTTGTCGCTTTGCTTCGAAGTCTGGCCTATAAGTATGAAAACATCTATCTATAATTATTACGATTCTATAATTAAAGTAGAATGAAACGTATGGTTGAAGACGATACAATACTGTTTAAATCGTTAGCGCAAAACATGAACTCCATCTAATATGTTTTCATACATACATTACTGAATGTGCTGATAATTATCACTACCATTTGTTTATAATGTTTCACTAAGTTTCGTGTGATATTATCAAGACTAGTGAGATTAGTTTTTTTAGAATACTGTACCTTGTTGCACTATTGTGGTCAAATTTGTAGATATTTGTGAAGACATGATTATAACGGGACGAAATGTTGTTAGTTCGCACATACCATCCTTTGTTGTATATCCTTCCACACATTCACTGCAACTTATGGAACCATCTGCTTCAAAACATGTAATACAGTTTTTAATATCGTTACAAACAAACTACCTTTGCTGTTATCTGTGTGGAGGACGTGGTTGTCAGTTGAGATTTTATCCTTCTACATTTACCTTTCATTATTTCATATCCCTCACTACATGAGCTGCATACTATGAAATTATTTACTTTACTGCATGACTTACAGTTAGGAATATCAGTACAATCTGTCCTTGCTGTTGATGTAGGTTTGGTTGTTGTTTCCATGCATTCACCATTCATAACTGTATATCCTTCAACACATACTGTGCACATTACGGAAACATTCATCTCCTGACACGCCACACAGTTAGAAATATTTCTACACGATATGTCACATAACTCTCCATGCCATCCTGTCTTACATAAATCACAAACGTTACTAATTGTACACTTGTCACAGTTTAGTGGACATTCTTGTACATTATGTATACATTTATTGTCTTGTAAAATATAACCATTGTCACACTGATTGCATGTAACAGTCGTTTCACCATTCCAATCACACGAATAGCAATGTGGTATCTGTGCTGTACAGACGTATTCGCAAGTCAATCCATAGTATCCTGGTTTACAAGACGAACAATTCGTTACACTGGAGCACAACTCACAATTAGGAGCACACCCTGTACAAATGATTCGGACGTTAGTGATTTCAAAGAGGAATGTCCCATCATTACATATATTACATGCTGATCCATGGTCACATGATGAACAATTATGCGTGCATGGTCTACATTCGGAAGCGTTTCGATGTTGATATTGCCAATATCCAGCCTTACATCCATCAGCACATTTTCTTAACACACATTGTTCATTCTTACAAAGGCCACAATCAAAATCACAGAAATAACCATAACGATTACTCTCACATTGATCGCAATGTCCAGTGATTTCATCACATAAACCATCCAAACAATTTGCTGAACATTGTAAGTCACATTTCAAGTTAAGTGAATAAAATCCAGGTTTACATGTTTCACATGATGATGTATTGTAGCAAGTGGCACAGTTGATAGAACAAGGCTCACAAGTTGTATCTGACAACCAATAACCAGCCCCGCACTTTGTACATCTTGATAATCCATTTATGCTAGTGCAGGATATACAGTTTCCATCACACTGATTAGATTTTGCTGAAAAACAGCCGAGGATATTTATTACATCTATTTTCCTACATAGTTTGTTGATTTACTAATGTATTGCTTACAGATCAGAAGCTGCTGTATATTGGTAAGTTATCTTTGCGTATTACTATTAGCATACGCCGCGTCTTACTTTGTTCAAACTATTAGTTGAAGATGACTTAGAAAATTCAATGAAATAATAGATGTGAAGATGTTGTTGTCAGTTTATTTAGCATTATTTGCAAAAAATATTTTTAAAAATATCAGATCAAAAGTGTTAATAATCTGCAAATGACTAATAATGAACATTAACAATTATTCGTATTCAATGAACTTACCTGGTAAAATCATTAAAAAAATCCACAAACCTCTACACAAACTGACCGAAAGAAAGTCCATCTTCAATTTACGATGCTCAAAATTTCTAATTGGTTAGAGATATCACAGGAGTATGGCTCGGCGTCTAACTAACATATTGTGTATAAACTAATTTAGGCGATACTTCAAATCAGACACCTTGAAGTAAACTTACATTTTTACAAAATAGACAATTTAAACTTCCGTATTTAACACATGCACCGTGTATCGTAATTACGATAGCATATTTTCATAATTTCTAGACATAATGAAGTATTAGATTTAAGATATAAATAATAAGTTTGTGTTGTAGTTTTGCATGATCGAAGGTAATTTTGTTATACTACACAAAAACACGTACTTGTATCATACACACATTGTATTACATTTCTGTTTATAAATATCTGTCATTGAATAACAATGAAATAAAACCAGAAAAACTCGGAGATTGTTTTATCAATAAATAAATCTCTATTGCACGTTTTGGTGGAAATATTTAAACTCTTATACTGTCTACGTGAAAACATTGAGATGGGGATGGTATGAAGTGATTTTTGTACCAACATTAACATAACATTGTAAAACAAACGGTTGAAGGAAGATAATTCATTCCAGACGATATGTCGGATATTGAAGGCTAACATCAACAATTTGAAATTAAGTCAAGTATCATCTTTCTCTGTTAATGTTTTCTTTCAAACAGTTTAAGCATGTATCAATTTCTGAAATACGATATCAATAGAAAAATTCTATTTTTCATATTTTCCTTGATACATGTATATTTTCTAATTATTATGCTGATATGGACCGCAAATACTTGTTTCAAGCATACATGTAACAGAAAAGATAGTTGATAATAATAAATGAATAAAATTTAATAAATACAAACCTTGACTTTGCCTCGACTTTATACGATAAAATTGAAAGAACTATTAATAGAACTGAATGAAACAAGTTAGTAGAAAACGGAAGAGAAAATAGGTAAAAAAATAGAAGTTGTGGTAAGCTTCAATAAACCTTGTTTATATACTTTGCGTTTTATGAAAAATCATTCTTGTGAGATACACGTGTGCATTAGTGTTTCTTATAAGGAGCTTGCTTTTACGTACCGAAAGTGACCGAATTGCATTTCTCACTTTATAAGGTACGGTGAGCACACTACTTAATGATTTTGTTATAAATATGTGGACCGTGTATGTAACCTGTGTTTTTATATTTGCTCTGTCCAGAGGTAAGTGCTTTTAGTATCATTCGAATTCTTCAATTTAGCGATTTCACATGTCTTTATCATCATTAATCTATTTGAAAATTGCGGATGACTATTTGCGACTTAGATCATTCTGATTTTAAATTTTCAGAGCGTCTAGTCCTTAAAATTAATACTAATGATAAAATAAACATTTTATCTGCGAGATGTTGCTGGTGACTCCAACTATAAATAAATGTTATTATTTGGAGATATGGTAACAGTCCGGGGGGTAGGTCCTCTTTATGTTTGATTTCCGCTGGATATATTACTAATCTACAAAGCTTAAGTCGTAAACGGAGTCTTTTAACCACTGGTACTGACCATTAAATACCGCATCAAAGCTGTCAACGTTTATAACACTAGTGCCAGAAAAGTGTCTGACAGACAGACAGGAAGACGGACAGGTGGACAGACCTTCACAAGGCACCTCGAGTGCTGGATAAAACATACAACATATGACGATTTTTAAATCACACGCAATTTATTTAATGACGAATTTATTACATACCAATAAACATTGTCTCACACCTACATGTCATAGGCGAATAAACTGAGCATACATATGATATATAGAATTGTTGGAAATACCAAGCATTGATAGGACCGGGTACAAATTGGTAGCGCGTCTCTATCATAAACATTAGTGCCTACCAAAAATAATGGTTGTGAGCCAAATTTGGTACATTCTAAAACGCTTAATAAATGCGTCAGCCACACTGGCTTTGTATCAATATAAATGTACATAAAGTAACAATTTGCAAAGTTGTTTACTTATGAAGAAAAAACGACGATCGTAACAGCCGATCGCGTAAACGTATGACGCTTCAAGAAGTTGAGACTTGTTACTTAGACATAACGATATGCATGTAAATGTGATAAATGTACCCAAGGTGATACTACACTCATCAGGACTGAAACCGAATGTCTTCAATATTCTTAAACTAAAACTTTTTTTACTATTCATACTATTACTGGTAATGAAAGTTCAGTGTAATTATTATTTAATATTATTATTATTTAATAGCTACAATATATAATATACTTTTTATACGGTTTATACTTTTTTCACTGGAGTTAAATGTCACAACAACATGCAGGGTTTTAACGGTAGACACCAGGCGCACACCTGGGTAGAACAATTGACCTTCCGTAAGCTAACTGGTTTATATATAATATAGTGGAATGAAATAAAATTTGATGTAATCTTCGATTTTCACCTCTTCATTCATATATAATGTGGATTCTAAAAACTGTCTAGAATGCAATAGCCTTAATGGTGTGCTGAATTATAATTGATGTCTGTTCTGTAAGCATTTCATTGAAAAATCATGAACTATATCGAACAAAACATACAGCAAATGTAATAATTTTCCTCTGCAATTATTCAGTAAAGGCCAATCAGTGTGATGGACACTGTATATCCTGCACTAACATAAATGGAGTATCAGGATGTAAAAAGTGCGGGGATGGTTATTGGTTGTCAGATTCAACATGTCAGCCTTGTTCTATCAACTGTGCCACCTGTTCCAATGCATCATCCTGTGAAACATGTAAACCTGGATTTTATTCATTTAAACTGAAATGTGACTTACAATGTTCAGCAAGTTGCTTCGATGGTTTATGTGATGAAATCACAGGACATTGCCACCAATGTCAAAGTAATCGTTATGGATATTTCTGTGATTTTGATTGTAGTCTTTGTAAGAATGAACAATGTGTGTTAAGAAAATGTACTGATGGATGTAAGGCTGGATATTGGCAATATCAATACGGAAACGCTTTCGAATGTAGACCTTGTACGAATAATTGTTCATCATGTGACCATGGATCAGTATGTAATATATGTAATGATGGGACATTCCTCTTTGAAATTACTGACGACCGAACCATATGTACAGGGTGTGCTCCTAATTGTGAGTTGTGCTCCAGTTTAACGAAGTGTTCGTCTTGTAAACCAGGATACTATGGATTGACTTGCGAATACATCTGTACAGCACAGATACCACATTGTTATTCGTGTGATTGGAATGATGAAACGATTGTTACATGCATTCAGTGTAACAATGGTTATATTTTACAAGACAATAAATGTATACATAATGTACAACAATGTCCACTAAACTGTGAGAGGTGTATAATTAGTAACGTTTGTGATTTATGTAAGACAGGATGGTATGGAGAGTTATGTGACATATCGTGTAGAAATATTTCTAACTGTGTGGCATGTCAAGAGATGATTGATTCCGTAATGTGCACGGTTTGTGTCGAAGGATATACAGTTATGAATGGTGAATGCATGGAGACATCAACCGCATCGACATCAACAACAAGGATAGATTGCAGTGACATTTCTAAGTGTAAATCATGCGGTAAACTAAACAATTTCATAGTATGCAGTTTATGTAGTGAGGGATATGAAGTAATGAATGGAAAATGTAGAAGGATAACATCTCAACAGACAACTACGTCCTCCACACTGATAACAACAAAGGTAGTTTGTGACGATATTAAAAACTGTGCTAAATGTTATAAAGCAAATGGTTCCATAAGTTGCAGCGAATGTGTGGAAGGATATGCAACAAGGGATGGTAAGAATATTAAATTTTAAAATATTCCTTATCATAGATGCTGATGCTGAAGTATCAATGATCTTAGAAACATGTCAATTACGTGATTAATAAAATTATCATACGATGACTTATACTAATTAGTTGGATGTATCTATGCTTTAAACGTGAACAAACTGCATGAGGCACATTATATAAAGCAACACAAGTTCCTATTAATCACAAATTAAAACGTTGCGATACACAACATCTCATTTTTAATTGAGACTCTAGCATCTAATTTAAATAAATTTTGATCACCAATATTACACTTACTTTGTGTATTGTATGCGTATCTGACATACAAGTTCATTGATAATTATCAAATATCTGTACGTTTAAGGAGCATCTAGTGTAGACATCTGTGGCAGTTGCGCACTTCAGTCGAACAGTGCAAGTTTTCAAGCGAGTACGTTTGTTATAGGACTTGTGACTGGAATTGGAATTTCTATATTTGCCATTGCATTAATAGCCGGTATTTGTTATGTGATGAGGCGGTAAGTGTGTTATGTTTAAATTTTTATGGGGTAAATGGAAAATAGGATCTTATCAATTATCAATATTTCGCAAATTTTCGTACATCTATGAGTCAGACATTTTACCATTTACAACATTGTTATAATAAATATTTGAGTTGATATTGTATTAAATTGGTAATATTATGACCTTCTTGAATCAACGTGTATTCAACCTACTGATATCAGTATATAGAATCAAAGCATTAATACTACATCATGGAAACTATCCTATCAGTTACAAATCTCAAATACTAAGGACTCTCGTCTCTTTGTAAGTAAGTAATTCATGCTCCTGTACTGATCCAAGTATGCTAAGTGTAAAACAAACAAAAAATATGTGTCATCTTAAGCTGATATGTATAAATGGATACTTTCAGAAAATATTTTCGACATGGTAACCGATCGACATGTCATGACCTAAAAGACCCATTTTATGAAAACAGCCCAGCTTCGAATGAATCAGATGCTGAACATATAAGTTCTGATCGTATCAATCAAGAGAATTCACAGCAAATGGACATACTGGAAGGCCACAGCAGCACTGTGTATGAAGGGATGGATTCAGTGCCAGGTAGTGATGAAACCGCCTCCGGGATTCACTATCAAACGTCTACAGATAGAGATCAACACGAGTATTCCAGTTTGGGTGTACGTGAAGGGGAGCATGTATACAAGGGTAATGCTAATGGATGTAACTCCTCATTGTTACTTAAATCAAAAGTAATAATATGTCCGATAATTCGAATTATATTTAATATGTTATTTGTGTATTGCATCATATGCAGGCCTATGATTACAAATTATTGTAATGTTTACTGGTTGATTGAATACAAGTTTATATAAGGCTATACATACTAGCATTCGTATATATTTAATATAAATTGCTGAATGTCCATTTATTGGAATGAAAATAACTACATTGTATACAGAATAGCATTACCACCTAAAACGAATTCAATATTTTTGTAATCTTTCAGATCTTACTGCGTTGTGAAGATGCAATCCGCACATTTACGTATATAGAAAAATACTACAATTCATGGTATAATACAACAATAGATTGGTTTAGTCTAAAACAAAGACAAAACACGATTGTTTACTTCTATGCCACGGCTGTGGAGAAAATGGGAACAGATACTGCTTTTTAAATATATATGTATCCCATAACGTATTTGATGTTGAAATGGGTGTAAACAGTTACTACGCTAGATGGCAAAAACCAGTAACTATTTATTTTGATGAAAGAAGAAATGCATTTCTGTTCTGAATTAGAAGACGAACTTCATGCAATATTAGTGTCCCCGTCCAATGAATTGAGAAAACAATTTATCAATAAATATTTTTGGAAAAGGCCAAATACAAAAATTATTGAATTATTATCTTCTCAAAATGAAAGTGGTGTCAGAAAGTTATCCATGTTTATATTGTTTCAATTAACGTGGATTACCTGTAATCAATATTCTATATGATAATATGTACTAATATGATAATTGATTTAACTATCATTTGTAAAATTTGTACTTTGATTACCCAATGTTGTCCTGTACATTGTATTGTATGATTATTATGTATTATTTATGTACACCTTGTGCACACCGACCTTGAAATTATGGTTTATAAATATACATGTATGTATTTATATCAAGTTATCACTGTATACTCATTGGCATATCGCCCACATGTATTTCTGAAACTAATAAAATAAATTAATAGATTTGAATGGAACGCTTCGATGTGTTACTTTTAGAAGTGTTTTTCTTTGCATCCCCCATTTAGTAACCCCATTACGATTGTTTTGTAATACCCGTGTACAATAATGTTTTGTGAAAAACGCGATATAATCAGGAAGTTAACATTAGCCAGTATCAAATCCACTTTGAAAATAGTCTAAATTGCAAGTTCATTCAAACTATTCATACCTTGACAATCAGATTTTAAAATAATCTCAATGGAAATAAATTTATTGTAAACTGATTTCAAACATTCACCATAGACACACACACTGGTATTATATATACTTCTTCTGGATAACAATTTAGTGAACTTTAATAACGATAATTGGTTTACAAATGGCTAACTCGTATTGTAGAAATTAGTACAAGTTTGAGGTAAGAACTAATAACAGTTTACAGGTAAAATCGAGTATCTACATTAAACAGTTGCACAGTACATACATTTTGAAGCATTATAAATATTCGTAAACATATTGAAAATAACTTCTTTGAATGATTACACCGACCAAACGCGTATTATCTTAATTTAAATTCGACATTCATAATATGGGCCGCCTCATGAGAAAAGGGCCCTCATAACAATTTTATGGAAAATCAGTTTTTACCTGATTCTTATATTGGGATGTTTACCAAATGTTTATATTATATGACTGTGTATATCTTACATGCTGATTGCTTGTTATTTGTACAATATCTGACCTCAATCAAGATATAATTCAAAACTTCCTGAATTATCACATTTTGTGCAAATTTACTCGTACATGATACACATAAACTGCGTCGTTATGCGTACGCAAATACACAAAATGATACTTGTGCAGAAGTTTAAAAACTCTGTATTGTATTTGTATGTAATAGAACGAATGTTGTAAACAGATGCACATTTTGTACGTTTGTTTTGTTTTGCCTGTGAAGGTTTGCATGCTGTACTTCAGTTTTCACGGCATAAACCAGGCCTTCCTTGTTACTGATCAGAACTGACAGAGCTGTATATTTATCAATGCATAAACAACTCTCTGTTAACCTCAATGACGTTAGTATCAAATGGCCTTGGTATGTTCATTCTTCAGACAAACAATGTGCATTATTTCTCATTAGCAAAACCTGTAAACTATGCCTGTTACGTCATTGTATTGTGGCAAGATCTGACACTTTTGTTTGTAAATATGTAGATACTTCTGCGATGCAGTAAACTGTTTTTCAGACTACAGTCATGGTGATAAACACTTCAAAACAATTGATGTTATTACCCGCTCTGATATGTATGTGTAGAGGTAAGGCGCAAAATTCAAATTCCATTTTGTCAGTACTTAATTAATTAAAGAAACTTCGAATATTATCATTTTATTTCCTTATGTCACACTCACAAGAGTATTTATCATTCAAAAATGCGCGGACACACTAAAATAAACAATGAAAGCAATATTACTGTAGTGGAAACACACACCGCACACTATAATAGATGCTTGTAAAATTGCATTAAAAACAGACAACAGCAAGAAGTAATATATTGTGACATGAATATATAGATGTTCGTTCTTTTTATCCATTCCTTGTTTCTAAACCTTATTGCAAATTCAATAAGCCTGTAGTTTATTATTGTATAAATCATGTTTTGTACATCAGCAATCACAGATACAACAAAACTACGATTCCATCCGACCAATGTGATAGTTAGTGAGGGCCACAATGTTACATTAACATGTAACATTTCCAATTCTGAAGATGGAGTGTTTTACATTGAATGGAACAATCAGAAATCAAATGTGTATCATCCACAAGAAAACTGCAGGGTGTCAGGTCCGCTAACAAACACAGTCAAATACAATGTAACCTGTATTAATGAAGATGTTCAGATAACTATAATCAACGTGACACGTGATCGTCATGGTGAAGTCTGGCAATGCCGACGGAACATGTTTGGAACAAGTTATGAAAGCTCGTCCACCATAACTGTAAACAGTAAGTTAATATAATAAAGTAAAGTCATTTCTTGACGACGACATTGTTAATTACTCTAGGTAACACTGAGATATTACTCATACACATGAAAACGGCTAAAGACAAATTTGCATGGTGCAAATTAACCACAGGTGTGGAATGTCATTTTTTACTCTTGTAATTGATTATTTCATTACAAATTGGACACTAATGAAAACTAAGAATAATTTTCTGTTTGCTCTGTACATGAAATAAAAGTATAAGTCCTTTTTTCCCGAAGCAGTATAATACTTATGAATCAACAATTTTTAGTTTTGATTTGTCCCTGCATTAACTCTGACAGATATTGTACGTTATTGACCAATATTTTCTTTCTTAATACTATTATAATTAGCAGACGTCACCTGGAAATGACGTCATACCAAACATTTTAAGTCATACGAGAATCTTCGAAAGTTTAGTGCGCTTGCATTAATTTGTTTCTTATATTTCTTATATTATCCGGAAATAATTTAAATAACCACTGAGAAAATGTGTGTTTATGAAACACATTATGCTTTATACAAAATACTTGGTATATATAAAATCACTTCACAAATCTCATGTAATCCCGCTTAAGTCTCGTCAACAAATATAGATTTTATGTAGTTCGTGGGTTGTATAACAATATATATATAAATATATATATGAACAAATTCATTGACTTCATACAAGACTCTGAGAATAAAGCGAATGGACTGAGTAAATGCATCAACATAAAGTTCTTTTTTGGGGAAATATATAAATTAAAGCATCCTGAGGCTTCTGCTGATTTCATCATGAAATGTACAAAGGCGCTCTTGTTATGTCATTGAAGATGTGTCAGCATGAATCATTGATTCTCTGAAATTTAATTTGGGTTGTAGCACCATTAAAATACGATTATATATCAACATATAATTTTGTTAAGCATACACAAAACCCTTATTTATGTTTAACGTAGTTAATATATTTGACTGCAATTTAAAATCATCATGATATTTTTGTTTATGAGAGCCCCGGTCACAAGCATGGATTTAGCCTAGATGCAGACAAAAAGCGGCTGTTGGTGATTATACTTCGTTTTCTGTCGTGGTATCAGATACTCAAGAATAAAGTATTTATAAGGAAAACTCTTATATTATTCTAGTTCCGATCACAAATGTTGTACTCCAGAATATGTCAAAATACACAGAAACAACAGAGAACATAGTCACGACATTTGTTTGTGTGACATCAGCCGGTTATCCAGAAGCATCAATACGTTGGTACAAGGATAATACGATACTTACTGATGTTGATGTGTCAACGTCCAGTGTGTTATCTAACAAGTACATGAAAGTTGTAAAGAGCACATTACGTCTAAAATTCACAAGGACTGAGAATTCTTCTGAAATATTCTGTGAAGCCACAAACAGGGACACCGAATGGTTCAAATCGAACAAAACTTCTGTGGTTGTATATTGTAAGTAATGCATTTGTTTTAAATTTTCACTGCCAATAAACCTAAAGTTTTACAATCAAGACAAGTTTAAATAACACTCGCATTGGCCTTTCGTATTTCTGTCAGTGGTGTGAATTTTAAATGTATTCACATAGTTCGTTTAATTTATCAGCTGGTATGTTGCACAAAATAATGTACGTTTTCTATAATACTAGAAACACTGTGATTTAGTAAACATTACAATAAACTATTTATCTGTGCCCAATAACAATCATTAATTCACAATGGTTATATTATGTTCATTTAAAGTTGCCCCCGATGTCCCAATTATACAAAAAGACTCGTTTCAACTCGATGGATATATAAAAGTGATAGAAGATCATTCACTCAATGTGATGTGTCATGCTAATAGTTTTCCGGAACCATCTTATGCTTGGATCAGACCAGATGGTACAGAAGTGAAAGGACGTAGATTAGATATTTCCAGAATACAACGACACATGGACGGAGATTACAAATGTAAAGCAACCAATACATTGTCTTCTGGTACAAAGGGTGAAAATGTTTCATCTATTGATGTTGATGTTCTATGTAAGTACTCGATTACTTTACACTCTAATTTATAAATCGATTACTTTACACTCTAATTTATTAACGAAATTTGAAATGTTACCAAACATGGACATTTCATCGAGTAAATAAATTGTCAGCGTAAATTTTTATTCCGTATGCACTAGAGGTGAGACGTTTATTCTCAGAACACTTTTTCAGATCCATCAAGTATACCTCAGTTTTCATACAATGACAGTTATTCAATGTATGTAGTGAGGTATGGATTTCTTCATGTCGTACGCAATGACGGTTTTCGCTGATCTGTAAGGCAACCAGTCAGGGTGATTCAGAACGCATGTCCAACAAACAATGCTTAATAACTTCGCAAATGTTGGTTGTAGATCTAGATTTAGTAACAGTAGACAAAATATTGAATAAATTTTGTTGAATATACAGAAGAATGTCATGTCAAGTACATCTTAGTTAATTTGAAAAAGCGTACTCTATCTTAAAAAATACTTGCATGACAACGTGAGCCTTCAATATTTAAACCAAATGTACGAGTCATTTTGTTCCATGTAGAACGCGAGTACATCCCTGCCTGTCCACTGGTTACATTTAACTGAAACACTGTATTTCAAATTCCATATGTGGAACAGGAACACTCTCTGCTTCACAGGTGATTTTTATGGGAGTTACTGGTGTTTAACGCCGTTTTTCAAAAAATTTTCAGTACTATACGGCGACCGGTTCACCTAACCAGTTTCCTGGACTGTATACTAACCAGTACTAACTTACCCTTCCACAAGGGGCCGGCAACTTCTCCACATATGGAGGAAAATCAACATTTTGTCTTATTTTCATCGAAGTTTTATGGGAGTAATACTGCTCAAAACAGCCATATTTGGAATTTTCTTTATGCTCACCACTGGTGTTGTAGGACGGTCTGAGAGAAATACAAATATATTATCTTGTTTCTGTTCTTATACTTAGGTATACAGACATATAAGAACGGAAATAAGGTAGTAAACGTTTTATTGAAAAGCAGTAAGTTGATAGATAATATATTATCAGACAGCAGAATAGTTTTATGCGCGCAACATATATTGTAGATCCGCCGACAGAACCCAAGTTTTTTTACAACAACAGTGATCACGTGATTTCCCAAAACACGCTATATGTTATCCGAGACCATGCATTTAAAGTCGTGTGCATTTCTACTGGAAATCCGATTCCAGACACATATTATTGGAATTATTCCTTAGCGAATGATGGACAACAAATTGAGCTCAGGAATATATCAACAGATGTACACTTGACCTGTGTGGTGGAAAATACTATGATTGACAGTTTTGGATCAACACGCAATGGTAGAACAAACGGCTCGTTAGAAGTTTCAATTCTAGGTATGTTTCACCATTGCTTAGTCTGGATATTTTCAAACAATAAAAGAACGCAAATACCGAGGCAATTATTTCCTCAAAACGGGCTAAAATAGCAACAAATCAGTGAGCTATAAAACGGTGTCAGTCGATTACTGATATACTTGTTTATCTAGATCCATCACAAAATAATCAACTTCATGTAAACGGTAGAAAAACCAGTAACAACTTATAATATGGATATTATCATCACTGATTATGTCTTTCACAGATGATGCTATTTAATATTGATATCATATAATAAATCAGATATCATGTAATTGTTTATCTAGATCCACCACAAAATATCCAACTTGGTGTAAACGGTAGAAAAACAAGTAACAACTTGGAACATGTAGTAGAAGGTAACAATGTCAGTCTGTATTGTAATGCGAGCAGTGTTCCCTCTCCTACTACGTACACATGGACAAGATTACCGGAAACATCAATGTATCATGGTTCAAATGGAGAATATACAATTATTAGAATCAACAGAACACAAGCAGGGATATATGAATGCAAAGTAGAGAACATCTTGAAACCTTCGTTTGAAAAAGTAAAACATGGAATCAACTCCGAATCTCTACGATTAGAAGTATTATGTAAGACAATGCTCTTGATATTATCAAAGCATGAAAATATATAGAAACATACCATATTTATCACTCAGTAATAATGTATTTGCAAACATTAGCTAGTACAATGGCGTGTGTGTTGTTGACTTTCATTTTCACATAACAGCAGGTTCCAAATTGGAATAAATTCTAAGCTAAGGACGAAATCATATCACTGAAATTATTTCAGTCGGTCAAATATTTTACAACTATATGTACTGTCTTGTATAATGAAATACATTGTATGTATACTATAATCAGGGATTATTTCGTTTTACATACTATTGTTCAGCGTTAAATTGCAGATGGGGAAATTTAAAAAGTACGACCGCGTGCATCTTTTACCGAAAGTTCATACACCTTGACATAAAAATATAACTTAATAATGAACAAATAGATGGGCATTGCTCTGTATTGTCTTTAAAAAGTGTTCATAAGCTCTTATATAGATGTTTTATGGTAAATAAATATTTCGAAATAGTTAAAGAAGACTATATCTTACAGATCCGGCTGCTATCAATGGATTTGTAGTCAACGGGTATACAGCTAATGGTGTTCTAGTAAATGAATCTGATCAAGTGACATTTGTCTGCCGTGTTGATGGTAAACCAGCATCAAATGTCTCCATTATGCATAAAGACAATGTTATATCACACCAGATAGCGCAGGCGAGCTTGAAGTATACTATTACAAATATCACATGTGCTGAGAATGGGCAATACACATGTACAGCCAGAAATGAATATAACACGGGTCAATCGATGAAAACTGTCAATGTGAATGTTTTATGTAAGTACATACATGAATGTATAGAAGATATACAAATATTTATTGTATATGTGACAACTGTATCAAGTATCATTGTGAACTCAATTCAATTATTCACGAGTAAATGTAATATTAATATACCAACAGAATGCTTATTGTAGTATCGATATATAAATTTATAACAGACAATTAATTTGATATACAACGATTAAGTTGTGATTTGCTAAATATTTTTTTATTAATTGAAATCGCTATATTTACAAAAGGTTCGCCTAGACCTAATCCAAAAGACGGCATGGAAGCCACTTTCGTAAGTACTCTTCATACCGATTTGACAGTAAGTTTTGAAGTGTCAGCTTACCCAGCTCCTGGTCCCGCTGGTTTTGTGTGGGGGAGAGAAGCAGGAAATGGATCAACCTGGATAAAACTTGAAAACAATGACATAACACAAATAAGATCTGCCGACTTCGAATCTAATCTCACATTGAAGAATGTAACAAGATCGTCTTTTGGAAAATACGAAATAAAAGTGACTAATGCAGTTGGTATATACACTCATAAATTTGTTGTGATAACCAGAGGTAAGAATGACTCTGATTTAAAAAGCATTGTATTGAATTTATTGCCACGTACTGATTTTACTACTAGTAAGATTTACATGAAATTTGTTGTGAAGAAGCCTTTTGACGTTTTAATTACAATTTGCTCATATTATACCAGTTGACCCCTTTTAGTGGCCGCTGGTGCCAGAAATAGAAATACATTAAAAAACTACACTTTTTGTCATGAAACAATGGATTATCAAACTTGGTTTGTAGCATCCATACATGGTTATCTAACCAATAGATGTGTCATTACTATACTTGGTTTGCAACATCATTTGATGATCCACTTTCAAGTTTGCTTATACAAATTGGTAGGCCCCTTTTGGTAGCCACCAGACTAAAAACAGAAAAACCTTAAAATGACTTTTTTCATGAACTAATGATTAGGTCATTACATTTCATTGAAATTGTAAAAGAACAGCAAGTCGTGAAAATAGACGACATAGGACGGCAGACTGTGTCAATGATTATGACAATTTATGTACGAAATGTGCGGTATCTGTACTGACGAAAACGAAACCCATCGTATGAATGGAACGCAAGTCTTTAGAGGGAAAGACATAGTTCGAGCAAGAGTTGTCTCACTTGTTAATATCCGATTCGGATCCGAAATTACAAAAGTTGGATCCGTACCCGCGAATCTCTAGATGGATTCGAGTAATTCGGACATTTCGGGTAACAGTTGCAGCCCTATCTATCTTTCAGTAGTTTTATCATGAAGTATGTTGTTCATGCGTGAAGTGTAATCCATTAGAACAAAATATCTCATTTAATTCGCATACAAGTGTTAATACGCAAAAGTTTCAAATAAGACTTTGAATGATCAATAACCGGTTTTCCACTAAGAAAGAAGGACACACACCAGTGCTCTAAACAATCTACTTAATTATTTTGTTAGAAATTTCAACGTTGTTTTATTTATTTTCATCATTTTATTTGCAAATATATTTCTACGCCAAAAACACGTATCTGTGTGATTGACCTAATATATTCTGTCATCCATTTCTTACTTACACACCGCATAAGGAAACAGGTTTGTACTAGTACCTTACTAAGAAAATAGGTCAGATTAGATGGCCGTCATATATCCCATAAATACAAGTGTTGAAACGTTTAAACTAGGTGCAAACCTACACACGGACAGGCGGACATAATATATTTATACTTATGAACAAAAATTTCGATATATGTGTCACATACGTCACTGTATTCTGTTGTCATTTAAGCAGAAACACCTAATAACAATTCCATGTCGTATAACGTTATACCAATCATTGTTGGTGGATCTATTGGAGCAATAGGTTTACTTTCTGGAATACTTATAGGCGCTTTCATCTATAAAAGAAGGTATTTATTGACATAAAAACTTAATAATATTATTATAATTGTTTTTTTGTATTGGACAGTACACTTCAGAGACTTTTCCTCCACGATATCTTTTATATAATGACATATATGGATGTTCTCTTTTGAACAATATTACCTAGTATCGAATTCAAAAATTCATTAAAATTTAATTGGACTGAATACGTTCCATATTGACAACACGGAGAATGATATCTTAATATTACAACCATTTTGAATGAAGAGATGTTTTGACTTAATAATAACAAACATTGGAACAATTCAATTTGAAAAGTTTCAGAGGCTGACAGTGATACTCCTTTGACTCTACATGAGTTTATTCATGCTTCATTTTATAGGTTTGTCAAACTATCAGATGTGTTTGGCCTATGGAAGAAATCACCGTCTGATAACCCGTCAGACTCAACAAACGAAAATACTGTTGCAAAACCTTACACAGAAAATGTAACTGATTCTAAGAGACGACCTTCCACAGGGTCTTCTAGTATGCAAACATTTATAAATGTATTTAAGAAATAATAACTATATTTACATATTTCATCTGTGTATGAGTTTCTGGGGTATATTAAAACACAAATGTTTAGAATAAGATAAATTAATGATGAACAGCTGAATGTCTTTTTAACCTAAAACATGGAAAATTGCATTTTTACTCGGCGCTTCAATTGTGATTCTACGAAGTAAATCAATTCACGATGTGGTTATGATGGTGAATTGATGACTAAAATAAAAAAAGCCGATCGTTGTTTTATTTTAGATTTATGAATAGATTATTGATAATTTGTTTGTATGGACATCTTTATCGTGGATTCATTTATATTAACATATCAGAATTTATTTCTACAATGTCATGCACAGTGTTTAGTGAGTGGTACCCACGATATGTGCTTTATTATCTGTAAAAATATGTTATTTAAGGAACCGTAATAATTCAGGGGAGGTAATAAAATTATGAAGCGTCAGTTTCAGACAGATATCTGATAAAATGAAGAGTATGATACGACAACTAGTATTTCAAATAAATTTCAGGATCACCTTATGAAGGATTACAGATGTCAGCAATTGGACAAGGTAATTACTTACCTGTATGCGCATCATTCACAATATATATTATTATATATATTTGTGTCCACAAACACAACATTGAGTAAATATCATCTCTTCAATCATGCTTTCCAAGTTTATATACGCAAAATCAGAGTGCCTTAATTATTTTATATCCTGTATGATTTCTAAACGTCCATCGACGCATCACACACTTGAACTTTGTTCACATGTGACTTTACATGTAACTTTACATTGAATGGTGTACACATTTGAGTTTACATTGAACTTTGTACACATGTGACTTTACACTGGACTTTGTACACATTTGACTTTACATTGAATTTTGTACACATGTGACTTTACAATGAACTGTCTACACATGTGGCGTTACATTTTGTGTGTTCTTCCAATTGTTTTAACTTCGGATGATGTTTCTTCCAGGTGACGAACTGCTATATGAATCCATCGGAAATCAAGGTAAGTTAAAAAAAACGAAAACTCACATTCAGATACGAAATTTAAACAAAAAGCAATACAAGCCACTCATAAAATGATACATTATGCTGAACCCTTTTCATTGGGGGTTTGCAAATAATGTTGCGGTGATAGACCTGACAATAGGTAGTACAAACATATACTCAAAATAATTACCTAGCATTTCTATTGCATTGTAATATTCCGTCCATCTATATTTAAAATCCTTCTTTTGAAATACATATCGGTGTAATTAATGTACTTTTCAGAGGCGGAGAATATGTATGTGAATTTACAGCTGTTTGCCTTTTGATGAAGATTTTGTATACAAAGACAATCTCATTATAGCAGTGACAAAATCTACACCTACTGATTGAGTAAAAGTGTAAAATATTGTAACATATGAACATGTATAACTGTATTACTAAACTATTATAATGAGTATTAATCCAGCTTGCAAGTATGGTTTTGCACATTTTATACATGTTTTACTTATAATATCAAAGTGAAAAGAAATATATATTTACTGGATATATAACTTTTTGTTCTGCTGTGTTAGCCCTGTTGATAATCAGATCAACTTACGTATTCCAGAAGTGAAATGATTTTCAGTGTACTTCGATTATATTAAGGACTATGATTAAAGCCTAACAATTCATTGGTTAAGTAGACTTTTGTAGGAAACAGATCGTGTTTCTGACAATAATGTAGGAATAAATCAAAGCTTCATTTTGGTTATGAATAAATGTTGTTTGTTCATCCATTGTTAAGGAGATCTGTTCGTTTGGAAGTTCAAATTAACAGAAATTGAATTGTATATTACGAATTAAATATATCCTCCTTTTTGTAGCTCTTTAAATAACAAATACCTTTCGCCAAGTTCTGTACTTACCTCCCTTGAACTAACTATACACCATATGCATGTGTATTGTATATCACCACGTTCGTATTTTATCATAATGTTGATTCTCGTTTGAAACAACTATGTAAGTATGAAGTTGAAGAATATTCTTTGAAGATGGTACAGAAGTTATTAAAACTATATTGCCGGAAATTTACGAAATGATTTCTGGAATGAAAACGGGACATGAAGACCAGCTTGGAATTCCAGACAATCAATAAACCTCAAAACACATTTATGTTTGCATATGATGTACACTTGAACGAACAATGGAACATCGATCGCCAAAAACAAAGAAATTGTAAACAAAAAATGTATTTGTGTTTCATTCTAACAAATTAATGGCAACAAACAAATTATTGTATCTATTTTGTTTTGAACTTTAGAATTGGCTGTGTTTAAGATTAGAGTGAGTCCGAATTAGTGATGAAATTAGAGTGATGAAAAATGAGCATTTGAGTGTATTTATAGTTCGCCCAATAACATCAAGTTGAACGATTTTGTTATATTTTATGTTGTATGTTAAGAGCTACTGCATCTTCACCAAACGTACAATGGCCGGTATATACTTTGATAAAGTTGACAATATATTTTGTTTTATTGATATTATACTTCCATATGTAGTTCAGAACATGAGCTATGATAGCTTTAATTTGGGTCTGAATGTATTGAATTTCGAACTGAAAACGAAGTTGCGAAGTGGTTCGCGAAAATGCATTATCATATGAATAAGATCTTATCAAACAAAGTGCTATAAATAATTAGTGGATCATACTGCTTCCTAACACAATGACAGCATCATATTATGCCGGGCCTGGAGTCGGAAACAAGAATAATCGATATAATCACTGCTGACTGAATTTGTTGGGAGGGCTCATCAAACACCATTTAAAATAAGAACTGCGAAGTCAGTATTATAAACCACATACATTTACATGAAATATTGTAGGTACCTAGGAAGCTTTATATATATGTTGAATATAGGAACTTGAAGGTCATCGCTATAAAACACCATTATATATTATTATGAATTACAAATATTGCGTGAAAAGCATTTGAATATAAAGTAGTACAGAAATGAAAAATAAAAACATCAAAGGTCCTTTTACCCACCGACATAATTGGTAGTTTTATTTTTCAATCTGAGATACCACTTTTTTAATTAACAATAACATTGGCTGGAATGTAATAAAAAATTTGGGATAATTGATTTGGGGACGCACTTAACATTGCCATCACTAAAGGTTTTCTTGGTCAATTATACTTCTCAATATGATGCTGAAAAATATATATATACGTTCATACGTGGACTTAGATATGTGAGATAATAAGTTAACTCTATATATGTGGGTGTTTGTTTGCATTACCTTGATATCTTTTCTTGATATAAAGAATTGACCCAGAGGCTTTAATAAATACAATGCTGATTCTTCAGCAACATGTTGACCCTTGTTATAATGTTTCAACTGATCTATCACAGACATGGGTTTTATTATTACGTTTGCGAGGTGGTAAAAGGGAGAATTCCGACTCTACCAATCTTCATCCACCATTGTGAAAGGTGTGATTTAATACAATAAATTTTTGTAGAAAACGGACGTTTTTATTAAATAAAACGGATTTAAGCCATTTAACAATAAGAGAAAACGGATTTTCAACTCTGGAGAAGTCACATATTTTTGTGAGTGATCTAATGAGATCGGACAATTTTGTCACGATAAAACGGTTTTTTGTACCCATTGGCTCTAGCTAAGGTATAAGATCATTTTCGTCTTTTGTTCTCACAACTAAGTGAATGGATTTGCGGTATAGTTTTGCTTCTTGTCGACGGTACTAAAGATATATATGAGGATCAGGTTATGACAAATACATTTCATCGTTTCTCTTTCCACTGCGTCGTATTTTGTACACATAACGCGAGGTTATATCCTCGTTTACCAACCTTTGTTATTCTTGTATATCAATTAATTTTTTAAACACCGTGGTTTGTTCAGGAAGATAATGCTATCAAGTTTTATGCTTTAAATTTCCATTGATAATTGTCTAAACATTGTGTAAATTAAACAAGCCAATCCTGACATTCAGCTTTTGAAATAACACAAGGAAATAAAGTCATGTATTCTATTAAAATATTTGTTAAGGAAATATTCTGTTTTAACATACATAGGGATAAGTAAATGCTGTAAGTAAACTTTATTAACTATAATAGGTTTATAATTCGTAATGTTTCCATGAAGGTTTTTGCTAGAAAAAAGTTGTAGGTGCATAAGGTTGATGAATCCAGCAAGAGTACTCACGTACTTATTTAATGTTCACTTTTTCATGTACGTCAGATATCTGACCTCAATGAATATAAACCTTAAAATGTCGATGCATTTCCCTACTTCTGAATTTATTGCTTTTTTAAAACATACTCATACGTGATACAAATATAGATTCCATTCAATTGTGCAATGTTTCGTAATACAAAGTAATAATTCATTTGTTTAGTACTTATATTGTTGGTGTTAAAACAAACCTTAATCTTACAAAAAGGAAATGATAATCGTGCGGTAGAATAAATGAAGTAGATTTGAACGCATGCTATCGAAGATTTAGATACCAGTTGCTTATGCAAAAAAATGCAGGCTTGTTTTATTTAGTGAAATATGTTTTGTTTATGGAAACAACTAACTTTCTTTTTCACCTGTCACACGGTAGTATAAGATATTTAATAGCGGTGTAGATTCAGTGTTCAGTCCGAAAACGGCAACTTCGCTAAAAATAGTTGAAAGAGTGAAAAAGTCGATTGCTACCGATGCAAGATTTACGACAATGCGTATAGCTAATTGCGTTGGTGTCTCGGTAAGACATGCAATTCTCAGACGTGTATTTAAAAATGAGGATAAGTACCAGATGGATACACCATCTACTAATAAAAGAGCTAAATCTTGCTCGGGTAAGAATCGCATAACATTTGTTGAAACAATTCGCTAAATACAACCGCCAATTGTTCGCAAATATCATCACGATGATTCGTGGATTCACTTGTATGAGCCCAAACAAAAGATACAGAGCTAAATTAGGAAGCCAAAGACCTTGCATAGCAAAACGAACCATGAGCTTCGACAAGATAATGTATGTATTTCCTTTACAAATCAATGTCCTGCTATTCAAACTGCTGTACCAAAGGTAAAGTCTGTAATAGGTCTCCGTGATGTCAGGTTGTTGCATGATGATGCATCGTAACACAAAGCGGCCATTGTATGCGAATATCTGGAACAGAAACAGGTTGTCGAGCTACTTCATCCTCCTTGTTCGCCAGATCTTGCCCTCTGTAACTTTTTCTCATTGCCGAGGCTCGAAAAATACATTGCTGGAAGAAAATATCAAAAGCGCCAAAATCTCGGTTCGGTTATTTTCCAGTGTCTGAACAGCAAAGATTACGAAAACGCCTTTAAAATGGATTAGAAGGCTAAAACTCTGTATAATACATGGTGTGGAATATTTTGAAGTTTGATCAAGTTATTTCGGATTATTTTTAAACACTTATGAAAACTGACCCAATTGTATTTATATTTGAACAGCCCTCGTAACTGACTTTGATTGACCAACTACCAGCTAGTCTAACTAACAAACTATCTGGCTAACTACGGAACGAAGGACTGGCCGACCGACTGACTGAATTGATTAATCAGTCTCCACTCATTACGTAAGCAACTATCAGCTACACTTACCGTATGCCGGAGGTGGCCAAAGATTTTGAATTAGTTTGTTTAGTCGACAAATGCACAACAATATGAGTCTTTCTTTTCCAAAGACATCTACAGTTATTTCATTACTTTGTGAGTGATAGTAATCTGATAGTTGTTGTGTTAAATCTGGCTATTTCTTACTAATCTGAGAGTTGTTATTTGTGTTAAATCTGGCTATTTCTCACTTATCTTATAGTTCGTGATTGTGTTAAATCTGGCTATTTCTTACTAATCTGAGAGTTGTTATTTGTGTTAAATCTGGCTATTTCTTACTAATCTGAGAGTTGTTATTTGTGTTAAATCTGGCTATTTCTTACTAAATTGATATTTCTTATTTGTGTTAAGATCTGGCTATTTCTTACTAATCTGATAGTTCGTGATTGTATTAAATCTGGCTATATCCTACTAACCTGATATTTCTTATTTGTGTTAAATCTGGCTATTTCTTACTAATCTGATATTTCGTGATTGTGTTAAATCTGGCTATATCTTTCTAACCTGATATTTCATATTTGTGTTAAATCTGGCTATTTCTTACTAACCTGTTAGTTCTTATTTGTGTTAAGATCTTGCTATTTCTTATTAATATGATAGTTCGTGATTGTGTTATGATCTGGCTATTTTATTAATGTTTTCCAGACTGCAGTCATGGAGATTTTGTCGTTAAAAGAATTGATTTTATTGTGCACTCTGACACTCATATGTAGAGGTAAGACATGAGACAAAGACTTGTTAATACTAAAATAAACAAACACGGCATTTTATTTTTTTATTTCCTTTTGTCACCATAGCGTGTATTGTTTAAACATGAATGAAAACACTAAACAAAACAAAACGAATAATTGAATTTTTCGATGTGATAAATACAGGTTACTATTCTTAAATGGGTCACTTACAAAAAATAAATAAATTGTGAAATGAATTATTATGAAAACTTGTTCTCACCTTTTTTCATAAAGTTTGTTTATCTACAGCTATCACAGATACAACAAAATTACGATTCCATCCAACCAATGTGATAGTTAGTGAGGGTAACAATGCTACATTAACATGTAACATTTCAAATTCTGAAGATGGAGTGTATTACATTGAATGGAACAATCAGAAATCATATGTGTACCATCCACAGGACAACTGCAGGGTGTCAGGTCCGCTAACAAATACAGTTAAATACAATGTAACTTGTATCAATGAAGATGTTCAGATAACTATAATCAACGTGACACGTGATCGTCATGGTGAAGTCTGGCGATGCCGACGGAACATGTTTGGAACACATTATGAAAGCTCGTCCACCATAACTGTAAAAGGTAAATTAATATAATTATCATAGTAAAGTCATTTCTTAACGACGATATTGTTAACTGCTCTATAATACTCGTGAAAGGACAATTTTTAGTTTTAATTCATCATTGCATTAACTCTGACAGAGACAGTATATTATTGATAAATGTCTTCTTTCGTACATGTACTAATGTTTCGTAAAAATTAGCAGATTTCAACGTTTAATGACGTCAAATCAAACGTGTTACGACTTCGAAAGTTTGTTAATAAATGAATGACTTTGGGTGTAATATAAATTAGGCAGCGCTTTAAATAATGATTTGTAAAAATAGTATTTATAAGAAACATTGTCCCTACTACAAAACACATGATCTTAATAAACCTTACTTCACTATACTCTTAGAATCTCGCTTAAATCTGGTCAACAAATATCGGTTTAAGGCAGTTCGTGCATTGTTTTAAGACAATAATCATTTTTGAAATGTACGTATTGTATAACAAAGGATATGAGCAAAATTCCTCGTCTTCATGTATAGATCTAAAAACACTATAAATGAATTGAGCATAAAATGTCCATATGCTTTCTTGTTATGTTAAAACGAGTCATCGCCTTTGGTTCCCTGAACTTAAAATTGTACCACACCACTATTACAATACATAATATATCTACATAAATTTTGTAAAGGATATACAAACCCGATTTTCAAAATATATCAAGGCTGCTTCGTCTAATTTTGATATGGTTAATATATTTAAGAGTAATTAAAATTATCATAATATTTTTTGTTTATAAGAATCCTGATGATAAAAAGATGACGAAAATCTTTATAAAGAAAACTTTACTTATTCTAGTTCCGATCACACATGTTCTACTCCAGAATATGTCAAATTATACAAAAACCACCGAGAATATAGTTACGACATTTGTGTGTGTGACATCAGCCGGTTATCCAGAAGCATCAATACGTTGGTACAAGAATAATACAATACTTACTGATGTTGATGTGTCAACGTCCAGTGTGTTATCTAACAAGTATCTGAAAGTTGTAAGAAGTTCAGTACATTTAGATTTCACTAGAGCTGATAATTCATCCGAAGTCCATTGTGATGCCAAAAATACAGACACAGAATGGCTCAATTCCAACAGGACGTTTGTGCTTGTGTATTGTAAGTTTGAAGTCTGTACTTCTTCTTCATGATATGCTAATTTATTTTTGTTTTGCATACATATGTTAACAACATTAAATGAATATCATAATAATGCAATAGTTTAAATTCTAATTATGGCGTCTGAAATGAAATAGTATTTATAACAATTGTGTCTTTTTCTACATTTCTCACAGTTGCCCCCGATAAACCAATTATTACACGACGTACAAATCAAGTGTTGGAGGAACTAAGTGTAATAGAAAGCACGTCAGTAGATCTATTTTGTACTGCTATCAGTTATCCAGAATCGAAGTACAACTGGACAACTCCTAATGGAACTTCAATAACCGGACAAAGACTCAATATCATCCCCGTAACACGCGGTGCTGGTGGTACTTATACATGCAAAGTGACCAATGTAATGCGAGTGTCTTCAGGGGATACATATGAGGGTGAAAATACAACAACTATTAATGTTTTTGTTCAATGTAAGTGATTACCTCATTATGGATTACCTCATTACATTGCTTCTTTTAAGTGTGTTCAATTTCAAGTAATGAATTTGTCATCTAATTACTTGTATTTACAAAGGTATTTAATTAAAGATCTGATAAGTTGCATTTAAACGAGCAGAAATTTGATTTTCGTAAATGGCTTCCAATTTTGGAAATAGTTATTCATATAACCAGGTTTTATCCGGAAGTTCTTGTAATAAATTTTTCATTGAAAAACGCACGTCATTTTTTATTTCATAAAAATTAATTTATTACGATTGGTAGATAATTCTATTAATTTCGGATGGTCATAATAACGTTACAGTCACCATAGAAACGTGAATACACAAATTGTGGCGCATCACAATTTTATACATACAGTTGTATTGTTATACAACGAAATATTGCAAATATTTGTCTCTAAACCAAACCAATGGTGCAACGTGATTAACGTCTGCAAACGTCGCTATAGTTGCTGAAATTCGGACGTTCGTTCTTGTTACGCTCAGCTTAACACGTTAACGGTAAATACGTTTGTACGTAAAATGACATCTGAAAAAGGACTGAAACAACAAGCAGCTATACAACTAAGTGTGAATCTGAAATAATATTTAAATATGAAAAACTTATGCGTCTTTTAAGTGTTTGATATGTTCCCCAATTGTTAAAAGATTACCATGGGCTTGTGCGACACTGTAAATGCATCACAGGGTGCATACTTTGCAAATATGACGTCGCGACGTCAGTTATAAATTGTAGGTAAATCACACGCTAGTATGCTTATTTCATTTTACGTGTTTATCATAGTGAAATGAAATCCTATGTTCAGAAAATTTTATCAGAATTCGAAAGATCGTGTTTATTTTTAGAATTTGTCCACAAATTTCTGGATTACCCATCATATAGCAATGAACTTATATATCTACTTTGCGAATATTATTACTCAGTATTCAATCAAGTACATATTGAAATATATTTTACTCAAGTTAATATTTCAAATCTGTTTTCAGATCCACCCAGGAAGCCACATATAAAATTCAGTGAAATAAATGGCACCATACAGTTCGACATAATTGAAAACGCTCTGTATGTTATACGCCATGATAATTTTACTCTTACCTGTAACACAGACAGCGAACCAGCATCTACTTATCATTGGACCGGACAACAAAACATTCTTGGTACAAAAAAACGTTTCTCTTCTTAATGTTTCGCTGAATCATGTGGACAATATTTTGAAGTTGAATAAGTGTCTCCGCGAGGCAGCTATCAGCATCTACGTACTTAATTATATACAAAAAAATAGCAAATTACTTCGCAACTCAGTATTACAGTTCTCTGGTAAATAGAAAAATGTCTGAACATTTGGTTAAATATGAACCTAATTCATATTTTCTCCGGGCTATAAATACACATAGTGTATATTGCAGGATCAAACTCTGACAAACTCAGAATTGACTCGATAGAAGAGAACATGAACTTGTCGTGTGTTGCAACAAATGTACTCAGCGAAACTTTTGGTGAGGTATCAGTACAGTCAGCAGAAACAACACTGAATATTATTGTACAGTGTAAGATCTTGATATTTATATTGGTGCAAAATCGTAAAATATCTCTACCAACCACGGTATTGTTTAAGAGCACTTATACACATACATTGAATCAAATTTAGTTCCATGACACCCATTTTCTGCGTTTCAGACCCACCAACAACACCGTTGGTTAGTGTAGTCAATGCAGCAAACGTAACAACAACGGTACATGACAACAGTACTGTGTACATAATTGAGGGTGACACTATTTCTATGTCTTGTGAAGCAAGGAGCAATCCTCCACCATACATTTATCATTGGTCAGTGTCAATAAACAGAATTGGTCCTACAATAGTATTGACAAATGTAACAAGTCTCCATACTGGTATTTATTCATGTACGGCACGAAATAAAATGGTTCGCACATTTGGTGAAGACGCAGAAGAAAGTAAAACAACGTACATAGATGTAAAAATGGCTAGTAGGTGGTATATTTAATTACAATTATCTGATCATTTCGTGTTGCGTTCGGTTCAAAAGTAATATTGACATAACACAGGAAGAAATTTCATCCCTATACGAAGACCATATAAAAAGTCCATGCAGTTGTAACAATAATAGAAGCAATTATTTTGGACTATTTCCTGTATATCTCCACATTTGTATCAACTGTAATTAGGTAACACAATGATATTGCTCCTATTAATGTTTCAGATCATCCAGATGCACCAAGCAGCCTTTATTATATTGAGGAACTTACTACAGACTCAAGTGTAACTTTATCCTGGAAACCTGGATTTGATGGGGGAATACCCCAGACATTCATACTACATTATAGAGCTATCAATGTGGAAGAAAGTTGGAGTACTATGAGTATTGTTGACACTAAGTTGCCCGTTGTGAATGTTACACTTCAGTCGCTCTTAAGTGGAGTGATTTATGCGATATCGATTATGGCAAGCAATACACTCGGAGTCTCCACGGAAAGTCACATTTATGTCCGAACAAAAGGTATGCATGACTTATAAACTATTATCTTATTTCTTTTGACATGAAATAGACTTGATGTGCGTATACTCGGTAAAATAATAAATGTGTCCACATTCATCAACTCGTTTCTCTGTAACAATTCAGAGATGTTTGTCATTTTACACATGGCCCAGTTCTGGTACTTAGTCCTGCATAATTGAATTTTTCAAATTGTTGTAGCATTAAGGAATTAGTACGTTATTACTTACAGGCGCATCCAAGGGTGGAATCATGCCACAACATACGAACAATGTACCTAAAATCGTCGGTGGATCAATTGGAGGAGTTGGTTTACTTGCTGGAATAATTATGGGTGTTTGTCTTTGTAGAAGAAGGTAATTACTAGCATCGACGGAACATAAATGTATTGGTATTGGATTCAAAATGTCATTCCTAAATGTTCCAGTAAAACTTATACTGATATTTTGTTTTGATAATGTTTCGTGCAATCAATCCTAATGATGACATGATACGGGATTTCAGTTTAAGATTCAAACTGCCAAAACACAAAAGATTTTATAATGAAATAAATAGATTAGCATGATGGATTTATCCTTAAATACGACACGTTTGTTCACTAATCACCCTCATTATTTATAATAGAAATGTAAAAAAGAAGCGTATTGTCAAAGCACGTAAGTGTGCGATGATAGTTCGTATGTTCGTATGTGATTCATTGTATAGGACTACCAGACAAGCTAGCGAAACTTCACCTGGTAACCCAGCTGACTCAATATATGACGAAATTACAAGAACGGCGGATACAAAAGATTCGAGTGGAAAGCTTTCAATAGTGTCATCTAGTACGTATAAGTCCTTTGTTTAATTTAATCATATATTTAATGTTACTTGCTACATGTTGAATGCAGTAAATACTACAATTGCAATAATATTTAGTGTAATTTACACGGTATAACATATTTCAATATAGTTCAATTATTTATCGTAAAATTACTGTTGTAAATGTTTGCTAACAACTAATGTAAATAGTTCAAGTCAGGAGTACGTATGGTCATAATAAACAATATTTTGTAGGTTTACCTTATGAAGAATTACGGATGTCAACAATTGAAAAAGGTAATATAGGCGAATTTGAATGGCATTACCTAATGATGGTTTTAATGAGTAAATAAATAAACATTTTACATAATAGCGCGAAACACATCGCAACACAAAGTCAATTCTTTTATTGTATTTTCTCAACTTTTTGTGCATAATACGCTCATAATTATTCATTTTGCCAATTCTGAAAATTCTGCGCAGATATTTGACATTTAATGGTCTGTAAAGCGTATCGTAAAATAGCAAATTGTGCCATCATTGATAATCTAACTAGTATAGAAATGAAAATTGACATTTAGCTGTTGTGCTCTTTCCAACCACTCGGTATTGTACGGATGCATGAGGCGATAGTTGATTTATGTGTACCCGTATTTAGTATGTTTGTTAAGGCAGACTCAATCTACTACATCATTTTGTGAGAATCCGGTTACGTTTTTACTGAAACTTTAACTGTTATTGTTATTTCAGGTGGTGATAATCAATATGAAGCCATCGACAAGGATGGTAAGATTAAGATAAAGCGAAATAACAAAAAATCTGCTAGATGAAAAAAAACAAGATTTATTCAAATTGATACAGCCATAAAAGTTCAAACTCACAAAATCAATGTCTAAAAGCAACGATTGTTTTCTAAATGGTTTGGACAAAAATAAAACATAACGAACAGAAGACTATCAACAATTCTAAAACACGCTCATAGAATTGATTGAGCAGAGCTGGAATAATACACACAATTGTACAAACGTCAGTTAATCAAACAAGTTCTTCAAAGAAGACGTCACTAAACATGGTGCCCTGACACTTGTGTTTTTTATTTATTTATTTAATTATTTATTTTACCGCATTTGTATGACACTCTTTTCGTATATAACATATGTTCAAAATTGCCTTAAGCAAATATTCGTTAACAAAATTTTCAGTAGTAGAGGTACCACCAAACGGGCTTTCAATACTTGCAGATAATGCATTTGGTTAAATTTTCCTATATACTTGTATTTCGGTATTCTAAATATCCGTTATTGTTTTACGTAACTATAGCAATGTCTCCTGTTGAATTTAGTGTGTTAATGTACTTACATTATCTTTCCAATATATCTTTAACCTATCACTCTATTAATAAGTTCTGATAATATATCTTATGCAGATAACAATTGCTATGCCGTATCAAAGATGACATTCATTTGTTTTGCATTACATTTTTAATAGTCAGTATATCATGAAATGATAATAATGTATATAGATACGTCATTTATATTGAAGATTAAGGATTATTTGAAATCATGCATTATTTATCATCTATTTGGGTTTGATATTACATTCACGTTACTACAGATGGTAAAGATGTTCAATTTTGTTTCATTTCAGGTACAAGGATCGAGTATGTGAATTTAAATCTGTAAAAAATACCTTAAGTTGTTCGATAAAATACATTAAAGTGCGCAAAGGAGACGTTTTGACGCTAATAAAATTAGAATGGCGGCCGCTAAATTGTGTTCGTTTATCATGTTAATGGATTGAATATGGATGAAAAAGGGATTCATAGAAAAAAAATACATAATATGGATTACGGAAAGTTTAGAGACTATGAAATCAATTGTCCGACTGAAACAGATTAGATTTTTTATCCAAATTATCGTCAGATCAGCATTCATACGCTTAATCAACTAACCTAAGGACATTACTGGCGGATTTGTAAAGACTTGTAAAATGATTGGACAAAGTAGAATACAAACCTGTATGGTATATATATGGTACATAATGACAAACATTTTGAGAATATCCCGAATTCGTTAGATGCACTGCCTTTACGGGGGTATTCATCAAATACAAATATAATACAATGTTGAAGCATATCATATTTCGACAGAAAATCATATTCAATACAATGTAGGTTCGTGTGAAGTCAGTAAAGACTGGTATGTATTTATAACTCATATTATGGATTTGTTTTGTATTAAGGAAGTTAATGTCCTTGTTAGTAAATTTTCTTCCGCTATAAAAATGGTATTTTACACATGTTTTAAATGACCCAATTAATAAGTCATCAAAGCGCTACATGACCATGTTATGTTTATTAGTTTAAAACTGTATTAAACGTAATCCATTCTTCCATTCATCCGTTCATCCATAAAATATAATTCAATTATCAAAAAAAAAATGTCAAACAGTCTGTCAATTAATAATCAATATTGGTTTCCGTGATACTGATAGCGATATTACTTTCCGAAAATTCTTTGGTATCATCAGCCGGTTGGTTGTCTTTCTTTGTCAGTTTGATTGGTTGAGCATGCATATCAGCATCAGCGTGTTGAGTCCTTTTTACTTTATTTGGTTGAGCGTACACGGGGAAGTCTGGAAATAATATGTTAATTGTTTTAATGACGATTATTTACAGCATTTTAAAGAATATTTTCGACAAATCATAAAACATTCGATAAAATGCCGTTCAATCTGTTTTTGTCATGTGCAACAACAACAACAACAACGACAACAACAAATATGAAGAAAATTTAATTCGACTTCCTTCATCACAATACCAGAAATTATACTCCTTTTCAATAGATGTGTAAGAGATTACTATCAAAAAAAGTATAGGGCCAATCAGAATACTAGACACTTGTTTATTTACGTCTCCCATGTTATTTTTCCGCACATTTAACAAATTTTCTCTCTCATTGAAACTACTTAGTACAAAAAAAAACATTTGTTAATTTGTTAATGTTGATTTTTGTAAGTGACGTTTAATGGTAATTCTATTTATTTTCGTCATTATTACATACCAGCATTTTCTTCCTCAAATGATCGATCAAAAGCTTCGTTCTGTATTACATTTCGCAGGACTACATTTCGGGAATGTAATTTCCTACAAGTAGTATATCGTTACAGCTTTAAAAAAACGATTTATGAAAAGTTTGTT